>CAXAAD010000356.1:0-57500 GCA_963966675.1 Lasioglossum calceatum
AAACGGAATAATCGACGAAGGCCTGGTTGTTCGTGGTTTTTATATGAATACATATTTGGCCTTAGAGCGCGAGTCGTCGTTAGCTACGAAACATGGGGCGACGACCGCGCGCCACAACATTGCTGGAGGAACGACACCTCGTCCTCGCGCACTGACACACACATGGACACACAACTGCGCAAGGTGTTTCTTTTACATAACAATGTTGATAATACTAATTATGAATTGTGGCATAAGCGTTTGGGACACATAGGAAGATCAAAATTCTTAGAGTTAAAGAATAAACAAATGGTCGATGATATAGAGTATCTTAATCAAATTGCACCTGTTACGACCCGTTTGGGGGATGGCCGTAACGCAACTAATTTATCCACGCGATCTTGGGTCCACGTGGCGCGTACGTCCACGTCTGACCAGGCCCGATATCGATTGCCCGCGTGGTGGAAGAACGAGGGGAAACCGAGTCGCGTCGCGGTCCGAAAGGGGGTCGCGATTCACGTCGCGTGAAGGCACGGTTCGACATAAATCAAGGCTCTCGTTGCCGGCTGACGTCACGGGGAGCCAGGTACGTCGTATCGGTGGATTCAGGTTTTGAATTTACGCGGACGGATTGAGACGCGATAACCTGTGTTCCTCCGATTGTACCGAGCCCTGGTGGGCTCAGACGTACAAGGCGGAACACCGATTTTTGTAGTCGAAGATATCGACGTTTTCGATTTGCGGAATTGGCGGAGATCCGGACGCGGGAATCTGTGTTCTTCCGATTGTACCGAGCCCTGGTGGGCTCAGACTAACGAGGCGGAACACCGATTTTTGTAGTCGAAGATATCGTTTTAGATAACGTTTTCGATTTGCGGAATTGGGAAGAACGAGGAGGTGAGGAGGTGACGGACGCCGACACCGTGCTCCACACGCACGATCGCTCGTTCGCGTTTACACTAACGGTACCACCTCGCGGCGAGCTTTTCACGAATAACATAACGTTGGTAACGCGGGTCCTCGGTACAAATATTGTCTGGCGAAGGGAAACTCGGTACGAAAGTAATGGGAGTGAGTTTCCACGGGGGAGGACTCGCGGATTGATGAACCTTGGATGTCTTATTCCCGCACACTTCCTTCGGATCGACGATTCGAACGGTACCAGTGAATATGACGTCACTTAGAATACGCGGGATTTTCGGGATACCAAGATTCGGGTCGTAGGAGGTTCCCTTTCCCTCCCGATACAGTTCTCCGAACAGCTTCTTGAGCTGGTACTTGCGACCGGCGCGTCGCGGCATACGGTAATGAGTAGAAAACGAAAAGAATTAAACGGAAGACCGCCGACGGTATCTCGCACACACACACTTGCGTACACTACGACACTGACGTGATCTTGACGAGCACAAGGGAATAAGAACACAAAACTAGAGGGATATTGTTGCTCGCTCGCTCCGCTCGCTCGCGAGTGAGGTTATTGTTGCTCGCTCGCTTCGCTCGCTCGCGAATAGGGTTGTTGTTGCTCACTCGCTTCGCGAGTTCGCGGTTCGCGGGTACGACTGCTCTTGCGAGAGGGTTATTGGTACTCATGGCTAGTAGGGTCTACAGCTATTAATGTTTCATATTTGATGTGTGACTCTTGGAGAGTCACACAAAGAACTTCCCGATTCGTTAGTTGCAGGATATTATTTATTATCATTATTTAGTGTACATTTTAAGAAGATTATACGTTTTCAGGGAAGTTCAATAGTTTTCTACTTATCAAAATGTTTGCTATATGACGTCGCATTAAACCAACATCGTATGCTCGTTGCTCGCTTGGTTCCCTGTAATAGCATAGTAATGTTGCAAAATAAATCGCAAATGCTCCACAATCAAACGCATTGTTTTGATATTGTACTCTGTGAAATATATATTTTTTCTTATATTTATACAGGGCATTCAGATAATCTATTACATCATGGTTCAAATGATTAGCATTAAAACTATCATAAATGTGTACATTTCCGTTATCATCAGATCTTGTGCAAATCCAATGTCCTACTACCTTTTTTCCAATTTCACCAGTGTATATTATCTGAATATTCGTCTCATGTTCTGGGATCTCTTGTAAATTACTCAAAAAAGCTCGAACGTAATCAGTATCTTGAGCAAAGTTGTATATTCCACGCTCGTCTAGATTTCTGTTGATAATTTCGTGAAATAAATTAATATGTTTATCTCGTAAATAACAATCAGGTTTTATGACTTCTTTACATTCGGCTGTTTCTAAAGCATAATTTAATACATCAATCGATGCAGCTGGACAGTCGTTATAAAAAAGTACAAACCTATGTACGTCGAAAAGTTAGTAGTTCAGGAGATAGTTCAATTTAAATAATGCTAAAACCCCATTACTATCGTACTAAGACGTTACAATATTAAGTAAACGTTAATGTCTGTCAACGGTGCGTTCTACCGATGAAACGACGTACGTAGTTTGTTGAATAAAAATTGCAGGTAACAATTCGTTTTGAATAGATTGTATTATCAATGGTTGTAATATAAATTAGTTTACACACTCATTAATATTCTTTGAAAAGGTATTGTCGGCAGTAGCGATGATTAACCCACTCTTGCATTGGAATAACTTTCGATTATTCCACGGGGTAACATCAGCATCAGTTTAAAAAAAAAATTTTTTTTAATTTAAAAAAAAAAATTAAGAAAAAAATTTTTTTGTAATTGTGTTTGTTTATTCGATGGAAAATGTCCATCCTCTCGTATAAATTGCAATGTTGAATGAACTTCTTTCGAAAAAAGCTAAAAAAACTAAAAAAACTAAAAAACTACTTGACCAAAATGGACCAAAATCTAATCAGCTCTAAGTTACAGCGGGGCACATCGATTGCATCATTCATCATTCTGATCGCGTTGTTACTTTTTCAGAAAACGTTAACGAAAAATTTGATAACATACAAACGGCCATACGCACACACACACACACACACCCACACACACACACACACACACACATACGAACATTTTGCTGAAAATAGTATAAAATGACTCCAATGACCATGAAACGTGAAGATCTGCTAAAAAATCGATTTTCGATTTTCGGGGTGATTACAATAACTTCCCTATAAAATCGGGAAGTTAAAAAAAGAGAATAAGATTAATGTAACCAACACAGAATATAATAACCAAAAAAATAGAGTACAAAATAGCGCGATAACTAGAAAAGAAAGTAAACTAAATCGTTGCACGCTGGCGAAATAAGAGAATACAAAATACTAAATCACACGGCGTGACTAGAACCTAAGACTAAGAGTAACGCAATACGATAATAATTGAAATAAACTAAATTAACGAACCATAACTAAATGAAAATAGAAGAAATAAATGGAATTGAACGAAATAGAACGAAAATAGAATGAAATAGCGCGAAATGGAACGAAATGGCAAGATCCGGCACGACCAGGTCAGAGTTTGAAAACTAATTGATTATTCGCGAAGTGAAACTAAGAAACTGCTGCAGAGAACTGATTTAGATCGCGGATCTTGCCATATTTATAACGGAAGCGCGGACCAGAAGAATTCGGTGGAGCGTGAAATCAATTGTCTCGATCACAGGAGACATGTTATTATCGATGTATTATTCTCCGCGTTTCTATTATTCGCGTAAGGTATATATATATATATATGTGAAAACGTTTTGGTTAATCTAAACGAAAATAGAAATACGGTTGGGCGTAACGGCCACGATTCGCTCGCATGAATTATACATGACGGAATTTTCGAGCAAATTCCGGAACGAGACGTTGGTACAACGTAACACACCTAATAATGATTTATGCGAAGCTTGTATACAGGGTGTCTCAAAATTACCTTAGTTTAATGAAATGGGAGGTTCCCGAGATCATTTCAAGCGACATATTCCTTTATGAAAATAGCGTACGCGGCTTACTTAAGGAGTTATTAACGGAAAACACGAACCAATCAGAGCGCGAGCTAGATGCGTACTGCCCGGCGCGTCGGCAGGCGAGCGTGGTGTATCGCCGCGCCGCGCCGCGCCGCGATGCCGCAACGAACAAAGTTGACGCATGAACAACATTTCGCTTTACAGTTTTTGTCGGTCGGCTTTAGTTTACGAGATAATTGTAAAAACTCCCACTTATGCTGATGCGTACCACGTGGAGCAAGCTAACGAGTGTTATTTTCCCTACCCGCTCCCACAGGCGAAAGAGTGAGGGAAGCAATGGCGGGCTCCGCAGCACAGCTAGGCGAGGGGCGGAAGGGGTCCGGCGGGACTCGCAGATGGCAACCCAGACCAAGACATGCATTGTCTAAAACATCTAAATTGTACGCGCTACAAACGGCATTCTCAAAAATAGCTTCATTGTCGATTGCCTCGTATACCGACCTGACCTGTTGCACGCCAAATGTTTTACCGTCCTACGTGCCGATGGCCACTACAAATGTATGGGTATTTTAAGACAGTAGAGAGATTAAAATAATTAAACAACACAGATGTAATATGTATTATGTCCCTTACAATTGCAGCAAATAACTTTCGTTTTGCATAAAAATCCGCACTCTAATGATTAGTTTCCCTAGTAGCATTTACGGTTGACGTTTTGTTGGGCCTACGCTGGGGGTATGCGTTGGGCAACTGTTGGAAATGTCGCTCTTTTTTGCAGTTGGGCCAACAGTAAGGGCTAACGTTGGGCCAACGATCACACCCAACCTAGAGCCAACGTTGCTACAAGACGAACCCACAGAGCCCACATTCTGATTTTCTCTCTCTATGGTATACTAGGGGGATCCGCCCCCTGCTCGCTCCACTCGCCAACCCCCCCTCTCTCTCTCTCTCTCTATCTCCCCCGCTCTCTCTCTCTCTCCCGCTCTCTCTCTCTCCCGCTCTCTCTCTCTCTCCCGCTCTCTCTCTCTCCCGCTCTCTCTCTCCCGCTCTCTCTCTCCCGCTCTCTCTCCCGCTCTCTCTCTCTCTCTCCCGCTCTCTCTCTCTCCCGCTCTCTCTCTCTCCCGCTCTCTCTCTCTCCCGCTCTCTCTCCCGCTCTCTCTCTCTCTTTCCCGCTCTCTCTCTCCCGCTCTCTCTCTCTCCCGCCCTCTCTCTCTGAAAAATACACACTGTCACGGCGCTGAATGGCACACGGCCTCAGAATTCACAAAACTATTATTATTATTATTATTATTATTATTTATTATAGACGAACCGAGGTCCTTTTACATAAATGTTTACAATAGAAAAGGATAAGGGACTACTCGCATAATAACAAAGAATAACAAAGAAGGGACGTGCACAGAAAATAATGGTACAAACTATATGGTATTATTCTATAATCCTGCGTAATTGTTTTTTAAAATTGTGCAAAGACTCAGTAAAGAAATCAATACGATTATAGAGAGTACTAGAGTCTGCTATGATGCGATTTATTGGATTAATTAATCCATAAGTAGATCTGGCTTTAAGTGTTTGAAATCCTGCCCTAGTTCTCAATACACGTTCCGGTACATAGAAATTGATTTGCGCATTTTATATATTTTATATAATAGAAAGATCATAAATAATATACATATTAAAAATGTATTTTCACGGTAAAATTTTGGAAAAAAAAGGAAAAAACTAAAATAATAACCTACCCACTACCCCCACGTCGGACTTGAACCCGGACCCGCTTGCGTAGTAAGTACATGCCCTATCGCTGAACCTACAGATGATTCTTGTTCGTAGATGCTATGATTTAGGACAGTGGTCGGCACGCAGGGGACTCTAGAGCCCGATCTCGGCTCGCTCCGCCTCCTAATTCCGCCCGCACGTCTCGCTCCCCGTGACGGTCCTAGTCCTCGAGGCAAGCTCAGGCGCGTACCTATCCCAGACCGTATGAATATGCGCGTGGCGCATTAGGGCGACACATAGGGTGTGAAATAAATATACGATTTATTTATCGATTTGAAAGTGAAAATGAAGGATCGTTGACTTGACCGCACATCCCGTCGGTTGTGGTATTCCTACTATCTGTCATATACATACGTAGTCATAGATGTAAGAGGGCCATCGGGTGGCGGGGCGACGAAGCAGTCGAATGTATGATGGACACAAAGAATACACGTGCAATAGACAACAGTCCGTCTGATGTTATTTAACCATTCATAACATAACTTGGTGTCAGAAGTAGAGACGAAATAAAGTCATAAGGGACAAAAAAGTGAAAGACAAATAAAAGTACCATGTCGCAAGGAGGAGAGAACAAACAGTGCCAGCGGCAAAGAGAAAGAAGAGGTTATGTCGGACCACGTGGCCCGAACCGCTCAGAGCATGAGCACAATTCCGAAGCTGAACATTTCTGCCGCAGAAAGTAATGTCACGGAGTGGGAAGAATGGTGGCAGCATTTCGAATTATATTTGCTTGCCACTGGATTAGATAAAGCGCCAGAAAAACGGAAGATAGCCATCATGCTTCACACCATCGGTGGAAAGGCGTTGCAAATATACAATGCGTTCAAGAAGAAGTTTGATAGACACTTTGAACCCAGAAAACATATAACAATGATCAGATATCTGTTCTTTACCAAAGCGCAGAAGCCTGGGGAAAGCATAGAGCAATTCCTGACTGTAATGGATGCGGTCTTGCTTGACCAAAGATGGGTTGAAAGAAAATTAGAATGAAAGGAAAAGCGCGAATGGAACGATGAGAGTGTGAAATGAACGTTGGATTGAACGAAAAGGTGAATGTAACGTGTGGATTTGAATCGGATAAACGAAGGAAATTGAAGGGTGAAAAGATTCGGATTTTTACAATAAGTTAATTCTATTTAAGCACTTGTGTGATTACAAAATTGTCGGTGAAATGATGTATGGAGAAATAGCAGGATGAAAATGAAATACACTTTGAAATTTAAAGGCGCGTGTTGATTACTGAGAACAGCTGATCGTGACTAACTGACAAAGAGAGAGCGATCGGCTGTTCCTCTCTTTCTTTTATTGGCTCGATCCTTCTGGAATATTCGTCACGCGTCATGCTTCCGGGTGAGCATTCGTGAGCATTCCAGAAGGATCGAGAACGGGCTTCGACCAATTACGTGGTCGATAGCGTGCCCACGCAATTTCCGCACGCCGCTGGTTGGTTGACGCCTTGGCGGGATCGCGTCGCTCGCTTGGCGGGACCGCGGCGGCATTTGGCGGGAGCATGCATTGTCGCGAAGCCAATATGGCGCTCACACGCGCCAATCTCAAACACTGACAGAACTGGAAAACATGAGTGTACGGCGTACGGTGTGAATTCCAACAATTGCCCCAATCTCTTGTTAGAGACGTATTCATTGCCAACATGAATCCGACTCTGACAAATGTTCGTCAGCGCCTGCTTCAAGAAAACGATCCAACGTTGGAGAGGACGATTGAACTGGCCAAAACGGCCATACTCGCACAACAGGATGCTGAAAAAATGGGTAGAGAGACGTCAGCTGAAAATGTTTTAGGAGTCAACCAACGAAGACAAGCCCCAAGTCAGTCAGGGTTCAGTCGATCAATGTCAAGACACACAAACGGATCGCCCAGTACGGAACCAAAGCAGCGTCACCAAGGCAGATAGACGTCACCATCTGACAGAGTATGTGGAAGATGTGGCCAACAATATCGATACAAGTGTCCAGCGTTCAACGTCAGATGCAGGTCATGTCAAGCGTTAGGTCATTTTGCAAAATTTTGTTTCAAAACCCAACATAACATTAGAAATCTCCAGTCGCAGGAGTGTAATGAAGATGAGGATGAGGCAAATGGAGAATTTTTTATAGGCACTCTCACAAACAATGATAATGAATTATATTCAAAACAGTCATGGTATCTCAATCTCATAGTAAATAAGGTAGAAATTAAGTGTGTATTGGATTCAGGAGCGGATATTAATGTGATGTCACTGTCAACCTATAAAGGGACAAATTTGTCACAGTCACAATTTGATGATTGTCAAAAAAAATAATTGGGTTTGGAGGTAAGGAAATTCCAGTAATCGGTCAGTGCGTATTACAATGTCACTTTGATGGGTTGACGGAAGAGATTACATTTGTAATTGCAAATATTGAATGTCCAACTGTATTAGGTCTTCCAACTTGTCGGAAAATTGGAATATTGAAAAGGGTATATTCGGTGAATTGCAACAGATGTAATGATATTGTAAGAGAATTTGATGATGTGTTCCAGGGTCTTGGATGTCTTTCTCCTGTCTGTCGCCTCAAGCTTTGTCAGGATGCCATACCATGCATTGATCCACCTAGGAAAGATCCGTTTGCTCTGCATGACAAACTACGTAATGAGTTGGAACGTATGGAGAAATTGAAGGTCATTGAAAAAGTCACTAAACCGACCCCATGGGTTAATTCAGTGGTCATTACACAAATAAAGTCAGGTCAGTTAAGGATTTGCATAGATCCGAGAAATTTAAACAAGGGCATCGTACGAGAACACTACCCACTAAAAAACATTGATGAAATTAGATCAAAATTAAAAGGGGCGGCATATTTCTCTCATATGGATGCACTTTCTGGTTTTTGGATGTTGAGGCTGGATAGGAAAAGCTCAGATCTTTGCACATTTCAGACTCCCTTTGGCAGATATAAGTATTTAAGATTACCCTTTGGTATCAATGCTGCGTCAGAGATTTTTCACAGAACCATGATAGAGTTGTTTGGAGACATAGAAGGCATACTAATATTCATAGATGACTTTCTCGTGTACGGGGAAACAGAGGAAATTCACAATATAAGATTAAGAAGGGTCATGGAGAGAGCTAGAGAAGTCAATTTAAAGCTGAACAGGTCGAAATGTAAGTTCCTCGTCGAGGAAGTATGTTTTCTAGGTTGTATATTTAATAGGAAGGGCGTCAAAGTCGATACGGAGAAAGTTAAAGCGATACAGGAGTTATCGACACCCAAAAACGTCAAGGAGGTACAAAGATTTCTAGGAATGATAAATTACTTGGTTCCATTCATAAAAAATATGTCAGAAAAAACACAGGTATTAAGAAATCTAGTAAAAAATGATGCGACATGGGTATGGGATGGAAATTGCGATAAATGCCTCAATGATTTAAAAGAAACGATCACAAATGCATCAGTATTGGCCCACTATGATTCAAAAATAGCGCTGGTGTTGTCAGTAGATTCATCTAACAATAAGTCAGCCGTAGGTGCAGTAATCATGCAAAACGGTCGTCCCATTGCGTATAGTTCCAAAACGTTGACGTCTTCACAAGAAAATTATGCTCAGATAGAAAAGGAGCTGTTTGCCATTCAATTTGGATGTAGTAAATTTCATCAGTATGTCTACGGTAGTAGAGTCACGGTACAAACTGACCATAACCCGTTAATATATCTATTTAATAAACCAGGGATGGGCATTTTTGTCTCAATTGAGGCAAAGCCGTCCCCACCGTAGCGCCTACTGTCCCCCACCAGCTTCCGTCGTTACTATGAAAGAAAGACGCGCTTCGTCCGTCGCAAGCAGTGCGCAGGCCTCGTGCATCGGAACCGCGAGGAGCGCCACGGATAGGAAGCTTGGTGGGGGAAGCAGGCGTTTGAGGGGCCCCACCCGTGCCCATCCCTGGGCCACGCGATCGTATTTCATTCTGTCTTTCTCTATGTTCGGCTCGTCGCACATACGGCCGAATGACCAAATTACGACGACAAAAGTCGATTTAACAATTTTCTCTAAACTAATTTCAAATACCATTGTTACGTCCCGGAGTCTGGCTTACGCGAAATTATCGTTCGGCGACCCATTCCCCTTACTGGACGATCAAATGCGATACAACCTTTTGTCCACGCGGCACGTACGTCCGGCGTCTGACTGGGAACCATGACTTTCGCGGACGTGCGGATCCTACTTAACGCTTACAGGTAGTAGATTCGCCCGAAGCGGCGGACGAGAGCTAGACAATTCGGACGGCGCGAATCTTCGCAGGGAAATGTTTAACGACTTATCGGACAATCGGATGAGAACTGCTCTCGTTGCTCGTTGACGGCTGCAATCGAATCGGCTGGGCCGCTGTAGGGAAAACGATGATCCACACTCGTTCTGGGAAGATCACGTAGCTGCCGGTCCTCGGCTGACGGGAATACCTCGTGGCTGCTGTCCTCCGTTTCGCGTCCGTTGACGCGCGCGAGCTTCCGTGATTGATAATGACGACCGGCGCGGCGCGGCGTGTGATACTCGTGTTTGAGAATGCGTCGAACTGATATATTGAAAGAAAGAGAGGCTTCTGCGTTTCCCGTTGAAACCAGAGGAATGCACCGAGCCTGGGTAACCTCAGACGTGCGAGTTGGAAACGCAGAAACAGGTAGAACGTGAATCGAAAGGAGAGTATCACAACCGCGAGGATGTAAGGAGGTAAACTAAGCGAGACTCACTTATTAAATTAATACTGGGATTATATTTGTAACGTACGAATTAAGATTACAATGAATTAGAAGCGCGTGAGAAGGCGGATGAGAACGAGGACTCGTCGGAGTCCTGACCGGGACATCCAGGAGGCGACGAGCCTCGCTGGAGTCTTGACGAGAGTGTCAGACTGACTGTCTGAATCGAACTGAACAACTGAACTCGTTTTGGGATCGGAGGGTCGAATTTATAGGTGTCTTATGGTCTACGCTATGTGTCGGATATTATGAGATGTGCGATTAATGATTACGGGGAATGCTACGTGATACGGCTACGGGGAATACATTAAGATATGATTATTATACAAGGGTTAAGATAAGAATGAAGGTATGGTATGACGTGAGAATAGGACGTGGTGATCGGAGCGGAGTATGATTACTTATATCTAACGAATATTATTAATAATTATTGTTACAATATCCTACTCTTATTAACTATGCTTATAACCTATGGCAACACGTCGGCAGACGTGACACTCCCATTTCCGGATGTTGGAGGAATTTTGAGACACCCTGTATACAAGTTTGAAGCTTAATTACTCAAAATATTTTATACAAATTGTTTTCACGAAACGTTAATTGACGTAAAATTGTACAGAGAATGGAGATCCAGAACGGTTTTGGGATATCTTGTCGTAGGCCTGTAACACAGTCCGTAAATGACTAGAAGCCGAAAGTACTGCAAGAATATTTTTCCAAAAAATTATTTTGCAATAGTCTAAACATAGTTAAAAAATATTTGTACAATGGGTTAACGACAATCATATGGTTAGGAACCGAAAAACATCTGATTAACTTAGAAAAAAGAATTGACCTGACCGGGGATTCGTACCTGGTCCAAAAAATCTTCAGCGGTTCCGCAGTCGGAGACCATAGCCGCTGCACCAACCAGCGCCGTTGAAATCACCTTTGACATATTCGAATATATGTATTGTTGAGTGCTGACAAGAAGCTCCCTGGCAGGAATGCGGTGACGTAGGCAAGAATGCGCGCCCGATTGGTTGGCTTGGAAGGGGCGCTCCTTCTATTGGCCGAAGCGGTCACGCACACACTACTACTGCTATGCAGAACGATAGACCCCCCTTGCCTCTGTGTCCCCCCGGGGAGCTTCTTGTCAGCACTCAACGGTACATAGTATTAATTTCATTTTTTGTACTACGCAAGTTTTAAAGTCTGGGAGACGTTTCTCTGAACGTAGGAACGTTTAATATTACATAATATATTTTTTAGATTCAGAAAAGATAAGCATAACTTAGAAAAAACGCCGAAAAAAATGGTTTTTATTTTTTTTAACTATGTTCCACCACTCTCAGGAATTTGAAAAAAATTGAGCATAATACTTACGGTAATATCTCATTGCTAAATTAAATCTGTAGTAGTACCTTTTAGATTTCTATATGAAACCTGCATTTTTTCGATATTTTTCGTGTTTTTCATTTTTTACAACCAGAGTTGAAACGGAAAAATCTGGAAATGATACCTAATATGTGGCTTAGTATTCTAAATGTGTCAGATTTTTTTCAGAATTTTTAATTGTCAATAAATACGGAAAATGGGCCAAAAACTGGTTTTTCGATTTTTCTCAATAACTACCCTTACAGATGAGATATGGGGCTGAAACTTGGCAGAGCCGGGTCTTTTTTGGTAGGCTATCGAATGGTGCAAGCTCGATTAAAATCCAAGGCGATAAAGGTCTTGCAACGAAATACTGTTTCCTTCGACGGAACAGATCCCCTGATTAGTTTGCTGAACTTTAGGATTTCTCAATCAGGACATCTTGATTTGTTCAAGTCATCGCCCGATGGTTCCGGACGGGGAGTAAAGGTCGGTACAGCTTGGCACGAACGATCAAGCCCGGAAAATGGACACCATACAGCTTGGGCCTGAGCCTTCCTGCGCTTTCCTGACAATAATTTGAGCCGTTTCCCGAGGCTCGCACAAAGGCCAAGCACCTAAAATCGTGTCTAACCGCAGGGGTTCGCCGGCTCACCCCAGGGGTCCCCCAGAACCTTCCACTCCCCTCTACACCCCAGGAGATGCCTATGGTAGATGCCGTCCGGTCAACGGGAAAATTCCGTTCTCTTCAGAATTTTTCTGGTGACCGATGACAGGCAGGCCCGACTCTACCATCAAGAAGAATATAACATGCTGTAATTATTTAAAAAGCTGTTAACTAGAAGTTTTCAGAGTTCGTCGTGCCAATGGCGAATACGTTGTTAAGGAATTTAAACGTTATAACAAAAAAATAAGAATAGGTTTTTGATTTCGTAATGTTACAGCTGACGATAATAAGCGAATTCAACGACCTACTACATTATTACGTTGAGCCTTTAAATAACGCCAAAATGCGGTACGGAATCGCAATACATACTACATAAATATGTAGAACACGCGTAACTGTGCAATAAGTCAATAAGTAAATAATATTATTTCACAGTAACAATAAGTAATAATTAGACTGCGGGAAGTGTATGAAAATTTTATGTCAGAATATGCAAATATTTCCTTCGTACCGTTGATATTATTAAGTTTAAACAATATTTCAAACCGTAGATTTTCCTGAAAAACATTTATATTTTGCTCTCACTTTTTCTTGGCAGCCAATAGGTACATTATCTAGATTTTGAGCAAAATCTGTAACTAATTTAATTGAATCTTTTATTCCTAACTTAAAATCGGGAATCGGAATAGGTGGCCCGTTCGGCAAATGAATCGTACTAAAATTTTCTTTCCCAAACCGATGGTCTACGGCCTTTTACTTTTAATTCAAACACTGCGTGTGTCAAACGCACTACAAATATGATTTCTTTAATCACTGCGGAAGCGCTCGGACACGTAGCTTCTACCGAGAGGTACAACGATCTTCTTTTACAAACACGCTAATCTCTAAAATTCTGTCTCTGTCCTCGAGTAATCGAATCACGACAAACGACAACTGCCGATCCGGAGGATCGGATCGACACGCATGGGTAGGTCGCATCCCCATCTCTTACGATAGGGGGGAGCCCAGGTTACACAAAATCTCGGGTGAGCGAAAGATATCGACGCCGGGCTTTCATGTTTTTCTAATAATTACTATCTGCAAGATTGCACATATACCTTGGACATTCGCGAGTTGCCAAAAAGTTATCATATGCCAAATCTTTATCGGTTTGTTAGTGCAGCGGGATAAACACAATGAAAAAAGGTAGACAATTCACTTTGCAGGTATGTAGAAAACAGCGGACATTTATGACAGGGACGACTAAACACACTACTTTTTAGATTTCTCGGATGTAGCATTTTCGCCGGAGTATTCGGTACCTACACAAATTACTTTACAGTAAACAGGTGTTGCCCGAAAAAGTGCCGACTTCCAGCTGAATAGTAATGACCTGTCATGAACCTCTCCATAGAGAACAGCCCCGGCGGGAACGGCACATAAACAAAGCGGGCCTATCGCTAGGTCTGCCTGCCCCACCACAGCCGCGCCTGTAGCCCCAATGTTTGGACTTTGACGTTGCACGCTACGTAGATGTATGGCTGCTGTAGCCAATATTTCGACGCAGCCGAAAATGCGTGTGAAACGAGGTCAGCCTCCTCCACTCTGATCCAATCGGCCGCGCATTCGTTCCGTCACCGTGATCCTCCCTGGGAACCTTCTTCTCAGGTTCGCATCAATACAATGTCACCAGTTCGGAGTTCGGACCCATACGAGATGGCGCCTTGCCACCCCCTACAATCGCGTAGCAGTGGGCAGTAACGGTTTATAATATCTTAACCCACTGCTCTGTTCCGCTATCGCTCGTAAGGGGCAGTGTATTCGACTACTTGTTGGACATAAACAAATTGAAAATGTTTTTTCTCTACGTGAAAAGTGTAATATTAGGACAAATGCCGTCGACCCTTATTTCAGAATGTCTAAAGAATATTCAGCAATTGTATGGACACGAAATAACAAACAATTCAAACCTAACAGCTGTTTGTAATTACTGGAGTGTTTCACATCTCATGTGTGCCGAGATGATACATGATGCGTACAGTTGCAAAGTATCGTAATGAGCGAAATGACACTATTGGTTTCCCTAAAATGAACATTTTATTATTTACCGGTGTAACTGAAATAATTGTTGATATCATTTATTAGTTTGTGAAAGGAAAGTTCTGTCGCGTTTTGAATAAGCAAGTAATTTTGCTTGTTACCTGAATGATGGCAACAAGTTGTTACAGATAATTAAAAAAAAAACGGCATTCCAAAGAGCAAGAATCGTAGAATACGACCATATATTTATACATTTTTTTTCACAGTAGATCCGGTGGAAAAATTTGCAGAACAGAGATATGTGTCACTAATATATTTTCTAGTAATTATTTAAAATCATTATTTAGGAAGAATTCACCAAGCGGCAGGAACGTTTCCTACATGATGTTGAAAAGGAGAGCTACCGACAGTTTACCTAAGGAGTTGTGAAGCCCATAAAAACCTTTTTTTTGTACCGCGCACAGCAGGCAGCCCTGACCCCCGTCGAGAGAGACGTCGTTGCCAGGAAAGGCCAGGCGAAAAATAAATTCCGTTGAGAAATCCGGCCCGAATTTCCGTGACCGGGCTCCCTATCCTTAAGCATTGGTGACCGGTGCTTTCCTGAGCAAGCTGTATCGACCTTAAATCCGACAGAGGAATGAGGCGATACCTGACTCAGAGGTGAAGGATCTCGGTACCTCGAACCGTACATTTGTAAACGAGGGTGTTCTATAGAAACTGATGAGGTTTGACACGTGAAGGCATTCGTATTCCCCGCTATAAGTGTGATGTGTAGATGGCGCGATATGCGTTAGAGTGAAGTGCGTTCCTCTATACTCTATGTACTTGCGCGCGCGTTTTCTTCTACCTAGACTTTGTATATCGCTTGTAAGAGTAGCACGTGTGTAAGCCAGTATTATAATAAACCATTTATTTATATTTGTTTAAACCCTAACAAGGTTATGGGCCCAGGAAACGCAAAGCAATTAGATAAATGGCATGTAGGTAGATTTCTGTTCATATAAATGGGCATAAGTAAAAACGTAAGCGTCGGAAAGAGAAGCAACAGAAGGGAGGTTATGTGCATAGACGCCACGTGATCATAAATTCAAAGTACAAGTAAGATAAAAAGCAAAAAGAAAACGAAAATGGCATTGTACTCGCAATCAGTCGATCGGATCGACAGGTTAAACGGAAACAATTACCGATCGTGGAAATTTAATATCAAAATGGCATTGGTGCAACGAGAATTGTGGCAACACGTGACCAAAGAAGCAGCAAGACCGAAGGCTGACGATGCAGCAGCAGTGGAAGCTTACAAACGGAAGGAAGAGAAAGCATTAGCTACAATTGCACTGAGTGTTGAGCATGATCAGCAAGTGCATATCATCGACTGCGAGAGCGCATCCGATGCATGGGAGGCATTGAAAAAGGTATTTGAACCTAAGTCACGAGCTAGAATTTTACAATTAAGAAAACAAATAGTGTCAATACGCCTCGAATCTGACGAATCTATGACCTCATATCTTGCAAGAATAAAAACATGTTGCGATAACCTGAAAGAAGCTGGCTACGAAACAAGGGATGAAGATTTAGCGTACACGATGCTGAATGGTTTGCCAGAAAACTATGAAGCTATTGTTATGACATTGGCAAATTTGGACGACGAGAAATTCCAATCTTCTGAAATAAAAGGAATTCTGTTAAATGAATATGACAGAAGGAAAGCGAAGGAAACAGAGAAGAATACTGAACAAAAGGAAGCATACTACCAGACGAAGGAAGTACATTACCAAGGTGGGCAAGGTCAACGCAGCAGAGAAGCCTACAACCAAAGCAGAGAACCACAACGCCGGATTCCAGACTCCAGGGTGAATGACAGGAAATGTTTCAAATGTGGCAAGCAGGGACACATAGGAAGATACTGCAGAACACCACAGTGGAAGAATAAATCAAATCATGAATCAGGTACACATTTTCCACGTAAGAGTAGGGACTCATATTTATTAGAAGTAAATAGTGCGCAGTTAGACAATTGTTGGTTGCTTGATAGCGGTGCAACTCACCATATCTGCAAGCACAGACAATGGTTCATAAACAGAGAAATAGAAAGCGAGGTAATTTATTCTGCTGACAGTAATATAAAGAATAACTTAAGAGCGACTGGAATAGGTGATGTAAATATAGAAACTTATGTAAATAACGATCCTTTCAGTATAACTTTACCAAATGTTTACCATGTACCAAATGTAAGGAGGAACCTAATATCCGTATCACAAATAGAAAATAGAAATAAGAAAGTAATATTTGATAATGGAAAAGCGATCATCTGGAATAAGGCAACTAAACGGATAGTGGGGGAGGCATTTAGAAAAGACGGTTTATATACTATAAAAGCGGAATGTATGGATAATATGTCAATTATTTCAGAAAAAGAAACACATATTGTTAGCAATTTGAAGGCGAGCGAGAGCGAGACATGGCACCGAAGATTTTTGTCATGTAGGCATTTCAAATATAAAAGAATTGTCAAAGAATAACTTTGTACGAGGGTTAGAAAACGTAAATATTGAAAGCGTACGTTGTGATGGATGTAGTATCGGAAAATCCACAAAAGCCCCGTGTAAGCAGATGAAAGGTAGACAGACGAGAGCATTAATAGAATTAATCCATTCAGATTTGTGTGGTCCTATGCCAGTAGAGTCAATTGGAGGATCCAGATACTTCCTCACGCTTACAGATGATTATTCGCGAAAAACTACAGTTTATTGTATTAGGGTTGAGCGCGAAACGAACAGTAAAGTCAAAAGAATTAGGACGGATAACGGTTTAGAGTTTTGCAACAGTGAGCTTAAATCCTTGTTTGACAATTTAGGAATAAAACACGAACGGACAAATACTTATACGCCACAGATGAACGGGATAGCCGAAAGAATAAATCGGACATTGCTGGACCTGGTGCGTTCGATGTTAATAACAGCATCGTGGCCACAGAAATTTTGGGCCGAAGCATTATTGACAGCGTGCTATAGCAAAAATAGGGTTTCGCATTCAGCAATCAAGGAGGGAGTTCCAGAAAAACTATGGACAGGGAATACGCCGAGCGTGAAACATTTGAAATCGTTTGGATGTTTGGCGTATGCTCATATCACAAGACATAGTAGACTCAAGCTTGATCCAAGAGCAAGAGTATGTGTATTTGTAGGATACTCTAGTCAGACGAAAGGTTATAGATTGTGGGATCCAGAAATAGATGATGTAGTACAAACAAAGCACGTAGATTTTGTAGAAGATGTGTGTGGTTACAAATACATTTATGATAGGAAAACTTATAACATCCCAAACGATGACGAAACCACCATAAATAAAAAGCAAAACGAAATGGCAATAGAAAATGTAAATGACATAAAAGCAACTGCCGGGAAAAAGCCAATGGCAATAGAAAGTGTAGATGACATAGAAGTAACTGATGGGAAAAAGACAAATACAGATAGGATAGTCAGAGAAACAAGGTGTTCGCGAGGGGAACATGAAGATAGGGAAAGCGAAGTCCACCACCCAATACAGAAAAAGGTAATAAGAAATCCATGGGGTCGAGCAGGGAAACCTAAAGATATTCAAATTAACTTGACAGAAATAATTGAGCCCACAACATTTAAACAGGCAGTGGCATCGCCTCAGTGTAATGAATGGAGAGCGGCCATGGAGGAAGAGCTTAATAGTTTAAAAAGTAGAGATACATGGGAAATAGTGAATAAGACTGAAAGTACGCAATGCATAGGTAGTAGATGGGTATACAAAGTAAAAACGGATGCAACCGGGAAAATAATGAAATATAAGGCTAGGTTAGTTGCGCAAGGCTACAGTCAAAAGAAAGATATAGATTATTTTGAGTCATATGCGCCAGTTGCAAACATTTCAACAATTAGAATGTTATTAGCTATGTCAGTGTCCCAGAGTTGGGAAGTACACCATTTAGATATAAAATGTGCATATCGTACAGAACATCTTACGACGAGGCATCGACTCGTCACACAGTGGTCTATTTGCCCTGAAAATTGGAAAAAAATATTTTGGCGTTATTTATTGACTCGACGTTATAATATTATGTACCGTTGGATTCGTCTTAAAATTAGCTACAACGAAATCCTAAATACATTTCTTAGCGTTTAAAAATCAAATTCACCTCAATTTTGTGTAAGCAAAAAAATTTTTTGTTTAACTTTCATATATTGAAATTTGTAGACGTCTGAACACTGTTCCTCTTTAGTTCGAAACATTTTTTCCTCAGATTATTGAGAACCCACGAAAAATCGTGGCATGGAATATTTGCACCGAAAAGCTGAAAAGAATTTTTTTCTTTCTGCACATATTGAACTGATGTAAATTATTATTTCATGCAATATATGTGAATCACGAAAATTTTTAGTGAATAAATATATTAAATCAAAGAAAAAAACAGTATTTAAATATACACTAAAGTAATACACTCTATAAAACTTTAATAAATTCAGACTAAATATTATATGTATGATAGAAGAAATAAAACAAAAAATTATTTAAATAGAAAATAAATTTGTAAAAAATACTACGTTTTTAAAACGGACTAAAAAGTATAAAATAATTTTAAATAAGAATAAATGATTAAAAAAATATGTTTAAAAAACGGACTAAAAAGTATAAAATAATTTTAAAAAAAAATACTTGTAAGATTTAAAACGAAAAATGTGGGGCGCATGCAATACATACATAATTGATGCATGAATTGTTCAGCTAAGTCACCAACAATTTTATTGCATTACGATCCGCGGCCGTCTCGAGACGCTCTGTAAAGATGCCTTTATACCGAGATCCGCGGCGGACTTGAGTCCGCGGCCCCGGCCATAAATTTCCAGCGCGTTGACGGGGCCCGCTGTTCCCCGCTGTGCGTGGCAGAAAAAAAAGGTCTCGTCTCTTCACGGTTCGTTTAGGTAAACATTAGCTTCCCTCTAAGGCGGTAGGATACCTTCATTTTATAAGTAGCAAATAACTAGAATGTTATTAGAAAAATTGGGTTTGCGAATTTTCGCTTTTTGTCCTTATACGAGCAAACACACCATGTAAAAATTTCATACGGTACACAATGAGCAATTTGGACGAAATCTGTGTCAAAATGAAAGAACATTCTCCCTATTTTTCCTATATTCTGCAGTTTCAGCTTTAATTAGAAAAAAATTGCATCGCTCTGTATCTCATTTCTAATAGAAAGTTCTTTGATTTTGGCACAGATTTGGTCCAAATTGCCCAGTGTGCGGCAGACATGAGATGTGAAACACTCCAGTAACCACAAACAGCTGTTACGTTTGAATTGTTCGTTATTTCGGGTCCATAAGATTGCTGAATATTCTTTAGGACAGCGTTTGTTTTAACTAAATGTTGTTGAGTGCACGAAAAGAATAAAATGACATGCACTTACTATGGACGGTATTAACCTGTGCACTGCACACTCGGAGTGTACGACACCGCAACAACATTTAGGTAAAACAAACGCTGTCCTAAAGAATATTCAGCAATCTTATGGACCCGAAATAACGAACAATTCAAACGTGTACGTATACAGTGTCTAGCGGTGTGTGAGTGTGCCACCACACTCTCGCTCGAGCAAGGTCAAATAAGGACCGGCGCCCTTAACAGCGTATTCCCCACCTATTAGCACGACGAACTCTGAAAAGTTGCAGGTAAAATAGCTTTTTAAATAAGGTTTTATTCTCTGTCTTCGTGACCGCCGATATATCGGTGGGTATTCTCCCTCGAGGGACTTTACGGAGGCTTAAGCATAGGCATTTCCTGAGGTGTAGAGGGGAGTCAGAGGTTCTAAGAACCCCTGGGGTTTGAGTAGGAACCCTTGGGGTTCTTGGCACTTGGCCTTTGTTCGAGCATCTCGAACCGTCCTGAGGTTGCCGAAAAATCTGAGCGCTAAACCATAAACTAGTAATCTTAATTCGTACGTTACAAATATAATCCCAGTATTAATTTAATAAGTGAGTCTCGCTTAGTTTACCTCCTTACATCCTCGCGGTTGTGATACTCTCCTTTCGATTCACGTTCTACCTGTTTCTGCGTTTCCAACTTGCACGTCTGAGGTTACCCAGGCTCGGTGCATTCCTCTGGTTTCAACGGGAAACGCAGAAGCCTCTCTTTCTTTCAATATATCAGTTCGACGCATTCTCAAACACGAGTATCACACGCCGCGCCGCGCCGGTCGTCATTATCAATCACGGAAGCTCGCGCGCGTCAACGGACGCGAAACGGAGGACAGCAGCCACGAGGTATTCCCGTCAGCCGAGGACCGGCAGCTACGTGATCTTCCCAGAACGAGTGTGGATCATCGTTTTCCCTACAGCGGCCCAGCCGATTCGATTGCAGCCGTCAACGAGCAACGAGAGCAGTTCTCATCCGATTGTCCGATAAGTCGTTAAACATTTCCCTGCGAAGATTCGCGCCGTCCGAATTGTCTAGCTCTCGTCCGCCGCTTCGGGCGAATCTACTACCTGTAAGCGTTAAGTAGGATCCGCACGTCCGCGAAAGTCATGGTTCCCAGTCAGACGCCGGACGTACGTGCCGCGTGGACAAAAGGTTGTATCGCATTTGGTCGTCCAGTAAGGGGAATGGGTCGCCGAACGATAATTTCGCGTAAGCCAGACTCCGGGACGTAACAATGGTATTTGAAATTAGTTTAGAGAAAATTGTTAAATCGACTTTTGTCGTCGTAATTTGGTCATTCGGCC
The DNA here is from genome assembly GCA_963966675.1 of Lasioglossum calceatum. Lineage (NCBI taxonomy): Eukaryota > Metazoa > Arthropoda > Insecta > Hymenoptera > Halictidae > Lasioglossum > Lasioglossum calceatum. Next base: position 21,184 of record CAXAAD010000356.1, read on the forward strand.
GTATGTGCGACGAGCCGAACATAGAGAAAGACAGAATGAAATACGATCGCGTGGCCCAGGGATGGGCACGGGTGGGGCCCCTCAAACGCCTGCTTCCCCCACCAAGCTTCCTATCCGTGGCGCTCCTCGCGGTTCCGATGCACGAGGCCTGCGCACTGCTTGCGACGGACGAAGCGCGTCTTTCTTTCATAGTAACGACGGAAGCTGGTGGGGGACAGTAGGCGCTACGGTGGGGACGGCTTTGCCTCAATTGAGACAAAAATGCCCATCCCTGCTCTATGTACTTGCGCGCGCGTTTTCTTCTACCTAGACTTTGTTTATCACTTGTAAGAGTAGCACGTGTGTAAGCCAGTATTATATATATAGAATTTTATTGATTCCCCTTGAGGGATACAATTTCGCAACATCTTCTCCAACCTTTTCCGCTCTTACACGTATCGCTTAAATCTACCTTACAACTAACTTACACTATAGCTTAATTCTATCATAGAGATCGCCAGAGAGAGAGAAACGCAGCTATTTACAAAGCTTTCCTTATCAACTAACTTAACCTACGCACCCCCCCCCTTTCTCCCCCCCCGACCTCCCTTAACCCCTACCCGTGGACCCCCCCTTCCGGACACTCCACATCCACCCCAATCTCTCCATTCTCACTCTTTCTCCATTCTTCCACCATCCTCAACCACTTCTCTCCCCCCCCCCGTCATCCAGCACTTCCCTCACACTCTCCTGCCATCCTTTTTCTTCATCCACTCTCATACACACTTCCCAAACATGCTCCCAAGTCTCATTCTCCCATCCACACACTCTGCACAACCTCTTATCCTCATTCATCCAGTATCTTTCACCCCTCATCTCATTCCCTAACCTAAATTTAGCTACTCTTTGCCACCTAGCTTCCCCCCAATCTTTACTTAAGTACCCCGGTAATCCCTCCCCCTTTATCCACCTATACCATCTATTTGAATTGGATTCTCCTATCTTTTCCCACCTTTCCTCCCTTTGCCGCTCCTTCTCTCTTCTTATTAATTCCTCACTCACTGTATCCTTCCTACCCTCTACTAACTCCCTCCACTCCCCCAACGACCACCCTTTCCCCGAAATATACTCCTCTCTTTCCCTTTCCCACCCGACTTTTGCCCCTCCCCTCCTATCCCCCTTCCTAATCTCTTCCCAGCATAGCCGCGCCAGCTCCCCCCCCTGCCTTCCCCTAACTTCTTCTCATACCCCCACGCCCTCAACCCAGCCCTCCCCCTCAGTAACTCCCTTTGCATCTCTTCCCTAACCATGTATCCCGGTGTGCTTCTATCTACCCCCAATACCCACTTCAAATATCTTTCCTGAAGCCTTTCTATACCTTCCCTCTCTTTCCACCCCCATATTTCCACCCCGTAACTTACCACTGTCCATATCAATTTGTCAAACAACCACACCCTCCTGCCCCAATCTTTTCCAAACCTCCTCTTCCCTATACCCCAAATCTGCCCCATAACCGCCGCCCCCTTCCTTAACCTGTCCTCCACATGCGCCTTCTGCCCCCCATCCCTTGTTATTGTATAACCTAGATATTTGTACTCCCCTACCTCCTCAATTACCTTCCCCTCCCACCTCCACGACACCTTTTTCCACCTCCCCCCTCCCCTTCTACACCTCATCACCTTCGACTTGCCCACATTAAGCTGAAGCTTTTTCCCTTCTATATACTTTTCTAGCACCCCCATCATTCCCCTCATCTCATCCTCCTCCTCCGCTAACATCGCCACATCGTCCGCGTATGCTAGCGTGAAGATCTTTCTCCCCCCTATTTTAACCCCTCCCCATCCTCCCCTTTCCAGCACCTCATCCATGTCTGCTAGCAACAGCGTGAACAACATAGGGCTTAGCGGACAGCCCTGCCTAACCCCCCTTTCTGTCCAAAAGCTTTCCCCTTCTTCATCCCCCACCCTTACTTTACTTTTAGTCTCCCTCAGAATCTCTTCACACCTTCCCACCAACCCTTCCCTCACTCCCCTTTTTCTCATTGCCTCTACTAGTTCATCCCTATCCACCGAGTCAAACGCCGCTTTCAGGTCTACAAACATGATCACTAGCCTTCTTTTCTTCCTCCTCACCTGCCTGTTTATCAGGTAGTTAAGCACATATATGTTGTCAATGCAACCTAGGCCCTTTCTAAATCCTGCCTGACTCGCCGGCAACAGCCCCTTCCTCTCCACCTCCTCCCTCACCCTCTCCGCTAGCACTGCCGCGTAAATCTTGTACGCTGTCTGGGTCAGCGTTACCCCCCTGTAATTCCCCACCCTTCTACTGTCCCCTTTTTTCGCTATTGGAATCACCACCCCCTCTTTCCAATCCTCTGGCCAACCCTCCCCCCTCCATACCCTATTGCAGATTTTCCATAAACCCTCCTGTACCTCGCTACCCCCGCGCTTCCACACCTCGTTTGGGATTCCATCCCCCCCTGCCGCTTTCCCGTCTTTCAATCCCTTTAAAACCCTGATTATTTCTCCTAGTTCTATTTCCTTTTCCCCATCTACCCCTCTTCCCCTTACATCTACATTACCCACCCTCCCTTCTACCCCTCCCAGCAACTCCCTAAAATACAGATCCCATTCTTCCATTCTTATTCTTTCGTCTACCCTCGCCCCCCTTTTCCTTTCCCTATTCACCACCTTCCACACCTGGCTTTCCGTCTTTATACCCTCCACTTCTTTTTCCCACTTTTCCCTCTCCTTTTCCTTCTTCTCCTCGCATAGACGCTGATATTCCCTTTTCTTCTTCCTATACTCTACTCCCTCCCCTCCTACCTTTCTCCACTTCCTTAGCTCCCCCCTCGCTATCTTTTTCCCTACTTTGCAGTCTTCGTCCCACCATCCTTTCTTCTCCACTTTTACTGTTTTCCCCAACTCCCCTAGCACTTCCTTTATTTTCCCTTTCAGCCCTTCCCAGCCTTCCTGTGACCCTTCCCCGTTACTTGTTCCCCTTCCAAATTTTTCTCTAAACTTCTCCCCTGTCTCTTCTGTCCACCTTCCCACTCCCTTTCTTTTCCTTCTTCCCTCCCAGCCCTTTAACCCACCCTTCTCCCTCTTTAACCACACTGTTATGGGCAAATGGTCCGAGTCTACCTCGTCCCCAATCTCCATCCTATCCACTCCTTCCCTAGTCTCCTCGTTCCCCAGCACGTAATCTATTACCGAATTCCCTCTCGCCCCCACATACGTCCATTCCCCTTCCTCATCCCCCTTTACATTCCCGTTCATAGTTCCCCAACCTCTATCCCCCAAGTACCTGCAAAGCTTCTTCCCATCCCCATTTACCTTTATATCCTTCGACTTTCTTACCCCTCCGTAAGCCAGTATTATAATAAACCATTTATTTATCTTTGTTTAAACCCTAACAGAAACGTTTCCATAGGCCGAGGATAGTTATATAAAGTTATATTGTTTGCTAATATCTATACATGCATAATTTTTATCACCGAAATTTCCAGCAAAATAAAGGTAGCTATTATGTAAATACTGAATGGGAAAATAATTTTTTAGTATCTTAAATGAAGGAGTAATAATATTATTGTTACGAGCCGAGGGCTGGCGGATAGACGTGGCCGAGGTTTGTTCGTGTGAACGGGATTGTCGTGAACTAGCCGATATCTGTTTCACCACCGGGTCGCCACTAGATTAGAAAAGCGTTGTCGTGGACTAGCCGATGTCTATTTCACCACCGGGTCGCTACTAGATAGGAGATCGTGAACTAGCCGGTGTCTATTTCACCACCGGGTGTCACAGGATTTTGGAAAGGGGTAAGATATTTGGAAGATCAGCTCTCGTAACTTTGTAAAGAATTATTGATAAACCTCGAGCGGTAAAGGTTTATCGAGATGGGTGAATTGCTAGCTACTGGAGTTTAAAGGATGTAGGAATGATATTAAAGACTCTCAAATATCTAATATCAAGAGTACAATATATTCTATAATAAAGAGGATGGAAATACACTTGTTATGTATTGTATAGTTCGCGGAAGCTAATTCCCGAGCTCTCGGTTTTGACGCACTCAGAAATGCGGGGGTAAATAGATTGACTTGCCTTGAACACCGCGTTTCGAAACTTCTTTAAACTTACTATGATCAAGAGGGAATAAGACCCAATCTTACTAGACGCGTACAGATTCGTGTTCAGTCTTTAACTAAGCCCGCGGTGGCCAAGCTCGAGCCCTTTATACATATAGTGGCAAACTTGATCAGAAAATGGTAGTAGGGGTAAATGGAAATCTGGAGGATATGTCTATGTTCTTCAGATGTATGCACTTTCCCATAAGGGGAAAACTGTTTATTTGGGCATGTGAGCTGGACCTCCTGCATGAACACGTGGTTCCAAGAAGGGAGTAAAAGTCACGTAGGCAAAGCCTTCGTACGTAACATTATATGTATACAAAAATAAGTAAGCAAGCGGCAGATAATAATTTTGTTACGAATGATTTAGAATTTTCGGCGGCAAACGATTTGAGAGTATAAAAACAAGTAAAAAGACAAAAAATTATCCATATTACTAACTTAATGCTGGTTAATTCATAAACTTCGTTTAAATCCGTTGAGAAAAAACTCCCTATTACTTGTTTAGGAGGATTGATTTTGAAGAAATAAATGTAATAACTAGCAATAGCGGATGTTATAAATGAAAACCCCACGCCGATTTTTAATACTGATCTATGTACGCTAAGACCGAAAAATGCTATAAAAGAAAATATATAAATATAACAAAAATATTTTGATAACTCTAATATCCCTCTAAAGATTGTTGCTTTATAATAATAAAATTTATAAATCAATATTGCGGTATTAAATAACAAACAATAAATAAAGGCTAAAATAGCTGATAACACGGTCCAACAAATTCCAACAGTCAAAAAGGATATCGATTCTCACTATGCAATTCTTATAGTTTTATGCGCTGATTCCGAATCTGTTTTTAATTTTTCTAGTGCTCCTGAATAATACGGATGAATTCGATGAATTTTCTTCAATTTCAGATTGTGTTTCAAACTTTGTTGGAGGTATCGGTAATGTACAACGTATCGCTCCTTATCGCGAAGTGTTGCCATCAACTTTCTTTGACTCGAGCTGGTCATCGTTGCGTCGTGACTTGGACAAAATGGAAGATCCGCATGGGCATCGTGAATTTCGCGCGGATACTCTAAATCCACCTCCAAAATGTATCCTACAGGGCTATCGATCGGAACGGATTCAACGTCGAAATTGTCCACGTCCACCCATCGAAAGTCTCTGTACGGTAGAGGTTGCGACATAGCCCAACCGTACAAATTATTCACGTCAAAATACATTAAGTAGGTGGACGGTTTACTCGAGTCATGTGTAGGCAAATATTTGTTGTTCGCATGTGCATATCTGTGAGAACACTGACTCAATCCGCCACGTATTCCTCGCTCCACGAACAAAAGCATGTCCACGTCGGTGAACAACTCCAATTCAATATTTGTCATTTTCAGCATCACGTCCCACGCGAAACCGGGAAGCGTGTAATAATGTGCCGGATCGAGCTTGTAATTCTCGAGACAGTCATCGCGAAAATTTTCGAAAACATCCGCCAACAACAGCACATCCAATTTTAAGTATAAATCGCTGTACTGTCCTAGCGTTCGTATAGCGAAACGCGACCAAACCGTATTCGCGTGATCGTAATCGACATCGGATATCTCGCGGTCATACAGCCGATTGTAAAATGCTTCGCGCGGTGGCAAACATGTATCGTTTAATTTATCGTACGATGTCAGATAGTCGTATGGAAAAACGCCTTTTCTGGTCAAAAGGTTGAGATCGTCGTCGGAAAGATGTGCAAATTCACCTCGTACGATGTGTAATTTACTTTTGTCCAAGTATGACGACAGCTTGTCCAGACTCGAGTTCAAGAACTTGAACGAGTCGATGAAGCGGAATTTCAACAACTTTGCATACTTTTGCTCTTCGCCCGTCTCTCTCTCGATGGAAACGTTTTTCGTGAACGAAATATACTTCTCTTTCGTCAATGGTAACACGTCTATCCGTCCCTCGAACGAGTTTGCTAATTCTTTGATGATGAAATGTGCGTCGTAGCCAGATAAATTATGGAAAACCACCGGTATCACGTACGAAGATTGATAGCTCAAATTGCATCCGTTGTGAGCCGGACCACGATACGCGCCCGTGAAATGGCAATGATCGCGCACTCGTATATCGTTTTCTTCAAATGGTTTCTCGCAGACGTGACAATGCGTGGCCGTACGAAAATTTAACTTTTCCGTTTCGGTTAGCGGATTCATCGGTACCGTTTTGTCGAATATCGGCTGTAATTTGCGACTCAGCTCGTACAACCTGTTCGCGAACCACGCGGCGCATCCCTCTTTATCGCGATAAACCTGATACTCGCACAACGATACGTCGTAGCGACAACACATGTAGTATCCTATGCTAAACGCGTGGTGACGTTGATACTGTACGCGTGCCGCACGACCTTCTCCTTCCTGTTCCTCAGACAGCAGCAGATACTCCAAGTCAGCATAGATAACGAACGGTGTCTGTTCTTTGTTTGCAAAGTTTTTAAACCGCAACCACTTATCTTCGCTTATCTTCTGGGAGATTGGAAACCTTCGGTTCGAAGCACCGCTTTGTAGTGTGGATACGATGACAAACGCGACAGATTTGTCTCTTCCGGATAGAGACCCGCCACGACCGCCCAAAAAAGCATGCATCGTCGTTGCTGTTCACGTTCACGACCGCTCTTTTCAGCTGTATCGTTCGAGGCAAATAGCTTGCACCGGTGCAACCGGCTTGCAACGGCTGGTATTTGCTAAAGTTCACAATCAAATGTAGTATCTTCGACAGCGCCCACCCGCTGTCTCGCTCTTGAAACTCTTCCAACAATGTCAAAATCGTCGGCACAACGTCTTTCTAGTACCACCGCCGTAGATTGCTCGTTCGAAACAACGCGATGTTTCGCGTGCCGAAACTTTTCACGGAAACCTCGTTGGCGCGCTGCATGAATTCCGCCTCCAACGTTATGCTAGCTTTCAGCGATGATTGCGCGTTTAAAAATTCCGTAACGCGTCCCGTAATTATTCGTTTCGCGTGCTGTAAAAATTGCTTAGGATCGATATGTTCGACGTTGATAACGATGCCGGTTGATATGCGATTTTTAAACGCCGATTCGACATTTTCCCAACGAAGCGTCGAGGCTCTCGCACCGCCGCGATCGTATAAACCTCTACCGACGCGCGACGACGAAATACGATGATTCAACGAAACGTTCAAAGTTTTCATACGGCACGTAGTCGATGTTGAACTAAATTTCTCGCCTACCGACAATTCATCCTTCGCACAGGCTAGATAATTGATGCAACACTGCAGAGACTCGGTGTACGAGCAAACCCATTCGCGATACTCGTCCATAGTTTTCACCAACATTGACATGCGCGTCAAACACTTCAACATTTTTTTCCACGTTTCAACCATCTTGCTACCGTTGTTAACAAAATATTCCTTTCAACTTTGATTCGTTAAATTTCCAAGTCTCAAGAAATATAATTGCACTCCAACGATGCAACGTTCGTTTTTAATTATGATGACACCAGGTGAAACGATAAAAGCACAATACTCTCCCTCTTACATCATCTCTCTTATAAAGGGTATCGCGAAACACGTTCGAACATGTTTCAGGAGCACTATGGTCGCCATGGGGAGAAGTGAGGGGGGGTCAATCAAGTAACATCTCTCTCTCTCTCTCTTCCATCTCTCTCTCTCTCTCTCTCTCTTACAAAGCGGGTATCGAGAAACACGTTCGAACACGTTTCAGGAGCACTATGGCCGCCACGGGGAAAAGTGGGATGGGTGGGGCCAACCGTGGGAAAGACACCGGGTGAAAAGATTATTGCAATAATTCCATGGAAAAAATATGACGTAATAATTCCATGAATAATATGACGCAATAATTCCTCAAGATTATTGCAACAATTCCATGGAAAAAATATGATGCAATAATTCCATGAAAAATATGATGTAATAATGCCTCAAGATTATTGTAACAATTCCTCCATGGTGCCGGGTGCAAAAATATGACGCAATATAAAAATATGACGTAATAATTCCATGAAACACCGCCCTTGACCTAGAAACGATCTCCCCTCGTTCCAAGAAAAATATAATTCCATGAAAATTCCCCCACCCGCACCCCCCTTAAATATACTTGCGCAATACCGCTCCCCCCTCCCCCTCGAATATGCTTGCGCAATACCGCTCTGCGGCGGTACCGTTCTCCCGTGAAATAAGGTATGCTCTCCCGTGAGAAGTGATTTAGAACCCGCCTATATACCCTTCTTATAACCGAGATAAATAAAAAAATTGTTATTACTTCCTTGCTTAATATCGTCGAAAAATATAAAGTTTGCGGCGTGGTAATAGGTCTACCGATTGATATGAGCGGAGCAGTGACGGAGCAAACAAATATAGTGATGAAAAAGAGTTAACAGAATCTATAAACTTGCCTATATATTTACAGGATGAAAGACTAACTACAAAATCTGCAAATAATTTCCTTATGTCATTTGGAGTAAAAAGAAAAGACCGTAATAATAATGATGATGCAGTAGCTGCTAGTATGATTCTTGAAACCGAGCTTGATTCTATAAAAAATATTTAATTAGGAAAGAATTGAGTAGTTGTTGCATGGATCGAAAAACCTACTCAGTGTCATCCCCGTGACAGCGAGGATCCAGAAAAATAACTTCAATATTGATATAGAAGTTGCATATTTGACAATATAAACCTATAGAAACTTGTTTGATGAATGACATAAAACGATCCATGCAAAAAAGCCAAGAATTTATGACAAACAAATTACCTCCTATTTCACCGGGACAAATTTTACTAAAAGAATTTATGGAACCTATGGGGATTAGCGTGAAAGCAAAGTTGCTCGTGATATTGATGTACCTGTTACTAGAGTAAATAATATAATTAAGCATCATCGTTCAATTACCGCTGATACGGCACTTCGTAAAGGTAAATATTTAAAATAAATATTTTAGTGTTAATCCTCGTTGGTGGATGAATATGCAAAATCAATACGACTTAGAGCTTGCAGAAGATGAAGGTTGGAAAGCTAGAGAGCAGAGAATAAGAACTTTTTCTATGGCAAGTTAATTATTTATAACTCAATATTGTTACGCACTCAAAACACTATTGTAAAGATATATTATTTAGGATAGAACCGATTCGGTAAAAATAAATAAAATATACTATGAAAATATTAATTCTAGGTGTTACCGGTATGCTGGGTAACAGCATGTTTAGATTTTTAAGTCAGGGTAACAAATTTGATGTTTATGCGACAGCCCGAAATAATTCAGCTCGTTCTTATTAACTTCCCGATTTTATAGGGAAGTTATTGTAATCACCCCGAAAATCGAAAATCGATTTTTTAGCAGATCTTCACGTTTCATGGTCATTGGAGTCATTTTAGACTATTTTCAGCAAAATGTTCGTGTGTGTGTGTGTGTGTGTGTGTGTGTGCGTATGGCCGTTTGTATGTTATCAAATTTTTCGTTAACGTTTTCGGAAAAAGTAACAACGCGATCAGAATGATGAATGATGCAATCGATGTGCCCCGCTGTAACTTAGAGCTGATTAGATTTTGGTCCATTTTGGTCAAGTAGTTTTTTATTTTTTTTTCGGAAAGAGTTGATTCAACATTGCAATTTATACGAAAGGCGTATCCACCGAAGAAGCAATCGTAACTATATATATATATATATTTAGACATACTTAAAAAAAAAATTTTTTTATAAAATTAAAAAAAAAATTTTTTTCCTTATTTTTCTTAATTTCAAAAAATTTTTTCCCCAATTATGCAACTAATGCTAATGTAACCGCTTACAATAAACGAAAATTATTCCAATGCAAGAGTGAGTCAATCATCGCCGAGAATACATTTTCAAAGAATATCGATGAAAGTACAAAAACATTTATATTACAATCTTTAAATAAACAATCAGTTCAAAACGAATTGTTAACTGAGATTAAATTGAAAATTAATATAAAAAAAATTTATGATAATTAATAACATTGATGTTGAAGACGGATTGGTTAAAGGAGCATGCGGACTATTAAAATTTATTACTTTTCAAGAAAATACTAAAATTACGTCTATACTGTGGTTAGATTTTCAATCGGCCAGAGTAGGAGTGAAAGTAAGAACTAGAAGAACAATAAGAACAACACCCACCTCAGGTGACCTGTTTATAGTGCCCCACCATGTATATATATATTAGGGGTAATAACACTGTCCAACAAATTTCAACTTTTTTTATTTTTTCATATAACTGTTGGGTGGATCTTGTAGAGTTTTCTGCGCTGATTCCGAATCTGGCATTATTTTTTTCCTACACGCACAGTTTTAAAAAAAATGGCTTTGAAAAAAAACGTATTTTTCAACTTTAAACAAATATTGTGACGTTATTATAAGAGATATTGAATTGTTCTTTCTAGCAAAAGATTCTGTAGACTTTCCTGAATACAATGATATCCGATATTAATACATTATAAATGTTTAAACATGTTTAAACAGTCATTAAAGACGGAGAGACACCACTTTTGCAGGAAATTTTGATGATATTTTTTTCAATTTGTATCAAAAAGTAAGGGTCCTGTGGAAAATCAAACTATACCACGCGGTAGAGCAGACTTTTATCTTGAGAAACCACCCTGTCAGGTTTCGAACATCGACGTTTTTACCGAGCCAGAAAGCAAAATATCATCGAGGAACACGAGTCGCCGCCAGTGGTGCTCTGCCACTAGCGCGGTCGCGCCGCTCCGTATTCCGACGAACGACAGTGCTAGTGGCACAGTACCACTGACGGTGACTCGTGTTCCGTGATGATATTCTGCTTTCTAGCTCGGTAAAAACGTCGATGTTCGAAACCAGACAGGGTGGTTTCTCAAGATAAAAGTCTGCTCTACCGCGTGGTATAGTTTGATTTTCCACTGGACCCTTACTTTTTGATACAAATTGAAAAAAATATCATCAAAATTTCCTGCAAAAGTGGTGTCTCTCCGTCTTTAATGACTGTTTAAACATGTTTAAACATTTATAATGTATTAATATCGGATATCATTGTATTCAGGAAAGTCTACAGAATCTTTTGCTAGAAAGAACAATTCAATATCTCTTATAATAACGTCACAATATTTGTTTAAAGTTGAAAAATACGTTTTTTTTCAAAGCCATTTTTTTTTAAACTGTGCGTGTAGGAAAAAAAATAATGCCAGATTCGGAATCAGCGCAGAAAACTCTACAAGATCCACCCAACAGTTATATGAAAAAATCTTTGGTGTTGGACAGTGTAATTTATTTATTACATATATATTAATTTATTACGTATATATATATTTTTTATTGTATCTAGAATTAATATTTATATATATATGTATATATAATGAATTGGTATCATATTGAAAATATAATTATTTTGGACGATGCCAGTGCGTTGGAATTTCGGACATAACGTGCTGTCATCTAGTTAACTTCCCGATTTTATAGGGAAGTTACTGTAATTACCCCGAAAATCGAAAATCGATTTTTTAGCAGATCTTCACGTTTCATGGTCATTGCAGTCATTTTAGACTATTTTCAGCAAAATGTTCGTATGTGTGTGTGTGTGCGTATGGCCGTTTGTATGTTATCAAATTTTTCGTTAACGTTTTCTGAAAAAGTAACAACGCGATCAGAATGATGAATGATGCAATCGATGTGTCCCGCTGTAACTTAGAGCTGATTAGATTTTGGTCCACTTTGGACCAGTAGTTTTTTAGTTTTTTTAGTTTTTTTCGAAAGAAGTTCATTCAACAATGCAATTTATACGAGAGGATGGACATTTTCCACCGACTAAACAAACGTAATTATATATATTTCATTTTTAATTTTTTTTTTTAATTAAAAAAATTTTTTTTTCAATTATGCAACTAATGCTAACGAATCGGGAAGTTCTTTGTGTGACTCTCCAAGAGTCACACACCAAATATAAAACATTAATAGCTGTAGACCCTACTAGCCATGAGTACTAATAACCCTCTCGCAAGAGCAGTCGTACCCGCGAACCGTGAACTCGCGAAGCGAGTGAGCAACAACAACCCTATTCGCGAGTGAGCGAAGCGAGCGAGCAACAATAACCTCACTCGCGAGCGAGCGGAGCGAGCGAGCAACAATATCCCTCTAGTTTTTCTAAGGATTTATCCGATAAATTAATTACAAATGTAGAGAATGTTGAGAACCATGATTCGTTAGTTGAGGTATTTAATAAAACAAAACCCGATATAGTAATAAATTGTATAGGGCTTGTAAAGCAATTGGCAGATGCTAATGACCCGTTAAAAGCATTGCCGATAAATAGTTTGCTGCCTCATAGGCTAGCTAATTTATGTAAACTAACTAATTCAAGGTTAATCCATATTAGCACTGATTGCGTGTTTTCAGGAAAAAAGGTAATTATAAGGAAAGCGATTTTCCTGACTGTTATGACCTTTACGGTCGTTCAAAATTTCTTGGTGAGGTAGATTATCCGCATGCTATCACATTGCGTACTTCCATTATAGGTCATGAGCTAGCAGGCAATAGAAGCTTAATTAATTGGTTTTTAAGCTCAGAAGGTCAAGTAAAAGATTTTGAAAAGCTATTTATTCAGGATTCCCGACGGTAGAGCTTGCAAGAATAATAAGGGATTTTGTGTTACCTAATAAAGAGTTGCACGGGCTTTATCATGTTGCATCAAAACCGATTTTAATAAGTTAGAATTATTAAAGTTAGTAGCGGAAATATATAATAAAGAAATCGATATTATTCCGTCAGATGAGCTTATAATAGATCGCTCACTAGATTCTACTCGTTTTAACGAGGTAACGGGATATACGCCTCCGCAGTGGCGTGAGCTTGTAAAGCGCATGTGTGAGTTTAAGTAAATCGCCATTGCGAGCAGCCATAGGCTGCGTGGCAATCTCATCAAATATCCTGAGATTGCTTTGTCAATTACTTCGTAATTTCCTCGCAATGACGAAGTAAATAATAACAAAATAGGTATTTATATATAATGTTTCTAGATAAAACTTTAATGATTACAGGAGGCACCGGTTCGTTTGGTAATGCGGTGCTTACTCGTTTTCTTAAATCCGATATTATTAACGATATTAAAAAAATTAGAATTTTCAGTAGAGATGAAAAAAAGCAAGAAGATATGCGTATTGCTTTAAATAATCCGAAACTTAAATTCTATATCGGGGACGTACGCAATTATAAAAGTATTGATGAGGCGATGCATGGTGTAGATTATGTATTTCATGCCGCCGCTTTAAAGCAAGTTCTGACTTGTGAATTTTATCCTATGGAAGCAATCAATACTAACGTCTTAGGTGCTGAAAATGTTTTAAGTGCTGCTATGAATAATAAAGTTGCAAAAGTTATAGTACTTAGTACTGATAAGGCTGTATATTCAATTAATGCAATGGGATTATCTAAAGCGTTAATGGAAAAGTTAGCAGTAGCAAAAGCTCGTATGCGTAGCCAAGGTGAGACCGTGCTTTGTGTCACTAGATACGGTAATGTTATGGCTTCCCGTGGTTCGATAATTTCTCTTTTTATCAATCAAATTAAGCAAGATAAAGACCTTTTTTTTTTAAAATGCGTTACGCATACCCCGGCCCCCCTGGGGGAAGCCAGGGTTATGTGGGGTTCCCTCGGGGAGGGGGTCGCCGAGCCAACAAGGGTCGCCGATCCCCTCCCCCAGAGTACCCACTAAAACCACACGCCCTCCTAAGCTATGCAGGAGGTGCCTGGATCTCGCGAGAACTCAACAGGACACCTCCTAGCTATACATGCATCCCGGGGGGAGGGGTTAGCTCCCCCCATACCTATTCTAACTGGACCCCGGGCGGAGGGACCCGCCCGGTGTCACCATCCCTGGAGCCTTCGGATTGGGCTTCCCGAGCCCCAGCTCGGTCCACCCACAGCTCCCGGAGCCTCCCTGCCACGCTCGAGCAGGAGACCCGAGGGTCCCCCGCCCGGCCAGGGCAGGAAGGCGCCGACACCGGCAAGAGAGGGCTGTCGGAGACGCATCCGGACGTCCCGACCCTCCCCACCCCACCCCCCACGTGCCACCCCCAGAACTCGCATCCGGGGGGTGGCCGGCACCCCGTCACAAAGACATAACGTCTCAGGGTCCCGGGTCACCCCGGGGGGAGATTAACTCCCCCCGTGGGGCCGGGGTTAGCTCACTCCCCCGGCCCAGCAAGATAAAGACCTTACCATCACTGAACCTTCAATGACACGTTTTTTAATTTATTTTTATATATGTTTATTGGTACTTTGACAAGTAAATTAATTCATATAAATAAAGATTCATGGTTTCATCGAAGCGATATATTAATTGTTAGTGAAACATTAACGAAAAACGATGATGAGTTGAATATTTTAAATTATGATATATTATTCCGATCCTACATTGACAACAATAGCCGCGGATTAATTTGTTATGGAAAAACAGAATTATCAATAGAAAAATTATTTGTTGAACAGGATTTAGTTCAAATGCGCGTGTAGAACTGTTCACTTTTAAAATCAGAAATTATTATATAATAAGTGGTTATAAATCACCAAAAGCTACTAATTCTATGTTTGGTAGCGTTGTACAACGAATAATGAATAAAATTACAATTGAAAGTGTTACGTCCGAAATTCGGCGTAAAAAGGAATAATGTGAATGTTCTCGGAGTTTGTGATTTTTCGTTCGGGATTCGCGGTGTCGTGGAGGGAATATCGCGCCGCTTCGATCCGCGAGAGTTTTCTACACTAAAGTGACCGAGAGTGACGGCTTGTTTCGGAGGTTAGAGACCGGATTTCAGGAATTCTCGGCCGGCTAGACCAAGTCCGCCTGACCGTGAATGAGGAGGGAACCCGAACGGCTAGACCAAGTCCGCCTAATTCGGGGTTGGATCGCTGGCTCGAACGGCTAGACCAAGTCCGCCTAGTTCGAGAGATGGAAAACGTCGGGTCGGGTACGCGATTATCACTTTCACTCCCGCCACTGTATTTCACGACACGCACGTTCACGTCAACCTAACAACTGCGTTGTTTCCTCGTTAAAGCCCCCTCGCGAGTCGAAGAGAGGATTTAGGAAAAGGTTGCGTTCTCTCAGATAACGTGTACCAACTATAAATAATTTATAGCGTCCCGATTCGTTTCATCAATGAGAACTGTTCTGGAAGGAGCTCGGATCGTTGTGTAGGTTGTTTGTTGGCAGCGGAATAAATATTCCGCGGGAATTGAACGAATGTTCAATGACGATTAACTTTGCTTGATTCTGTGCGAAGTTATATAAAAAAAATAAAAAATGCAATAATAATATTAAATAATAAATAAAAAATGTAACTGTAATATTAAATAAGTATGACAATAAAATCTAAATATAACAATATAACTACAAAAAAATATAACAAGTTGAATCTAAAAAATAAAATGCCATCAATGTAGAAGATATCAGCAGGCAATTTCTGTGAGAATTTATTTTAAACAGTCTAAAGTAACTTCTATGCAAATTTTATGGCAAGATCTTTCAGAATTTTTTAGTTATTCAATTTTCAAGTGGGTTACATGGTATACAAAAATGGTATTTGTAAAACCATCAAAATCTTTGTTGAGAAGTAAAGTTATCGCACGTCGATAAGCTCACCGCAGTTGCGCGAGCAAAAACTTAGTATTAAGGCGCCAGAGCGCACTACCTGCGTTACCGGCAATTTCCGTTCAGTTGATTCGCGATCGTTGCTCAAGTAACATGTGCCATTTTTGTTTCCTTACTATTAAAAGTGAACTTATACCAACAGGCTATCTTTCTCTATAACCCTATCGTTCCTCTTTCCCTTGATAATTCCAACAATCTTTACAAAAAACATTATTTAAATAACTTATATATGATGAAATAGGTACTTACGGGTAGTGATATTCTCCATGGCAATTAGAAAAAATGTATGATGAAAAATTACTGATTAAAACTAAAAGTAAGTTTTCTAAGCAAGCTTGCAGAAGAAAAGAATTTCGCTCGCTGCAGTCTAACGAAGTGATACTTTCAGCTTCACGTCTCTGAAGGCACTAAATGAATTTCTTCTGTGACTCTTGAAGAAATAAACATTTCTGAGTTGGAGGTGTGAGTTATCTCTCCGTGTGTTTATATGACGAATTCCCGCCTAGCATGCCCATACAGTCCACTACTGCGGCGCACCGTATGCACGGTGATACAGAAATGTAAAAAGTTGTAGCATCCCGCAGATTTTTTTTGTTACAATCTCTTTAGTATAGTTTGAACTTATAAACAAAAAAAGTTTCAAGACCGCATCCACCCAGACCTGCTAGTTCTGCTCTATTAAAGTCGACTAAATGACGTAGAAAACTGGTACTTAAACAATGTCTAATATTATTGTAAAGGACTTTACTAACGTACTTTGTGAACATTAATGTAAACATTTATTTATATTAATACGGAAAATCGTGCATAGAAGCTTAAAGATTCTTATTTATTGCTCTGACACAATTTTCTTTGTGGCGAATGTAAACGTACGATTTCGCCGTATGTATTACGGTTTGAAGTTTTCACGTATTAATTTCTATGCTTATATCGCTTTTAAATGAATTATTATGGGTATCATTAGGGTCATTGAATATTCCCAAAGAAGCATATATGAATGTTATATCTATTTTCTGGCATGACTTTTTTCCACCTAAAACGGCCATTCGTCCCACTGTGCATCCGCCGCATTATAAGTTATTATTATTGGGACCTTCAGTGTTACAGTCAGAGACGCTGTAGCGTCGCTGAAACTCTTCATTAAGTTATTATGATTATCCTGCATATTATAAAAATTGAAGCAATTAATTCAACAATAAATTATTAGGTTGAAACAAAAGTTCGTAGCGTTTTTAAATAAAAATTCAAAGATGAAATTAAGATATTTATTCATAGGTTCATTGAATAACACATATGTATGTAGGGGTGTAAATGTTTAGAGTGACTGTGGACGCGACATCGTGGCGCCAACGTGTTTGGGTCCTGCATGAAACGAGGTCTGTTTGGGCCAATTAGGCCGAGGTGTGAAAGAAGAGTGTTTGGGTCTTAGCGACAAGCGTCAAGTGGCTAGGGGTGCCAAACGCAGGGCGTACGTGAGCTTTTCCGAATGGATGCGAGACTGATAGAGAGAGAATGAGAGTGCGAGAGAGAAGAATGAAATTGAATAAAAGGAACGAACGCAAGGGCTGACAGATCAGAAGTGTGAAAGTCGAAAGAGAGTGAAGTTGCGAGTTGCGAGTTGCGAGAGCTGAGCTGTATAGAGCTAATAAAGTGCAAGTATTAGAAATATTAGAGAAGAAAAAATTTTATACTCCATTCGCATTACGTGTATTTAAACGACACTGCTTTCAATGCCTGTCGTTTTTTCCCGCATCTACCGATTTCGATGAAACTTTCACAGTGCATGTAATTGACACAGATCTACAAAATTTGCTTTTTAAATTTTCGATATAGGCCCACATAAAAAGTTGAAAATGCGACTTTTAGTATTTTTTCAACAATTCCGATCAACTGCAATTTTTGAAAAAATTTCTTTTCGCATCCTGTAATAAACTAATTTCTCTAGCTTCCCAAAAAAGTTCAAATCGTATAGTACAATATTAAAATAGTTATCGTCTTCTTTAGAGTGCCTTTAAATTTTTGTCCACTACTGGAATGTGCATATTGCATCAGGACGTACACCGTACGCCATACGTCGTTCTTCCGCATACGATAGATCGTGAGAACCTACACCGTACGTCCTTCGGGTCGGAAGGGTTAATTTGTTGCGTATGCAAAATTCTCTCGTGTATCTTACAATTAGTACATACACAAGTTCTCGGCATAACGTAAGGAGATTTCTTTCTTATTAGCGTATTCTCTCTCTTTACGGCGAACGGGCAGAAGAGAGCCTCTTCGCGATTGCACTCTCCGATGATTTTCGTATGTGTTGAAAACTCGTAATCGGACAACGTTGCGTACTTTAGACTTGACAACGCTGTAGACATACCGTTCGCAGATATTTTTGCTACAAAAAAGGTCATTCATTGGGTTTTATTATATTATGTTGGATCGGTAAAAGATTTGGCGACGTAGTGTCATTCGCCAACACTAGTGGCGCTGCCTTTACCATTGGCGTTCCGCCACTATCAATCGACTTCTCATCGATCTAGAGTCACGCGATATCTATGTACGTACATCTGCATCTGTATCTAGGCATCTTTTATTTATTAAACCTATTGTGAACGTGTGCAAACAACGGCCTGCGTACAGTTGATTCCTGCCATAATTGAATCCACAATCCACATATCCTTAACATATTATCGTGCAAACCATACGGCCTCCTGGCTACATTTGCTACGAGCCCCGCTCGTACTACATTTTCTTAAATATCGAGAGATTTAGGGTTCTTATAGAAAAAGTAGACATCCAGCGCAATTGCTGGGACACATACAATGTCAATGCAACGATTATTATGTTAAACTATACGTGTTTAAACACACAGTTTGCAAACAGACGAAATTTACCCCTAAGCGGGGGGTAGAGTAACAAGTATAGTTCCGGAATTTTTCACTACGAGCGCTGGTACCTGTTTCCGATCATTCAGTCACTGTATCGGTAAAACAGAGGACGAGAAAAAACATATTACCAGTAAGTTAGGCTTCATCCGTAAACGTGACGTCACTATACGGCTCACGATGATGCTGCGTCGGTGTGCTCGAGTGAGAGTGTGTGACACACACTCACCGCTCGGGCAGCGTGTACGTGTCCCTAGGCGGATCGCAAGGGTTCGGGAAATGACAAACCATTTCTCTATAATGCACATTTGGAACCCCTACGTAGTCTCAATCGCTAGATAAAAGATCAATCTATTGCGCTTGCACCTCAAGGTGGTTGACTTTTACGTTTTCGAAGCGTAATTTTCATTATTCGGCAGCAAGATGTCTGTTCGGGAGGCTCTGCAAGCAGGCTTGACTAGCCGTACCGCAAGGTGCACTCACACAGTCACAGCTCGGGCAGCGTGTACGTGTCCCTAGGCGGATCGCAAGGGTTCGGGAAATGACAAACCATTTCTCTATAATGCACATTTGGATCCCCTACGTAGTCTCAATCGCTAGATAAAAGATCAATCTATTGCGCTTGCACCTCAAGGTGGTTGACTTTTACGTTTTGGAAGCGTAATTTACATTATTCGGCAGCTTGATATCCGCCCGGGAGGCTCTGCAGGCACGACACCGTACCGCGCGAGGCACTCACACACTCACCGCTCGGGCAGCGCGTACGTGTGCCTAGGCGCGTTGTGCGATGGTCCAGCCCGTGACTAATCACGTCTCGCTAATGCACATTTGGGGGCCCTACGTAGTCAGAATCGATAGATGAAAGATCAATCTAGCGCTGGAGCTTGCAAAAGTGGTCTACTTTTGCGTTTCCGAGGCGTAATTTACATTATTCGGCAGCTTGATATCCGCCCGGGAGGCTCTGCAGGAACGACACCGTACCGCGCGAGGCACTCACACACTCACCGCTCGGGCAGCGCGTACGTGAGCCTACGCGCGTTGTGCAAGGGTCCAGCCCGTGACTAATCACGTCTCGCTAATGCACATTCGGGGGCCCTACGTAGTCAGAATCGATAGATAAAAGATCAATCTAGCGCTGGAGCTTGCAAAAGTGGTCTACTTTTGCGTTTCCGAGGCGTAATTTACATTATTCGGCAGCTTGATATCCGCCCGGGAGGCTCTGCAGGCACGACACCGTACCGCGCGAGGCACTCCCACACTCACCGCTCGGGCAGCGCGTACGTGTGCCTAGGCGCGTTGTGCGATGGTCCAGCCCGTGACTAATCACGTCTCGCTAATGCACATTTGGGGGCCCTACGTAGTCAGAATCGATAGATAAAAGATCAATCTAGCGCTGGAGCTTGCGAAAGTGGTGCGATAAATATATTGCAAGCGGAGAAACGAATTCAATAAAATGGGTATCCTGGAAGTTTTAAATTATTGGAACGAAGATCTTGGTATGTAATTCTAATTATGATTTCCTCTCGAAGCACAAATGCGTCAAATATTGTCAAAGTAAATGACTTGTCAAAGTAAATTATTAAAATACATTTGCGGTTGACTGTCATATAACTGACCAAACTGAACATTTCGTTCGCATAGGTGTGCGACATGTGTATACGGAAATTATACATGTAATTATATGCAAAGAAAAAAATACACGAAGTTGATAATGGTTGGCCCATTTCTTCATCTTCACTACTACTTACACTGTCCAACAAATTTCAACTTTTTTTATGTTCCCAATATACTCTTGGGTCCTTCTTATAGAGTTTTTTGCGCTGATTCCGAATCTGTCCTTAATATTTCTCCTATATGCACAGTTTTTGAGGAACATGGCTTTGAAAAAAAAACATATTTTTCAAATTTAAACAAATATTGTGATGTTATTATAAAAGACATTGAATTGTTCTTTACAGCAAAAAATTCTGTAGACTTTCTTGAATCCAGTGATATGTCATATAAATGCACTATGATTGTTTAAACATGTTTAAACAATCATTAAAGACGGAGAGACACCACTTTTGCACCAATTTTTGAGGATATTTTTGAATTTATCTCAAAAAACAAGGGTCCAGCAGACATCTTGCTGCCGAATAATGCAAATTACGCCTCGAAAACGCAAAAGTGGGACATTTTAGACACCATCCGCACTAGATTGATCATTTATCGATCGATTGTGACTACGTAGGAGTTCCAAATGTGCATTACCACAGACTTAGGATAGGTACAGACGTCTCATCTTACGGGGCCGTCACGCCGTACTTGCTGGGGCCAAAGTGGCCCCAATACCACTTCGGTGTCGCGCCCAATGTTACCGATAGTAACGTATTAGCAAGTACCGAATATTCTGTATACCCAATTTCTTCTACGGGTACTTAATATTATTGGAAGATTACAAATGTATATGGCGCGTGTATTTGAATGGTAAAAATTATGTAGTAGGATAATTATGATAATTATGAAGTACTACATAATGTAAAGTAATAGATTCATGAGCATTAATATCTTTACGTACATTTATATTATTCTTGAGAGTGTGATCTCGGTTCTGTTAATTACAAAATTACAATAATATATTTAGGATAATTTTATATCAATAGTTTTTCATTTTGCATTTATCTTACGCATCAAATCAGCCTTATAATCTTAATGTAATAATGTCTGATATTTCTACGCAGTTATTCAATAGTTATGCAAGTATGTTTCTTGCATTGTTAATTTTATTAACAAACTTCCACAAGTTTATGGTGTTTCTTTGATTATTTCTGCATACGTTCATATGTATAAATTTTATTTAAATTATAACATTTTTCAACATTACGTAATTACGTAGAATTACGGCATACTATTTAGTTTTTATATTTGTTACACATTTTTTTTCAATTGTAACTTAAAATTCGAGTTACTAATAATACTTGCTATGTAATCCAAAGTTATAGAGCTACTGGAACGATATTTAATGACATGAACAAAACTAATAAAATCATTTTTTTGTTGAAATGAATTGATAATAACCCACTAGTTTGAAGGTATATTGTAATCTCATATATTAAACACAATAAAATCGACCACTTTTTGCAGGCGCCATCGTCGATTTTGTTCTGAATGAAATATGTTGTAGTCCATGTGAAATTAGAGGGGGTTTAAGTCATCATTTCGCCGGTTCCGATTTTTTTAGAAATAACAGCCCTTCGAAATTTGCAATTTTTGCCCGCTTTGGCGAGGACAGGCCTCGCTTACAAATTTTTATCTCAGGAACTGTTTGTCCGATTGAGCTACATTTTTTTTGTTTTCTTTAGAAAGGATTGGACTATTATAAAATAAATTTTGCAATCTCGATAATCAACTTTACAATGTCGAAAAATTTAAACAAACTCTTTTTTTACATTTTTTTCGATGAGGGACCAGAATGATTTAAATTTTGAAAAAATATGGTTATATTCCTTGAAGTTTTCCCTTCAAAATAAGCCTTTGGAAACGGTGACGATTTGAAAATTGGCGTCACAATGAGCTGGGAAAGTACGCGGTATACCCCCGTTTCAGGTATACCTGAATGTCACCTCTATAGAGGCGAGTCAAGCGCACCGCTATTATCCCGAAACCCTCATCGGTTTGAATGGAATAAAATCATAAATCTTGTTGGGTTGCTTCTAAAAACGGAATATCTATTTATTACATAGCGACAAAATATCATTAGTAAAAGAACCCCGCCTAAGCAAAGTAGCTGACGCTCTCTGCATTCATTTTGGTAGCCTCTCTCTCTCTCTCTCTCTTTTAAGTTCTTCAGTTTATTTTATCTCCATTCCATCTACGTAACGTATTTTTTAAATTTTCAATAGTAGGTTAACATAAAATGTTGTAAAATGCAACTTTTAGTATTTTCTCTACAATTCCGACCAACTGCAATTTCTGAAAAAATATCCCTTCACATCATGTAGTAAACTAATTGTGCATGAACAAATTTTATTTGTTACTATCGACGACGCGTATTCTAATATGCGCGTCATTTTTAATATACAAATATCATAGCGTACACATGCAGTGCATGATTGTTTACATCTTTCTTAATACTTTCGTATCGGAAAAGAATATCTTTCGTATTCAAATTTAAATTAATTATGTTGATATGTAACATTTGTTACCAATATATGTACAAAACATAATTTTGAAAACTATACTTTTTTGTTTTGTAGATTACTTAAATGAACGAATATATATATATATATATATATATATAATCAGGTTATGTGAATGCGTTAAACAATCTACGAATTACAAATGTCAAAGCATTTAAAAATTTTATATTTACATAAACAATTAAAAACATTAAAACGATTCTTTAACAAGTCAACGAATATTCAGATAATCGTTTAATAAAATTATTTACGAATGAAAAGTCTATACTTTAAATTAAGAAGCAATATGACTCTGAATTTCGACAGCTCCGGAAAGCAGAAAAGAAACCGCTCGAACGCTTTCGATGCGGGCATCGACGATTATTGTATGAATATAATGCGGCAACATTGCACTTTTAAAGCTGACAACGCTGTAAAATCTGACGTGTTGTAACCAGTTGTAGCGTCATGTAGTTCACTAGCTGACCGTTCTATTTCGATAGAGTCCGCTGTCGTACTAGGGCATTTTCTACAGGGTCGGTAATTCAGAACCACGGCGTGAAAAATGTATTGCATGCACAGTCTGTACCTATCTTAAGTCTGTGGCATTACAGAGAAATGGTTAGACAATTACCGATGCCTTGCGATCCGCCTAGGCACACGTACACGCTGCCGGAGCGGTAGTGTGTACCACACACTCTCCCTCGAGCACACCGACGCAGCATCACGTCAGCCGTATAGTGACGTCACGTTTGCGTATGAAGCCTAACTTACCGGCAATATGCTTTTTCTGGTCCTCTGTTTTACCCCGATACAGTGACTGAATGATCAGTAACAGACATTAGCGCTCGTAGCGAAAATTTCCGGAACTATACTTTCACACATGCCTTCCATTTGGGGGTGCATTTCGGCATTGGCCTAACTGTGTGTTTAAACAATAATGGTTTATCATAATAAACGTTGCATTGCCATTGTGTATGTCCCAGCTAGTACGGATGGTGTCTGCTGTTTCTATAAAAACCCTAAATCTGAAAATGTATGTGGCTTGACAGTGGCAGCACTGTCGCGCCACCCAATGCTTCTCGCCGCTCCGCTACATGCTGCCGAATAATGAAAATTATGCCTAAAAAACGCAAAAACAGGCCATATGAGACACCATTCGGACTAGATTGATCTTTTATCTAGCGATTGTGACTACGTAGGGGTCCCAAATGTGCATTAGCGAGACGCGATTAGGCCAATGCCGGACCCTTGCAATCCTCGTGTACGTATACAGCATCTAGCGGTGTGTGAGTGTGCCACCACACTCTCGGTCGAGTTGGATCGGCCCCCTTAAGATATTAAACCGTTACCGCCCACTACTACGCGATTGTAGGGGGTGGCAAGGCGCCATCTCGTATGGGTCCGAACCAGTGTAGCCAGACGCCGCGGCTCAACGGCTCAAGTTTCCCCTTACGTCTCCGTCCCTCGCCTAGATGCTCCCCACTCTTACCCACTACCGCTGCCGCGCAGACTCGGCAGCATGCTACCCAGTGTCGCAGAATTCACAAGCTAACCTCACCCAAGCCAAGCCGTCCGTGGTGTAGCGTGGAACAAGAACACCCGTTATTTTCCCTACTACTCCCACAGGCGGAAGAGTGGGGAGCATCTAGGCGAGGGACGGAGACGTAAGGGGAAACTTGAGCCGTTGAGCCGCGGCGTCTGGCTACACTGGTCCGAACTGGTGACATTGTATTGATGCGAGCCTGAGAAGAAGGTTCCCAGGCAGGACTACGGTGACGTGCTCAAGGTACGAATGCGCGGCCGATTGGATCAGAGCGGAGGAGGCAGGCCTCGTTTCACACGCATTTTCGGCTGTCGACAAAATATTGGCTGCAGCGGGCACAGATACTATGTACCGTGCAACGTCGAAGTCAAAACATTGGGACTACGGGCGCGGCTGTGGAGGGGATAAGCAGACCCAGCGATGATAGGTTCGATTTGTTTACGTGCCCTTCCCGGGGCTGTTCTCCATGGAGAGGCTTATGATAGATCATTACTATTGAGCTGGAAGTCGACACTTTCTCGGACAACACGAATTGACTGTAAAGTAATTTTTAAATATGCAATAAACAATTATGAATTGCACGCGCTAAAAACAGCTTTCTGAAAAATAGCTTCGCTGTCGATCGCCCAATAATGACCCGACCATTTGCACGCCAAATGCTTTATTGCACATTCCCAAACCTGCTACGCTATCGTACGTCGCACAGTGGTGCAAAATCCCCAAGACGTGGCAATAATTCGTTTATTGCGGTAACGTCATTTTTAAAAATCTATGTGTATTGAAATACATTACAGTATTAATGCATCGATCTTAGATTGGAATAGAACCTAAGCACAAACACTGACATTGGAAACAACTGTGACATACATTTGAAGGAAAAAATTTTTTCTCATTTCTTGATTATACAATGATCGACAGCATCAGTTTTTCTTGTAAATAGTAAATATTAGAAAAAAAAATGAGAGGAAAAAGTAGTACTGTTTTTTTTACGTTTATACTATTTTGTTAGATATGAAGGTTACCTTCAATTTTTTAAATGGAATGCTGTATATTTCTTTATATCCCATGAAAATGTGTGTTTAGACGAATTCATCTGTATACTGCACAGTGACCTTCAAGGTCATGCAAGGTCAGAAATGGAAGAAACATTTTGAATATTTCATACCAATGTGTTTACAAGTATTCTTTATTCATCCGAATCAGATAATGTTGTCATTCACTATCAGAATGTTTACTTCTAGTTTTTTCTATGATGAGACAATTTCAGTATTCCGAAACCGATTAGTAATATCGCATAGTAATGTATTATTATTCGATGGACGAGAAGGCGGATATGGTGCGCATGTATCACCACTGCAATGGAAATAAAAGACAAAGTAAATTGAAATACCTAGAAGAATATCCGGACGGAGTGCAGCCAAATGAAAATCAGTTTGTTTTGTTTGCAAAGCGTTTGACGGAAATAGCGTCTTTGCAGAATAAGTGTCATGATCGGAAATGTCTTCTTTCTGAAGATAAACAATTGGAAGTCCTCCTACAATTTGAAGAAAATCCGACAACTTCGGTGCGAAAAGTGGCTTCCGCGTGTGGTATTTCAGTTAGCTCAACTCATAACATCTTAAAATTATATAATTGCAAACCCAAATACACACCACCGCCTTTGTACATGTTCTGGCTATATCGGTGCGGTGCGATTTTTTGATTCGAACGATAAATCACACAATATTTACGAAATTCTGTCAGTGGCGGCCATCTTGTGATATCATGCTTGCTTTGGATGCGTCGTGACAGGCGGTATCTGCCGAATGTTGCAAATTATTGCTCGATAATGTAAAAATATGCGTTTTGGGCACCACAGCCCAAAAAATTGGACTTTTAGGAATCACAATTGACCGTTTCTGAACTCCTCATTGCAATAGTAAATCGTCATTTTGTGTACAAAAAAACCTTGTAATTTCATATACGTATATGCAGATTTAGCAATGTATGTGTGTGCCACCACACTCTTGCACGGCTGCGCCGGCACCCTTGTTCCCGTCGAGCGAGCAAAGGATCGTGACGTGTCGAGCCTCCTTACAAGTTCAGAAGTGGGATCGATTTGTGTTGTAGCGAGTCGATTGCTACTATGTCCTGAGAATTTCGGTAATTTCTACGTGGGTCCGGTACGGGTCGGCTGAGGATAGGTCTGCAACACATCTGGCAACCAGATTCGCCCAGGCCGGAATTACCCTGGTTGTAAAAAGTCCTTGGTTCGTAACGGGTCTGGCGAACAGAAGTATACGTACTGTTGAGTGCTGACAAAAAGCTCCCTGGCAGGAATGCGGTGACGGAGGCAAGAATGCGCGCCCGATTGGTTGGCTCGGAAGGGGCGCGCCTTCTATTGGCCGAAGCGGTCACGCACACACTACTACTGCTATGCAGAACGATAGACCTCCCTTGCCTCTGTGCCTCCCCGGAGAGCTTCTCGTCAGCACTCAACGGCACATACCTGGCAGTGCCCCCGCACGAACAACGGATTTCCCGCGGAACGTTGCTGCATCTGGAAGGTCGTCCGCGGCCTAGCTCGCGCCCCCTTCCACGGGGCACGCGGCCCTTTGTCGAGGACCAAATAAATAGCCCTCCGAAGGCGTCGGAGGGCCTCTTTGACTTTCTAATCTCTTGACGTCAACTTCGTGCGACTCCGCTCCGCGTTCTTTAACGTTAGTTCTACCGATCTCCTTTGTGCATTCCATCGCGCGTTACTTCGTAGTGTATATGTGCTAAAGTTTAATCAAGGAAGTGGATCAAGATAACACGTGGACCTACTGACTCCTAGATCCCCTTCAGTGATTTTACGTTCGGGGGAATTCAGTTACGGTTTACGGATTAACTCAGTTATTCAGTTATGGTTTTACGGTTTACCTGAGTTGTATTATATTAGTTATCTGAGTGAATTTTATTTTATGTGCGACGATGAGTTTATATACGATGGCCGAACTCAAAGAAAAATTGAAAGAGTTGAATCTCCCTACAACCGGGTCCAAAAACAAATTGCTAAAGCGGCTTCTGGAAGCGGGGATTCCGCCTGAAGAACTGGTGGTGACTGTTCCACCCATGGATGACGAGTCACGTGATGCAGGTCGAGACAGTCACCCGCAAGTCGCTGTCACACCTGGAGATCGCTCTCTCGCGGAGGTGAAGCTTGAGTTTCTCCGTCGAGAAAGAGATCTAGCCACATGCGAGATTGAGCTTTTAAAAAATGGCAGGAGCTCAAAGAACTGATAGGCGAATTTGACGGAAACGTTTTGGAATTCCATCGCTGGGAGAAGCAAATGCAAAAATTGTTCGACGCGTACGAACTGGATGAGCACAGTTCAAAGGCTTTCGTCTGTAGCCGTCTAACGGGACGAGCGTTACGATGGTACCACTCCCGGGACGACTGTGTCGAATTGTCCAGGGAAGATCTTATGCGCCAGCTGAAGAAAATGTATGGACAACGTGTCGATCCGCTAATTTTGCGACGTGAGCTGGAAGTGAGGAGGTGGAATGCAAACAAAACATTCGCGGATTATCTTCACGAGAAAATCGCATTGGCCAGTCGTATCCCAGTTCGAGACCCAGATCATCCTCTGAGATGTTATAACTGTAACGAGACGGGACACTTTGCAGCGTCCTGCCCGAAACCGAAGAGGGAGAGAGGAGTAGTGTATAAAGGCGGGTTCTATCTCACTTTTTTGGGGCTAAAAAAGCGGAATTAGGTAAACGCTGGAAGGCGTATTGCGCGAGCCCGTTCGTGGGCGAGGGGGAGGGGGTAGGGGGTAATACAGCGATCCCTCTTATCAAGGACAGTTTCCTGGTATTGCGTTCAAGGCAAGCCGGTCAGCGTAAACACTCATGTCCAAACGTGTTCGAAACTTAAATCTGTCATCACCAACGGTCGAAAATTTTTCTCGGCTGGCAAATTTTCACACGCGTGTTCTTATCTACAGCAAGATGTAAGAGGAGCGTTTACGCTGGCTGGCTTGTTGCCGAACGTGTCCGAACGTGTTTCGATATATCCATCTTTATCTTTTCGATTCAGGTGTCTTCTTACCTACAGCAAGATGTAAGAGGAGCGCAGCCAGCCAACGTAAACAAACGCTCATTAAGAGGAGCGTTTCAAATAATTTCTTTTATCTTTGTTATTGTAGTTGGTTGAGTAGAGTAAGGATGAATGAACAGGACGCGATGGAACGAGAATTGCTGCCATACGATTCGCGAACGTTCCATCGTTGCAAGCGTTGGTCGTGGTAAAGTTATTCGAATTCGGTATTCGCAATTATACCGTGGCGCATCAACGGATGCGCGGACGATATTTTTGATGTTTCATGTGAGATTTAAAGATCAGCCATTTTTTGATACGTGACGGACTTCGCGTACTGTCCGTTGGGCTTGTTGCGTGTGTGTGCGAAATGGACATATCAGAGGAAAAAGGTGACGTGACTGCTCCAACGTTGAAAAGTTTAGCTTGGGCTCACGTCATAAATTCGTACTTGAGTGATCATTTCTCGATCGAGCGGAAAACATTGGTGGAACGTTTAATGCGGAATGATGCAACGAATAGCGTATGTTTCGCTTAGGCGAAAAGATTTAGTCAAGTTGTTGCGCGATGGCCGGTGATCGAATCCCCATCCACAATATTGGACATTATCAAAACGGGCGAACGTCGCATAGTTGGATGCAAAGTATAATTATATTTTTGACAACTGGAAATTTAACGAACGATATCAAATCGAAGTTGAAAGAAATATTTTGTTGACAACCGTGCGGTAGCAAGATGATTGAAACGTTGAAAAAAATGTTGACGTGTTTGACACGCATGTCAAAGCTGCTGAAAACTATGGACGAGTATCGCGAATGGCATCGCTCGTACATAGAGTCTTTGTAGTGTTGTATCAATTATCTAGCATCTAGCCTGTGCAAAGAATGAATTGTCGGTAGGCGAGAAATTTAGTTTAATATCGACAATGTGCCGTGTTACGGATAGAGAATATATTCCGTTCAGTTTCTCACAGGAATCTCTTCTAGATCGTCTCTGGCAGGAAGCGTCCTAGATAACCTTTCATATCGTAGTTGAACCTTTTAACGAAGACCGAGCTCTGGCCCTATTTAATTGAAAATGACAAAATCTAGAGTTATTAGTCTGGCCCTAAGCCCTAAGCACGATTAGATTATGAACAGAGCATTTCATTCATTGTAGGGGTATATAAACCCTTAGATTCTCACTCTCGGGGGCTAGTACTTCGGTAGACACGTATCGCGTCACGTCGTGCTGTATTTCGGAAAGTCAACTGTTAGTGAGATCGGGCTAGAGTACCTTTCATATCAAAGATAACCATATAGATTCCGCGAGTTCGGTGTAAAATCTATTAGGCAATGTTAAAGTTCTTTCCGAGTCCCCCACATTGCCAGTGTGTCAAAACCGTGCATCATTGTTAGGTAATACTTCTTTCAACTTTCTATTTCATTTAGTTCACTTCATTCGTGACAATTACACAATTGTACCACAGATACTTGTAATTAGAATATATTTGAGTTCTTTGGTAATTATAGCAAAGTTTATTAAACCCATTATTATCGTTCCATATCCTAATCTAGTAATTGAACGTTCCCACATGATACAACCTTACCGCTCGGGTTGTATCAATTAGATTATATTAGTTACGAGGCCTACTAACTATCCTAACGACTCCCTGATTTCGCATCAGGTTCGTTCGCTACTTACCAATTGTCCAAATAGAGATTTTTCCTACCTAGTGGCTCGACAGTTTCGCATTGGGTTCGTGCACGAAAACTATACCATCCTAGCGGCTCCCTGATTTCGCATCAGGTTCGTCCGCATCCTAACAGCTCCGTGATTTCGCATCAGGTTCGTCTGTGCTCTTATCCAAACTCCCAGCGGCTCCCCGAGTTCGCATTGGGTTCGTCCGCGCTGTTCTACAACCTACTAGCAGCTCCTCGATTTCGCATCGGGTTCGTCTGTGCGTCTTTCCTAGTGACTCCCCAATTTCGCATTCGGTTCGTTCACGAAGTTTCACCTTCGTAGCAGCTCCCCGATTTCGCATCAGGTTCGTCTGCGTCTGACTCCATTCCTAGAGGCTCCCTGATTTCGCATCAGGTTCGTCCTCGCTGCCTATAATCCTAGCGGCTCCCCAATTTCGCATTGGGTTCGTCCGCGCACCTTAACTAACAAATTGATACCATATTCCTAGGGTGACAACCCTTCGCCGGCCACTCGTTGCTACTCGCGGCCCTGGCTCGTAACAGCCGTATGAAAACTTTGGACGTTTCGTTGAATCATCATATTTCTTCGCGGCACGCCGGTAGAGGTTTATACGATCGCAGGGGTGCGAGAGCCTCGACGCTTCGTTGGGAAAACGTGGAGTCTGCGTTTAAAAATCGCATATCGACCGGCATCGTTATCAACGTCGAACATATCAATCCGAAACAATTTTTACAGCACGCAATACGAATAATTACGGGACGCGTTACGGAATTTTTAAATACGCATTCATCGTTGAAAGTTAACGTAACGTTGGAGGCGGAATTCATGCAGCGCGCCAACGAGGTTTCCGTGAAAAGTTTCGGCACGCGAAACGTCGCGTTGTTTCGGACGAACAATCTACGACCGTGGTATCAGTCATGGTTAGACAGTTACCGAACCCTTGCGATCCGCCTAGGCACACGTACCCGTTGCCAGAGCGGTAGTGTGTACCACACACTCTCCCTCGAGCACACCGACGCAGTATCACGTCAGCCGTATAGTGACGTCACGTTTGCTTATGAAGCCTAACTTACCGGCAATATGCTTTTTCTCGTCCTCTGTTTTACCGATACAGTGACTGAATGATCAGACACGGACATTAGCGCTCGTAGCGAAAAGTGCCGTAACTATACTTTCACACATGCGTCCATTTTGGAGTGCATTTCGGCTTTTGTGGAATTGTGTGTTTAAACAATAATGGTTTATCATAATAAACGTTGCATTGCCATTGTGTATGTCCCAGCTAGTGCGGCTGGTGTCTACTGTTTCTATAAAAACCCTAAATCTCTCGATATTTAAGAAAATGTATGTGGCTTGACAGTGGCAGCACTGTCGCGCCACCCAATGCTTCTCGCCGCTCCGCTACATGCTGCCGAATAATGAAAATTATGCCTGAAAAACGCAAAAACAGGCTATATGAGACACCATCCGCACTAGATTGATCTTTTATCTAGCGATTGTGACTACGTAGGGGTCCCAAATGTACATTAGCGAGACGCGATTAGACTAATGCCGGACCCTTGCAATCCTCGTGTACGTATACAGTATCTAGCGGTGTGTGAGTGTGCCACAACACTCTCGCTCAAGTTGGATCGGCCCCCTTAAGGGTGCCGGTTCGTATTTGACCTTGACAACTTTTCGATGGTCATGCCAGAAACGAACGAGCGGCCGCTAGAAGAAGCTAAGTAATAACATTTCTGTCCAGTAGGGGAGCTGGGTACATTTTCTAGAGTCGCTGCATCAGTAAAGGTTGCCGGTAAGTCAGGAGCAAGCGTGACGTCACACAGTGTGGGTGTACTCGACGCTGAGTGTGGCACACACTCACCACTCGGGCAGCGTGTACGTGTGCCTAGACGGATTGCAAGGGTTCGTCTGTTTTCGAATCCCGCCTCTCTAATGCACATTTGGGCCCCCGACGTGGTCTCAATCGCTAGATAAAAGATCAATCTATTGCGCTTGCACCCCAAGGTGGTCGACTTTTACGTTTTCGAAGCGTAATTTTCATTATTCGGCAGCAAGATGTCTGTTCGGGAGGCTCTGCAAGCAGGTGCTTGACTAGCTGTACCGCAAGGTGCACTCACACAGTCACCGCTCGGGCAGCGTGTACGTGTGTCTAGGCGGATCGCAAGGATTCGAGATGCTTCAAACAGAGAGTATATGAGAGTGCTCACGCTCGGGTTTTACCCGTGCCACTTTTGGCTGCTATCATCCTTTAGTCCGGACAAGAACCTGTTTCGACTTTCAATCCGGGCAACCACCTATATCGACTTTCAGACCGGACAAGAAACTATTTCGACTTTCAGTCCGAACAAGATCCTACATCATCTTTGGCCTTGATCAGAACGAAAAGTTTATATTGTTTGATTCGCTGCACTCGTATTATATTCTCTTTCGTATCAAACAATTTTTATCCAAATATTTTTTCTCTTTCATGAACTGAAGGAAATATCCTGTATTAAAATAACTGCAAAAACTAATTATTTAATAAGGTCAAATAAAAGAAAGGATCGCACAGAAGTAGCCACATAGCGTCTTATCGTTTCGCGCGGACTCAAGTGGGAACTCGATAGACTACGCGTGGACGGCGAACGCACGCGTCTCAACGTCAACATAAATTTCTACTATTTTTAACATTTGTTATGCACTTAAGACCGACCGTCATATAAAGTCTAATGTGTTTTAAATTAATATAATACAAAATCTCAAAGGAACCTTTTGGTACTTTCTTTAATACTGAATTGGAAGATTGTAAATATTTAAACAATTTTAAAACTAAATATATAATCCACAAGAATAAAATTGGACACATATGTAAGTATTGTTGAGCGCTGACAAGAAGATCCCCGGGGGGGCACAGAGGCAAGAAGGGTCCCCAGCTAGCTCCGCCCATCCCCACCTCTGACTCTCCCGTCGTCGCCGCGTGACCACGCCTTTTCGGCTGCTACGTCACACGACGCGTAGTAGTAGGATTCCCGTATTTACGGGGGGCTACGGCGCACAGTGGGCTGGATCGAGAAATTTAGTGACACTTCACGAGAGAACATACCTTCTCATATTGATTTCTAATAAATTTGTATTGCTTCCTAAATGTCCATTAACATCGAAGCTGAAATATTAATGTTCGTCCACAAAAACTATAGTTAATATAAATTCACAAAGATAGACATTTGGGATGCAGTATTTTTCAGCGAAAAATTGCTTCTTTTCGTCGAGGTGTCCTGATTACCCTATTTAATATTTCTTCTGGGTCTTTGGTGTAAATGAAAAACAGTCCTTTGCGGTAACAATTAACGCTGTTTGTTGAGGATGGTTGCTCGCAATCTATTAAAAATTAATATTTAATGAAATGAATAAAATCTATATACTTTCTTAGAAATAGCAAGGTGTATCTTTTAGAGGACCTCACTGGACCTCATCGGATAAATCAGATCATTTTCATTAGACCTTCCTCTACATATCCCCACAAAAATCTCGTCCGACCCGATCCGACCTTACGAATTATGATATTGTTTAAAGTTTTCGGGACGTGTCACCTGACGCATAGCAACTCACATATAGTACTTAAATACCATCAAAATATGAATATTTTTGCAATTCCATTAATAGTTCATACCTACCTAAAACAAGTATGTAATTTTTAACGATTAATTAAATAAAAAAAAAATTTATTGTTAAAAATATAATGAACGGTAATAATATAACTGGACTAAGAGTTTCTTAGTTTTTCTTAGTGAGTATCACTGTTTTTGGGTAAGTATATCTGTCATTGAATCATAGTTAACAATTGAGAGACTCTTCTAGCGAACTGTTTAGATTATCGAGACGCGATAATACAAATAAAGACATATTTTACAGACTACTGTTAACTTCCGATCCGTTGCTGTCAATGTTAAGGCTCGAGTCAGTTAAAAAAAAGGTGAAAACCTTACATCCTGAAGCAGAAGAATTGTTAATTTAATCATCTATGCAGATAAAGTAGTATGTTATTTAGATTACATTTTATATCTGACAATATTTGTTGAATGTAGTGATTTTAATCTCAGTTTTTATGCCTGCAGATATCCAGAAACTGCAGCTTTCATAATTAATTAAACTAAACAAATTGACCAAAAGTTTACCTGTTAACATCAATTTAAAAACGTTTTGGTAAGATAATTGGCTTATCTTTTATATTTGTTATCTTTTTGTTGATATTTTTATCTTTTATAAACACATTACACATACATGAAATAATACGAAATAACAAAGGTCGTAATATATAGAATAGACATGATTTTAAAACAATTAAATTGAAAAATTATTTATAATTATTATAAATTATTATAAAAAATATCTTTTGACACGCTTGTGAGACGTTTTTACCTCCTCAGTACATTTTGTATGCGTTGATTATAAAAAGATTTCTCGAATTTATATTTTACGTATTCTAGAAAACATTACATGTATGAAATGTAAATATAAAATACATATTTAGTAAGTAAAAAATAGTTCGGAAGATTGTACTTAAACAATTTTATTTTAATACAAAAATTCAATGAAAATTAATTAACAATTATTGTTTAACAAAATAGACAAAATTTTATTTGTTTACAGTTAAAATTGACTATTTTTTTAATGAATTTTAGTGCAAATTTCATCCCGATATCTCTTATGGTTCAAGAGTTATAACAAGATGTCACTAAATTTCTCGATCCAGCCCACTGTGCGGCGTTTCACGAATAACAGCCAATTTTCAATGCCGTGAATACGAGGGAGAGAGAGAGAGAGAGAGAGAGAGCGGGAGAGAGAGATTGATTGATTGATTGATTGATTGATTATTTATTAGCTTTCTCAGCTACTTTGGCTTACATTTATATTACAATACATTTGTTATAACGAATTCCTTTAGCATTCTCTTGAACATATCTAAACTTTCACAGCGTTTTACTTCGTCTGGTAGTGCATTATACATTAATACTCCTTCATAAAATAAACTTTTTTGGGCACTTCTCGTTTTACGAAATTCAACTGCAATATTCCCCGCTTGCCTTGTTTGCATTACATTTTCATCTCCTACTATTCTTAGCCTATTTGTTAAATGCTGCGGCAACATATTGTTTAAAATCTTAAAAACGAATATACTCATATTATAGTACAGCCTCTGTCTTATAGCCATAAAGTGCAACGCTTGCAGCATACTTTCTACTTTGGTTCGTCTGTCACATTGCAATATGACTCTCATGGCCCGGTTCTGTGCCTTTTGTAGCCTACTTATCTGCGTTTCCCCCATATTAATTAATAACGTCGCACAATACTCAAAATGAGGTGCTATGATTGTCTTATATACAGGGTGTCAATTAAGTCCCGGGACGGCTGAATATTTTCTCATGTAAGGTATTTTTGAAAAAGGTCAAGGTCATTTCTGAAGTAATTTTCAACGAGGAATTCAACGGTGACCTTCAATTTGACCTTGAGCTTGACCTTCAAGGTCATTTCAAGGTTAGGTTAGGTTTTTTAAATGGAAACCCCCTTTTTTGACACCGGCAATCGAAAGAGCGGGAAATTTTACGTTTAGATATGTACTAAGTCATTGGTAGTGTTTGATCTTGAGGGTCACTCTAAGGTCATTTAAACTCGAGCAAGGTCTGGATATCTTTTGGAATAGATGGTTTTCAGTTTTTTTTTAACGACCAAAACTAATAACTTTAACAAGGCGTATTTAGTAGTGACCTAGAGCATGGCATTGAAGATGACCTTCAAGGTTGTTTCAAGGTCAACTTTTTTTATTTACTTTTATCATCTTCAATGCCATGCTCTAGGTCACTACTAAATACGCCTTGTTAAAGTTATTAGTTTTGGTCGTTAAAAAAAAACTGAAAACCATCTATTCCAAAAGATATCCAGACCTTGCTCGAGTTTAAATGACCTTAGAGTGACCCTCAAGATCAAACACTACCAATGACTTAGTACATATCTAAACGTAAAATTTCCCGCTCTTTCGATTGCCGGTGTCAAAAAAGGGGGTTTCCATTTAAAAAACCTAACCTAACCTTGAAATGACCTTGAAGGTCAAGCTCAAGGTCAAATTGAAGGTCACCGTTGAATTCCTCGTTGAAAATTACTTCAGAAATGACCTTGACCTTTTTCAAAAATACCTTACATGAGAAAATATTCAGCCGTCCCGGGACTTAATTGACACCCTGTATAGTACA
>CAXAAD010000356.1:62500-492500 GCA_963966675.1 Lasioglossum calceatum
TTTATTATATTTATTTAAAACTTTAACAAATTGCTCATAATCTAAACTTTTTAAATTCCACGTTTTAGTTGTATGATATTGCATATAATTTCTGTATTCTTTATTTTTATTTAAATTAATCTCATGCAAACAGTAACGATGGTCAGAGCCACTGTATCTCGTCAACACTCTAGAATCTACCTTATCCACCAAATCATTGCTACAATTGAGAACATCGATCTTAGAACTACGTCCACGTGCCACATAAGTATCTCCTCCTTTTGTGATCAAAGGAGTAAGATTCATTACATCCATATAGGAATATAGGGTATTTCCCCTATAAGAGCTTATACGATCTCCCCACACCACAGAGCGTGCATTAAAATCGCCTAAAACAATCAAAGGTCTTGACCAACTTCTACTAGAGCATTTCAATTCCTCCAGGTATACCAAAAACTCCGGTTTATCGCAATTAGGGGTAATATAAACATTAACAATACATATATAATCCGTGCGGAATCCTACATAGAAATTCCCAGTAATCAGGTCTTCGTTTCTCATACGAATGTCTCTATTAGGTATCCAAATCGCTACGCGTTTATCCAACGATGACATCCAACCATCAGGTATCCGATAAGGCTCTTGTATACACACTATGTCTGATTTAGTCTCATTAGCCGTTTGAATCATCAAATCGTGAGCACTCCTACAGTGATTCATGTTAAGCTGTAATATGCGCATTATAAGTGGCAAAGAACTCTTCTTTTAATTCTCTCATCTTCCGTCTGAAGATGGGGCAAGCCATCGAACTCATCAGATGACCTTTCTCCTTCCTCAATCTACCACAATCTCCACAACAGAAGTCACCCTTACAGTCCCTCATATTGTGCCCGTCCTCATGACATTTACGGCATCTCTCTAGCCCTAAAATTTTTTCTTCGCAAGTGCTACTGTAGTGACCAATTGAGTGGCACCTAAAACATTTAATCACTCTAGGAGCAGGGACCAATCGCGCATAAGTCAATCCTAATCTTATTTTTCCTAATTGCATACATTTACTTAATAGGTTAATCGGTGTCTCAACGACAGCGATTTGCATGCCCATTTTAGTCAATCTCATCGTTTTAACTCTAATGTCATCCGTATCCAATTTTAAAGCTTCCTGAAGTCCCTTGCTCACATCCGACGCATCTACAACCGGATCGAGGTCTCTAACCTCGAGATCAAACATTTTGCGCAAAGTTCGCATTTTTTGATCTTCAGCAAAAACCTCTTTTAATCTCTCTCGGACAACTTTAGGGTCTCCTCCCTCTGACAATTCTAACAGTAAATGTCCAGTCCTAGTTTTACGCACTCTTTTAATATCATTATAATTTCTTTGCACCGACATAACTTTTAAAAAGGTGTCCCTAAAACCTTCTTTTTCCGCATCATTAATATGTAGCATGACAGCATCTGCCCTAGGGGTAGTCCATCTAGGTGGACGATTCCTCCCAGGACCGGTGCGGTCCGTCTCATAGTCTGTAGTTTCTAAGTCCTTTCCTCTTCTTCCTTTCCTCTTACTTATCATCTTCCATTCTTCTTCA
Organism: Lasioglossum calceatum; assembly: GCA_963966675.1. Classification (NCBI taxonomy): domain Eukaryota; kingdom Metazoa; phylum Arthropoda; class Insecta; order Hymenoptera; family Halictidae; genus Lasioglossum; species Lasioglossum calceatum. The sequence goes on from CAXAAD010000356.1 coordinate 64,066, forward strand.
TCCCTCCTTGTCACTTCCATATCCTGAATTTCCTTAGTAAGTGGTTCCTCTCTCCTCTTCTCTTCACTCCTTACTTCTTTACTTCTATTAATATTCTTTTTCTTTCGCAGCTTACCGATCAACAACTCTATTAACTCATCCATCGACGATCTATCCTCTGCTGAAGGATTGGGGGAGTGTGCCAAGGTACGATTTAATGTCGTATTTTCCACACTTCTACCACCGTTCCTACTACTCACTTTCTTCCTCTTGTTTTGATTATCAATCAGAGGGGGGAAGCCAAGTTTTTCCTCTTCCTCTCATTTCGAGCAGCTACCCTTTCTGCATAAGATCGTACATTAGATGTATCCGTTTCTGTTTCCGTATCAGTAGGAACATCTCTCATAGTCTCACTCTCGGATTGAGGAATTTTTCTTTTCTCTACAGGAACCTTGTTTTCTGCCGTTGTCATCGTAGCAATGGTTCTCGTAGATTTCTTAGAAGCAGAAGGAGCCCACGGTTCCTCTGTATTCCATTCTTCGCTTCTCAACATTTTGGCATCTCCCAGATGCTTAACTATCTTCTTAATATCTAATGTATCTTATAACACATATCTTTATAATCTACTCTCATGTTTTTATTTATTGAAATGTATCTAGATAATTCTTCTGTCTTTTTTAGTACCACAGCTAAAGTATCTATCGCCTTACTGATTGTTTTCATCAGTTTATCTGGTTTATTCCTGTCAACTTTAGGAATAGCGCCATCACCAGAATAAGTAGTTGGTGTAGCGGGAATAAGATTAGCCGATTCAGTATCAACATCTTCACTAGTAAGTAACTTCAACTTAATAGGTGTGTCCTTTATAATTTTAGGTTTATTATAACCGGTAGGTATATTAGTGTTAGTATTACTATTAGATCTTAACATCTTTATTTCAGGATCAGTTTTACTCCGCTCGCTGGTGCCTACTGACTTAACGACCGCAGATTGGTCTGACTGAAATTTATTCTGTGTCTTCGGAAGAGGCGGGAACAGCTTCAGATCATTTATCTGGCCAGGTCTCTCATCACTCTCCGCAATCACTAAGGGATTTTGCTCCCCACTATTTATCGGAACTTCATCAAGGTTTACAACTCGATTTTCCTCTATCTCCATCTTCGTACACTCATCGTTTTCGTCTTTATTAAACATTTTATGGGGGTGAGACATTTTTTCATAAAGAGGCCCTGGTTGGCACCCTACCGAAGCGGGGCTTCACTCGTTAGCCTCATAATTTAAACATAGCAAAAAACTTGCTCAATCCGTCGAAATCGACAAGCCCAACTCACAGGCCCGATCCGGGCTCAGATCGGCGGTGTCCCCACCCTTCCTCCGCCTATGCGTGTGCTCCCGCGTACAAGTACGCAAGACCACACGCACATGCGGGACGCGCTAATGGTCAATGTACCCATTGACCCACCAAAGTGCAATGGTGCTGCCTTCACCACGCGTCAAAGCTTGACAGTTAGGGTCCATTTTTTAGAGAGGTCGGACTTCCTCGCGGGCCAGCCGATTAAGGCAAGCCCCCCACACGGTAAAACATGACCACCGCACGGTATGGGGTCTCGAACGTTGACCTGCCCCTGGCCAACATATGTCTGAGACACTAGGGGCACAAGGACACTGCCTCCTGAGCACAAGGCGCAGAAAAAAAGTGACAGGGAGTGTCCCTGTGCACCCCTTGCTCCGTTAGCACACGCCGAAGCGTGCCCCAGGGTCCACCACGAGGAGGTGGAGCAAGAGGATTTAGGATACGGACCACCGTCACAACAGTCATATCCTCCAATGAATCAGAGTCATCATTGGAGAACCCCGTATCCCTAGGACCCCAGGTCTCACCGCACCTACGTCTAGCTCCCTACAATAAGTGACAATCAGTGTACGCTTCAAGCAGAACGAGCCCAAAGTTTCACGTGGTGATACTAAATTCTGAACGAAAATCCATCCTGAAGTATCGGAGAATTTAACTGCAAAGTAAGTCACAACTATTCCTACTCGCAACAGTGAGTCTTATCGATTTTCTCGATCGGTTTTCACCATTTCTAAAGAATCCCGAACACTCTGCTAGGGAGATCGACTTGAAGAAAGTCGACAGCGATCCTGCAGTTCGGTTTGACAATTCTCTCAATTTTTGCACAGTGCGTCGGAAAGTCCATTACTCGAAAATTATAAGTGACATGAAAAAATGTTTTAGACGAAAGTTATAGGATATAGAAGAGTGTTTGTACAATTCTATATTTATTTGACATGGCAGTAACCTTGAATTGGTAAACGAATTTTAGTAGAAACTTTTCACTCGCGGGTGAAGTGTCCGGGAATATAGTTAATATTTGTCTATTGGTTTTAATATCATTACTAGACCAGTTATTTATGCCTTTATGACAAAAATGCGAGTAGTTGTAATTTAAAATAGTATACACGTTAGAAGAATTTAAGATTGCTGTTATATTATTTCCAACCCACTAAACAGACTAAGAAAGAACATAAATTTCCATTTCACTCCGGTTTGTTGCAATTCAGGTAGAAAATTGTTATTTTGCATAACGGTCCGCTGTCTAGTAATAATTCATCTTTCTAGTCGACGTCTTATTGCTTTTGATGGTTGCATTGTCGACCATCGGAATTCTGGTACAGTATTCCTTCTAATACAGTATGATGGTTACGCCTTGGACGGTCGATCGCGCTACAAAGAAACACGAACCGAGCTAGAATATCGGTAAGGCAATACTAATGCAATGATGAAACTTTCTTAATTTTAGTTATTTCATTACTAAACCTTTACCAACGCGCGGATTCGTGACATTTCTCTGATAAAAATCGCTGTGTGAGCTGTTTACAGAACCGATCACTGAACAAGACGTTGTGAGTTTCATATTCATAATTTCTTCGTTTTTAGTTCCACTTGTACGGAACTTTCATGAATAGATTTGTGAGATTTCCCTGGTTAAAAAAAATCAAACTGGACAGAGTTCCATTCATATTTACCGATATCACAGCGGGTTATGATCACACTGTAAATCAGTAAATGAATATGGTTCGAATTATGCTATTCAGACTCATTTTAATTTAAAAAATCTCAAAAATACGTTGGTAAAAGTTCTGGAAATAAATAATAAAAAATGAAAAAGTTTTGTAGTTGCGTTATCATTGCAATCGATACATAGGCCTTTGATACATGCCGAACGCTACGACTCTGCGCGTCTTTTTCTTTCCCCACACTGTCCTACTTTGCGTACAAAACTTCCATCGCTTATTAAACAAGCAAATATAATCGCAATTATATCGTGTTTGGTGTCGTTGTAATCAGAAAAATTTCAAGTTTCCGCGCGTTGGTAAACGTTTAGTAATGAAATAACTAAAATTAAGAAAGTTTCATCATTGAGACTTGAAAGTGTTTCTTTGTAGCGGGATCGACCGCCCAAGAGGGAACCCCCTATATGTATATAAGATAAAAAAGTAACATAATCCTGTAGTTATGAAAACCCTCATAAATTGCAATTTTTGAAGGATCGACTTTATAGATTTGTATTGTCAACTTTTTTCAAACATTGTTTTGAGGGAAACTCGTTTCAAGTTTCATGTTCGCTCTCATAAATCACAGTTTTTGAAGGATGCGCCTGTATTGAGGTATCGTCGGTGTCGGTATTGAGAATCAGACTTTGCAATAAAATGGCGGAAATCGATAGCTGAAGAATCGACCTTATAGATTTTTGTTGTCGGCTTCCCTGAGACCGTGGTTCCAAAGAAAACAGGTTTAAAGTTTCATGTTCACTCTGATTCCATCGAGACACTGATTTATTTACTGGACCCAGCTGAATAGGAATCGCGAATTCTAATACGATTAGATGGAAATGTTCGAAAGGTTTCGGCGAGTGCGCAGAAGTTTTTCCACAAATGCATAATCGGTTTGTTTATGCGAGGATTCTATTAACGCGAACTTTATCAGTCCGTTTGTGTGTTTATGCCAGGGTTGGGCATTTTTGTCTGAATGGAGGGAAGACCATACCATAGCGCCCAGTGTCCCCTACCAACATCCGCCGTTGCTATGAACAGTGTCGCCAGAATCGACCAACATTGGTCGATTTTCCCAATCAGCCTTTTCCCCTTCGACGATCCCATTCGAGCACCATGAGCATACTTCAACATCCCCCACTAAGGCCGTAGACTGATCACGTATTAATCTGGTTATCAGAGAGGGGGTAAACTGTATTCCCCTCGATTTCCTCGATCTGGCGACACTGGCTATGAGCAGGGATGCGAACCCGAACCCGGTTCGGTTCTCGTAACCCGAGTAAAGGACGGTACAGCTTGCTCAGGAAAGCACCGGTCACCAATGCTTAAGGATAGGGAGCCCGGTCACGGAAATTCGGGCCGGATTTCTCAACGGAATTTATTTTTCGCCTGGCCTTTCCTGACACCGACGTCTCTCTCGACGGGGGTCAGGGCTGCCTGCTGTGCGCGGTACAAAAAAAAGGTTTTTATGGGCTTCACAACTCCTTAGGTAAACTGTCGGTAGCTCTCCTTTTCAACATCATGTAGGAAACATTCCTGCCGCTTGGTGAATTCTTCTTAAATAATGATTTTAAATAATTACTAGAAAATATATTAGTGACACATATCTCTGTTCTGCAAATTTTTCCACCGGATCTACTGTGAAAAAAAATGTATAAAGATATGGTCGTATTCTACGATTCTTGCTCTTTGGAATGCCGTTTTTTTTTTTAATTATTTGTAACAACTTGTTGCCATCATTCAGGTATCAAGCAAAATTACTTGCTTTTTCAAAACGCGACAGAACTTTCCTTTCACAACCTAATAAATGATATCAAAAATTATTTTAGTTACACCGGTAAATAATAATATGTTCATTTTAGGGAAACCAATAGTGTCATTTCGCCCATTACGATACTTTGCAACTGTACCGCATCATGTATCATATTGGCACACATGAGATGTGAAACACTCCAGTAACTACAAACAGCTGTTAGGTTTGAATTGTTTGTTATTTCGGGTCCATACAATTGCTGAATATTCTTTAGACATTGTGAAATAAGGGTCGACAGCGTTTGTCCTAATATTACACCTTTCAAGTAGTGAAAAAACATGTTTAATTTGTTTATGTCCAACAAGTAGTCGAATACACTGCCCCTTACGAGCGATAGCGGAACAGAGCAGTGGGTTAAGATATTATAAACCGTTACCGCCCACTGCTACGCGATTGTAGGGGGTGGCAAGGCGCCATCTCGTATAGGTCCGAACTGGTGACATTGTATTGATGCGAACCTGAGAAGAAGGTTCCCAGGGAGGATCACGGTGACGGAACGAATGCGCGGCCGATTGGATCAGAGCGGAGGAGGCAGACCTCGTTGCACACGCATTTTCGGCTGCGTCGAAATATTGGCTACAGCAGCCACGCATACTACGTAGCGCGCAACGTCAAAGTCAAAACATTGGGGCTACAGGCGCGGCTGTGGTGGGGCAGGCAGACCTAGCGATAGGCCCGCTTTGTTTATGTGCCGTTCCCGCCGGGGCTGTTCTCTATGAAGAGGTTTATGACAGGTCATTACTATTGAGCTGGAAGTCGGCACTTTTTCGGGCAACACGTGTTTACTGTAAAGTAATTTGTGTAGGTACCGAATACTCCGGCGAAAATGCTACATCCGAGAAATCTAAAAAGTAGTATGTTTAGTCGTCCCTGTCATAAATGTCCGCTGTTTTCTACATACCTGCAAAGTGAATTGTCTACCTTTTTTCATTGTGTTTATACCGGCTGCACTAACAAACCGATAAAGATTTGGCATATGATAACTTTTTGGCAAATCGCGAATGTCCAAGGTATATGTGCAATCTTGCAGATAGTAATTATTAGAAAAACATGAAAGCCCGGCGTCGACATCTTTCGCTCACCCGAGATTTTGTGTAACCTGGGCTCCCCCCTATCGTAAGAGATGGGGATGCGACCTACCCATGCGTGTCGATCCGATCCTCCGGATCGGCAGTTGTCGTTTGTCGTGATTCGATTCCTCGAGAACAGAGACAGAATTTTAGAGATTAGCGTGTTTGTAAAAGAAGATCGTTGTACCTCTCGGTAGAAGCTACGTGTCCGAGCGCTTCCGCAGTGATTAAAGAAATCATATTTGTAGTGCCTTTGACACACGCAGTGTTTGAATTAAAAGTAAAAGGCCGTAGACCATCGGTTTGGGAAAGAAAATTTTAGTACGATTCATTTGCCGAACGGGCCACCTATTCCGATTCCCGATTTTAAGTTAGGAATAGAAGATTCAATTAAATTAGTTACAGATTTTGCTCAAAATCTAGATAATGTACCTATTGGCTGCCAAGAAAAAGTGAGAGCAAAATATAAATGTTTTTCAGGAAAATCTACGGTTTGAAATATTGTTTAAACTTAATAATATCAACGGTACGAAGGAAATATTTGCATATTCTGACATAAAATTTTCATACACTTCCCGCAGTCTAATTATTACTTATTGTTACTGTGAAATAATATTATTTACTTATTGACTTATTGCACAGTTACGCGTGTTCTACATATTTATGTAGTATGTATTGCGATTCCGTACCGCATTTTGGCGTTATTTAAAGGCTCAACGTAATAATGTAGTAGGTCGTTGAATTCGCTTATTATCGTCAGCTGTAACATTACGAAATCAAAAACCTATTCTTATTTTTTTGTTATAACGTTTAAATTCCTTAACAACGTATTCGCCATTGGCACGACGAACTCTGAAAACTTCTAGTTAACAGCTTTTTAAATAATTACAGCATGTTATATTCTTCTTGATGGTAGAGTCGGGCCTGCCTGTCACCGGTCACCAGAAAAATTCTGAAGAGAACGGAATTTTCCCGTTGACCGGACGGCATCTACCATAGGCATCTCCTGGGGTGTAGAGGGGAGTGGAAGGTTCTGGGGGACCCCTGGGGTGAGCCGGCGAACCCCTGCGGTTAGACACGATTTTAGGTGCTTGGCCTTTGTGCGAGCCTCGGGAAACGGCTCAAATTACTGTCAGGAAAGCGCAGGAAGGCTCAGGCCCAAGCTGAATGGTGTCCATTTTCCGGGCTTGATCGTTCGTGCCAAGCTGTACCGTCCTTAACCCTTCTAACCGGGTTACAGACAGCGATGCGAATGCTAACCCGAACCCGGTTCGGTTCTCGTAACCGGAGTAACCCGGTTAGTAATCGGGTTACTTGCGTTTCATAATGTACACAAACTTTTTTCTATGTTCATCACTTTCATTATTATTTCAAATTTCAATAACAACGTATTGTTGAAACAATTGTTCAAAAAAACATATTTTTATAATTTGTTACTTTATCCATTACTTTCATTATTATTTCAATAACAATTTTTTGTCGAAATAATTGTTCAAACAAACATGTTTTTATAATTTGTTACTTTATCCTTGTACAAAAAAAAGGTTTTTATGGGCTTCACAACTCCTTAGGTAAACTGTCGGTAGCTCTCCTTTTCAACATCATGTAGGAAACGTTAATGATTTTAAATAATTACTAGAAAATATATTAGTGACACATATCTCTGTTCTGCAAATTTTTCCACCGGATCTACTGTGAAAAAAAAATGTATAAATATATGGTCGTATTCTACGATTCTTGCTCTTTGGAATGCCGTTTTTTTTTTTAATTATTTGTAACAACTTGTTGCCATCATTCAGGTAACAAGCAAAATTACTTGCTTATTCAAAACGCGACAGAACTTTCCTTTCACAACCTAATAAATGATATCAAAAATTATTTCAGTTACACCGGTAAATAATAAAATGTTCATTTTAGGGAAACCAATAGTGTCATTTCGCCCATTACGATACTTTGCAACTGTACGCATCATGTATCATATCGGCACACATGAGATGTGAATGATGTGATACACTCCAGTAACTACAAACTGCTGTTAGGTTTGAATTGTTTGTTATTTCGGGTCCATACGATTGCTGAATATTCTTTAGACATTGTGAAATAAGGGTCGACAGCGTTTGTCCTAATATTACACCTTTCACGTAGTGATAAAACATGTTCAATTTGTTTATGTCCAACAAGTAGTCGAATACACTGCCCCTTACGAGCGATAGCGGAACAGAGCAGTGGGTTAAGATATTATAAACCGTTACCGCCCACTGCTACGCGATTGTAGGGGGTGGCAAGGCGCCATCTCGTATAGGTCCGAACTGGTGACATTGTATTGATGCGAACCTGAGAAGAAGGTTCCCAGGGAGGATCACGGTGACGGAACGAATGCGCGGCCGATTGGATCAGAGCGGAGGAGGCTGACCTCGTTGCACACGCATTTTCGGCTGCGTCGAAATATTGGCTACAGCAGCCACGCATACTACGTAGCGCGCAACGTCAAAGTCAAAACATTGGGGCTACAGGCGCGGCTGTGGTGGGGCAGGCAGACCTAGCGATAGGCCCGCTTTGTTTATGTGCCGTTCCCGCCGGGGCTGTTCTCTATGGAGAGGTTTATGACAGGTCATTACTATTGAGCTGGAAGTCGGCACTTTTTCGGGCAACACGTGTTTACTGTAAAGTAATTTGTAGGCGCCTCGAGTTATTTGACGAACTGTCACCGTACAGATTGTCAGATGATATTCTTTTTCTTTCTGTGTTATCATAGTAATAAATTCTAATAATGAACTCTGACAAGTTCTAGTTAATAAGAAATGTTTCTTCACATTCAATAAATACAGCATGTTGTATTCTGCCATCGTGCCGCCACGCCAGTGACGGTGTGGGCAGAATATACAGTGAATACCACTAATATTCGGACACTCTTAAAAAGAGACAATAACTTTTTTTTAATATTGGACCATGGGTTTTGAGCTTTTTTGGAAAGTAAGAGCAATTAGTTTACTAAAAGATGTGAAAAGAATTTTCTTCAAAAATGGCAATTGATCGAAATTGTAGAAAAAATACTACAAGTTACATTTTACAACTTTTTTATGTGGGCCTGTATTGATAATTTAAGAAGTACATTTTGTAGATCTGTGTCAATTGTGAAAGTTTCATCGAAATCGGTTAAAAATCATCACAAATTGCAATTTTGACGGAATTTTCAGAATAAGTTTCATATTGACACAGATTTACAAAACGTGTTTTAAATTTTCAATATACGCCCACCCAAAAAAGAAAAAAATTTCTTTTCGCATCCTGTAGTAAACTAATTGCTCTAGCTTTTCAGAAAATTTCAGTACGATATTTGCCGAACAAGCCACCTATTCCGATTCCCGATTTTAAGTTAGGAATAAAATATTCAATTAAATTAGTACAGATTTTGCTCAAAATCTAGATAATGTACCTATTGGCTGCCAAGAAAAAGTGAGAGCAAAATATAAATGTTTTTCAGAAAAATCTACGGCTTGAAATATTGTTTAAACTTAATAATAGTTTAAATGATTCAAATATCAACGGCACGAAGGAAATATTTGCATATTCTGACATAACATTATTTAAAGGCTCAACGTAATAATGTAGTAGGTCGTTGAATTCGCTTATTATCGTCAGCTGTAACATTACAAAATCAAAAACCTATTCTTATTTTTTTGTTATAACGTTTAAATTCCTTATCAACGTATTCGCCATTGGCACGACGAACTCTGAAAACTTCTAGTTAACAGCTTTTTAAATAATTGCAGCATGTTATATTCTTCTTATGGTAGAGTCGGGCCTGCCTGTCACCGGTCACCGGAAAAATTCTGAAGAGAACGGAATTTTACCGATGACCGGACGGCATCTAGCATAGGCATCTTCTGGGGTGTAGAGGGGAGTGGAAGGTTCTGGGGGACCCCTGGGGTGAGCCGGCGAACCCCTCGGGTTAGACACGATTTTAGGCGCTTGGCCTTTGTGCGACCTTTCCGTCAGGAAAGCGCAGGAAGGCTCAGGCCCAAGCTGAATGGGGTCCATTTTCCGGGCTTGATCGTTCGTGCCAAGCTGTATCGTCCTTTACTCCGGTTACGAGAACCGAACCGGGTTCGGGTTAGCATTCGCATCGCTGTCTGTAACCCGGTTAGACGGGTTAAGGACGGTACAGCTTGGCACGAACGATCAAGCCCGGAAAATGGACACCATTCAGCTTGGGCCTGAGCCTTCCTGCGCTTTCCTGACAGTAATTTGAGCCGTTTCCCGAGGCTCGCACAAAGGCCAAGCACCTAAAATCGTGTCTAACCGCAGGGGTTCGCCGGCTCACCCCAGGGGTCCCCCAGAACCTTCCACTCCCCTCTACACCCCAGGAGATGCCTATGGTAGATGCCGTCCGGTCAACGGGAAAATTCCGTTCTCTTCAGAATTTTTCTGGTGACCGGTGACAGGCAGGCCCGACTCTACCATCAAGAAGAATATAACATGCTGTAATTATTTAAAAAGCTGTTAACTAGAAGTTTTCAGAGTTCGTCGTGCCAATGGCGAATACGTTGTTAAGGAATTTAAACGTTATAACAAAAAAATAAGAATAGGTTTTTGATTTCGTAATGTTACAGCTGACGATAATAAGCGAATTCAACGACCTACTACATTATTACGTTGAGCCTTTAAATAACGCCAAAATGCGGTACGGAATCGCAATACATACTACATAAATATGTAGAACACGCGTAACTGTGCAATAAGTCAATAAGTAAATAATATTATTTCACAGTAACAATAAGTAATAATTAGACTGCGGGAAATGTATGAAAATTTTATGTCAGAATATGCAAATATTTCCTTCGTACCGTTGATATTATTAAGTTTAAACAATATTTCAAACCGTAGATTTTCCTGAAAAACATTTATATTTTGCTCTCACTTTTTCTTGGCAGCCAATAGGTACATTATCTAGATTTTGAGCAAAATCTGTAACTAATTTAATTGAATCTTCTATTCCTAACTTAAAATCGGGAATCGGAATAGGTGGCCCGTTCGGCAAATGAATCGTACTAAAATTTTCTTTCCCAAACCGATGGTCTACGGCCTTTTACTTTTAATTCAAACGCTGCGTGTGTCAAACGCACTACAAATATGATTTCTTTAATCACTGCGGAAGCGCTCGGACACGTAGCTTCTACCGAGAGGTACAACGATCTTCTTTTACAAACACGCTAATCTCTAAAATTCTGTCTCTGTTCTCGAGTAATCGAATCACGACAAACGACAACTGCCGATCCGGAGGATCGGATCGACACGCATGGGTAGGTCGCATCCCCATCTCTTACGATAGGGGGGAGCCCAGGTTACACAAAATCTCGGGTGAGCGAAAGATGTCGACGCCGGGCTTTCATGTTTTTCTAATAATTACTATCTGCAAGATTGCACATATACCTTGGACATTCGCGATTTGCCAAAAAGTTATCATATGCCAAATCTTTATCGGTTTGTTAGTGCAGCCGGTATAAACACAATGAAAAAAGGTAGACAATTCACTTTGCAGGTATGTAGAAAACAGCGGACATTTATGACAGGGACGACTAAACACACTACTTTTTAGATTTCTCGGATGTAGCATTTTCGCCGGAGTATTCGGTACCTACACAAATTACTTTACAGTAAACACGTGTTGCCCGAAAAAGTGCCGACTTCCAGCTCAATAGTAATGACCTGTCATAAACCTCTCCATAGAGAACAGCCCCGGCGGGAACGGCACATAAACAAAGCGGGCCTATCGCTAGGTCTGCCTGCCCCACCACAGCCGCGCCTGTAGCCCCAATGTTTTGACTTTGACGTTGCGCGCTACGTAGTATGCGTGGCTGCTGTAGCCAATATTTCGACGCAGCCGAAAATGCGTGTGCAACGAGGTCAGCCTCCTCCGCTCTGATCCAATCGGCCGCGCATTCGTTCCGTCACCGTGATCCTCCCTGGGAACCTTCTTCTCAGGTTCGCATCAATACAATGTCACCAGTTCGGACCTATACAAGATGGCGCCTTGCCACCCCCTACAATCGCGTAGCAGTGGGCGGTAACGGTTTATAATATCTTAACCCACTGCTCTGTTCCGCTATCGCTCGTAAGGGGCAGTGTATTCGACTACTTGTTGGACATAAACAAATTGAACATGTTTTATCACTACGTGAAAGGTGTAATATTAGGACAAACGCTGTCGACCCTTATTTCACAATGTCTAAAGAATATTCAGCAATTGTATGGACCCGAAATAACAAACAATTCAAACCTAACAGCTGTTTGTAGTTACTGGAGTGTTTCACATCTCATGTGTGCCAATATGATACATGATGCGGTACAGTTGCAAAGTATCGTAATGGGCGAAATGACACTATTGGTTTCCCTAAAATGAACATATTATTATTTACCGGTGTAACTAAAATAATTTTTGATATCATTTATTAGGTTGTGAAAGGAAAGTTCTGTCGCGTTTTGAATAAGCAAGTAATTTTGCTTGTTACCTGAATGATGGCAACAAGTTGTTACAAATAATTAAAAAAAAAAACGGCATTCCAAAGAGCAAGAATCGTAGAATACGACCATATATTTATACATTTTTTTTCACAGTAGATCCGGTGGAAAAATTTGCAGAACAGAGATATGTGTCACTAATATATTTTCTAGTAATTATTTAAAATCATTATTTAAGAAGAATTCACCAAGCGGCAGGAATGTTTCCTACATGATGTTGAAAAGGAGAGCTACCGACAGTTTACCTAAGGAGTTGTGAAGCCCATAAAAACCTTTTTTTTGTACCGCGCACAGCAGGCAGCCCTGACCCCCGTCGAGAGAGACGTCGGTGCCAGGAAAGGCCAGGCGAAAAATAAATTCCGTTGAGAAATCCGGCCCGAATTTCCGTGACCGGGCTCCCTATCCTTAAGCATTGGTGACCGGTGCTTTCCTGAGCAAGCTGTACCGTCCTTTACTCGGGTTACGAGAACCGAACCGGGTTCGGGTTCGCATCCCTGCTCATAGCCAGTGTCGCCAGATCGAGGAAATCGAGGGGAATACAGTTTACCCCCTCTCTGATAACCAGATTAATACGTGATCAGTCTACGGCCTTAGTGGGGGATGTTGAAGTATGCTCATGGTGCTCGAATGGGATCGTCGAAGGGGAAAAGGCTGATTGGGAAAATCGACCAATGTTGGTCGATTCTGGCGACACTGTTCATAGCAACGGCGGATGTTGGTAGGGGACACTGGGCGCTATGGTATGGTCTTCCCTCCATTCAGACAAAAATGCCCAACCCTGGCATAAACACACAAACGGACTGATAAAGTTCGCGTTAATAGAATCCTCGCATAAACAAACCGATTATGCATTTGTGGAAAAACTTCTGCGCACTCGCCGAAACCTTTCGAACATTTCCATCTAATCGTATTAGAATTCGCGATTCCTATTCAGCTGGGTCCAGTAAATAAATCAGTGTCTCGATGGAATCAGAGTGAACATGAAACTTTAAACCTGTTTTCTTTGGAACCACGGTCTCAGGGAAGCCGACAACAAAAATCTATAAGGTCGATTCTTCAGCTATCGATTTCCGCCATTTTATTGCAAAGTCTGATTCTCAATACCGACACCGACGATACCTCAATACAGGCGCATCCTTCAAAAACTGTGATTTATGAGAGCGAACATGAAACTTGAAACGAGTTTCCCTCAAAACAATGTTTGAAAAAAGTTGACAATACAAATCTATAAAGTCGATCCTTCAAAAATTGCAATTTATGAGGGTTTTCATAACTACAGGATTATGTTACTTTTTTATCTTATATACATATAGGGGGTTCCCTCTTGGGCGGTCGATCCCGCTACAAAGAAACACTTTCAAGTCTCAATGATGAAACTTTCTTAATTTTAGTTATTTCATTACTAAACGTTTACCAACGCGCGGAAACTTGAAATTTTTCTGATTACAACGACACCAAACACGATATAATTGCGATTATATTTGCTTGTTTAATAAGCGATGGAAGTTTTGTACGCAAAGGAGGACAGCGTGGGGAAAGAAAAAGACGCGCAGAGTCGTAGCGTTCGGCATGTATCAAAGGCCTATGTATCGATTGCAATGATAACGCAACTACAAAACTTTTTCATTTTTTATTATTTATTTCCAGAACTTTTACCAACGTATTTTTGAGATTTTTTAAATTAAAATGAGTCTGAATAGCATAATTCGAACCATATTCATTTACTGATTTACAGTGTGATCATAACCCGCTGTGATATCGGTAAATATGAATGGAACTCTGTCCAGTTTGATTTTTTTTAACCAGGGAAATCTCACAAATCTATTCATGAAAGTTCCGTACAAGTGGAACTAAAAACGAAGAAATTATGAATATGAAACTCACAACGTCTTGTTCAGTGATCGGTTCTGTAAACAGCTCACACAGCGATTTTTATCAGAGAAATGTCACGAATCCGCGCGTTGGTAAAGGTTTAGTAATGAAATAACTAAAATTAAGAAAGTTTCATCATTGCATTAGTATTGCCTTACCGATATTCTAGCTCGGTTCGTGTTTCTTTGTAGCGCGATCGACCGTCCAAGGCGTAACCATCATACTGTATTAGAAGGAATACTGTACCAGAATTCCGATGGTCGACAATGCAACCATCAAAAGCAATAAGACGTCGACTAGAAAGATGAATTATTGCTAGACAGCGGACCGTTATGCAAAATAAAAATTTTCTACCTGAATTGCAACAAACCGGAGTGAAATGGAAATTTATGTTCTTTCTTAGTTTGTTTAGTGGGTTGGAAATAATATAACAGCAATCTTAAATTCTTCTAACGTGTATACTATTTTAAATTACAACTACTCGCATTTTTTTCATAAAGGCATAAATAACTGGTCTAGTAATGATATTAAAACCAATAGACAAATATTAACTATATTCCCGGACACTTCACCCGCGAGTGAAAAGTTTCTACTAAAATTCGTTTATCAATTCAAGGTTACTGCCATGTCAAATAAATATAGAATTGTACAAACACTCTTCTATATCCTATAACTTTCGTCTAAAACATTTTTTCATGTCACTTATAATTTTCGAGTAATGGACTTTCCGACGCACTGTGCAAAAATTGAGAAAATTGTCAAACCGAACTGCAGGATCGCTGTCGACTTTCTTCAAGTCGATCTCCCTAGCAGAGTGTTCGGGATTCTTCAGAAATGGTGAAAACCGTTGCGAGTAGGAATAGTTGTGACTTACTTTGCAGTTAAATTCTCCGATACTTCAGGATGGATTTTCGTTCAGAATTTAGTATCACCACGTGAAACGTTGGGCTCGTTCTGCTTGAAGCGTACACTGATTGTCACTTATCGTAGGGAGCTAGACGTAGGTGCGGTGAGACCTGTAGGCGAGTTTCTTACGAAATACGGAGTATTTATACTCCTACACCCACACACAACGGCCGTGTGACCAATAGGCTGCGTCAAAAGTTTTTGACCCACGAATCCACGGATTCCGTCACGTCCTGTGTGCGCGTAGTGGGGACCTGCAGCTAACAAGAAGGTTATTATCACTCATTTATGAAATGTTGCTACCGATCCGATTATCTTGCTTTTACAACGAGGAGCAAAAATCAAACCATCATTCCAGAACAGATTTCTGTGGTTATTAAAATAGGATCACAAAAGACTGAACCCTTAGCACTCGAGTGGTGACTCTGAGGCGCCATTAAAAATTGCTTGGTCGTTATTCAAAACATTGTTTACATTATTAAATATGTTGGTATCTAATCAATAGTACTAAACATTGTATGCGGTGTTATATCAATTTCATATCTATAAAGTGAAAAACATTTTATAGAATGGAATTATTCTAGGTAGGAAGAAATGTTTAATTTTCGAGATAGTGATCGAGTTATGATTTTATATTCATTTCTCTCTCACTCTCTCTCTCCCTCTCTCTCTCCCTCTCTCTCTCTCTCCCTCTCTCTCCCTCTCTCTCTCCCTCTCTCTCTCCCTCTCTCTCTCTCTCTCTCTCTCTCTCTCTCCCTCTCTCCCTCTCTCTCTCTCCCTCTCTCCCTCTCCCTCTCTCCCTCTCCCTCTCTCCCTCTCCCTCTCTCCCTCTCCCGCTCTCGCTTCCGCTCTTCCTCTCCCTCTCTCTCTCTTTTACATCGTGACAATATCAGCAGTGTTCTGAATTTTGTGCCTACGCCGCGCCGCGCCGCCCCGCCCCGTTGAAGTTCCCAGATTCGCTCGATTCTAGGAACTTGTGACTGCTGCGGCCAATAGAACGCTCTAGTCGAAATGCGGTGTGAGCCTAGGCCCGCCCCCTCCAAGCCAACCAATCGGGCGCGCATTCTTGCCTACGTCACCGCATCAGGGATGCCAGATGCGAGTCTCGCGGCTGCGAGTCTCGCCAGGCCCCTTACGTCTCCGTCCCTCGCCTAGATGGTGCCTCCGCTATCCCCAATCCCCACTCTTACCACTACCGCTGGCGCGACCGAGTCGGTAGCATGCTACCGCTCTCATTCTAGCACTCGGTCGCGCCAGCGGTAGTGGTAAGAGTGGGGATAGCGGAGGCATGCAACTAGGCGAGGGACGGAGACGTAAGGGGCCACTTGAGCCGTTGAGCCGCACCGTCTGGCTTCCCTGCACCGCATTCCTACCAGGGATCTTCTTGTCAGCGCTCAACAATACATATATCGTAAAAAATCGTTTTATTTACATTTTCCTTTCTCTAATGTCGAGTCACACTCGACAAAGGAGAGCTACGTGTTAATATTTTTCTAATGGACCTATTTTTGACAAATTGTTACAATATAATTATTAGACCTCGAAACATTTCGGACTATTCATATAACGAAGAAAGGAACGAAGCAAGAATGCAATTTTTAAATAAAATGGACTCGTATTCAACATAATTGAATTCCGTTGTTTTATAATTGATATTTAAATTTAAAAATGTGACGCGCAGTAAAAATGTAGACAATGCTATAATCAAATCGGTATGATATCGCATGAGATATGAAATTTTCTGGAAAACAAGTCAATCAGTTGACTTGGTTGCAGAACCATTAGCATATTATTGAATGCGATACGCGCGCGCGCGCGATAACAGGAATAATGGAAGAAGCTAATGTCGCATGAATGATACGTTTTATACGTCAGAAATGTTCATTAGTTCATGTGCGCATTGAATAGTTATTTTACAAAAATGCTTTCTCACGTATTGACGCATTGTCACACCAAAGTCACGGTAAAAGGTTAGCAATAGAAGGTAATCATCAGAACTTCTTTCAGAACTATCGGACTCACTGCGATTAAGCGTACAAGGACGCCGAGGTTCGCCAAAACATCAGGAAATCTAATTGTATCTCGCAGAAAACAGAAAGTTCTCTGTAAATCACCTTTATCCCAATTCCGACGCCAGAACGACCGCGTCGGAACCGGGATTCTCACATCGAACATTTTGTGAACCCAGAATTCTGTTCGTACCAAAAAAAACCTCCCCCTCCCCCCTCTCTCTCTCTCTCTCACTTTTAGCTCGAAGATGATTGATTTTTTTGAAAACCTAGTCGCTGTTCGGAATTCTTGCTTTTACGATCTATGAATCACTATTGGGAGTCTCTGCGCGAAAAGCGTGCACCGACCCATTCGCATCGTTCGCGAGACTGAGATTTTCATGCCTGCCGATGAGATTGAGTGAATATTTATTTATATGTTGCGATACCGGAGAAACTCTGCCAAGACAAAGTGTTCGCATGAAGAACCGCAGTTAATTTCACCCTCCACTGTTTTAATTGCTACTTTAGCGTTTGTTTTCAAACACTGGAACAGTGAAGTTTGTTAATACGACTAGACTAGTGATCGGTAAACTCATTAGTCAAAAGAACCAAATATATCAGCAATACAACGATTTAGATTTATTTTCAGAGCCAAATTTCTTTACAAGAACCCTATTTTTAGAAGCCGGTTAAAACTCGGTACACTGAATAGAGAGAACTAGATATACTTTTATATAATTTTATTTATTGATAGGTATTGAGTAGAAATTACTCTTTATTTCAAATAACACTGTTAGACACGATTAACGGTTTAACAATGAATACTTGGCGTCGCGAACATTTAGATACCACGAACTGGTGGGAGCATCCACCGATACACGTAAATAGGACCCCCTGCCCCCTGCCGAATTAGAACTGTTCCGTTGTAACCTCCACTGGGAGTACACGCGGATATTCACAAGTCTTTCCGAATCGTCATTATCGAGCGACGTCGTCGTCTCCCATGCGAGAAACAAACGTTCAACGATTAATATCTCCTGCGCGAGAATAATTTACAATCTCGAGCTTCATAGTGCACGAAAAAACTACGCTATAAATTAAGTTACCCGCGACGAACGGTAATTGTCACGACAATAAACTAGATTCGTGAAACCGCGAAACCCAGTTGGTGACTTATAGTGCTCTTTTTAAAACTGATTCCCGAACTTTCGTTACTTCCTTTCGAACTTCCGAACGATTACTTAATCCCTTTCCGCACTCGATCCTGCGTATTTTCTTTCGCGGACTCTCAAATGCGATAAAGGTCGGTGAAACAAACACTATATGTATATTTGATGCATTGTGAATTTAAAAAAAGAAAGTAAATCGTCCGTGAAAATGACTCAATCGCAATTTATTACCACCTCACACTTTGAATGCGATTCTATGCGCCATACATGAAAAAAGAAAAGGGAGAAAGGCGGTTTAACGACATAGAATAGTTTGTAGGACATCCTAATATTTGTACAGAAACGTGAATAAACGTCTTAATCACCTAAAATTCCAGATTTCTTCAGCTAAGAAGCATTATCGCGAGTATTTATACAGTTTATTAACACTTTCAGACTGAATAAAGAGCTTTTCTTCTTTAGTAATAGTATTACCTGGTTAGTACTACAAATTATGTACATTAATTTCAAAAACAGAAGCTACATGAACATTTATTTCCTTCTTTTTATAATTTTAATGAGCTGCGACTGATACGATAATATTTTTAAACTCTTTAAATATGTTATCTGTTCCGCGTTTGATCTACATCAATGCATGCAATCCGGAGTCTAATTTTATATCTGATATTTAAAATCTTTAACATGTGAATAATAAAAATAGGATTCCACATTTTATTTGTATTAGTTAAAATATTGAGAAAGATTGTATTTTTGATAAAGATTCTAAAATTAAAATAATATCTGGTTTCTGTTCTCATCGAGAAACTGATTCTTTTCTCGAACAGTTGCCTTCAGATTAATGCGAAGTTCCTCGCAATGGACGAATGCGTAACAGGATATCGTTCAACAATTAAAGCTGCATACAATTTACGCACAGATTTGAAATGTATTTGCCGGAAGTGGTTTTACGCGTGGGACGAATTATTCTCCATGCGATTATGCAAACAGTGCGCGTGACATAAATTATAACAAGGTGACCAACGTGTGACTCAATCTACAATTAAGATTAGAAATAAGGAATATTCATGTTTTCAGCGCACTGGTTCGATCTGATGCTACTACTTAAGCAATTTTGCAAATTACCACAAAATTTTCAACGTTTCGGTCAATTATTTAGACCATTTTCAAGAAAAATTTTCATATATTTGCGTCTGTAAAAATGATTAAATTAATATAAAGTGTAATTTATGTTGCGTTCCGTACAAAAAACCAAATGTTCTAAGAAAAACCAAACATACTTGCTATGTGACCAAATTATTTTAACCTCAATTTTTCGATCAGTTACCCGAAGGAATAAAACAAAATGTAGTTATGTGTCAAAAAACATCGATGACCTGGATAACTTCGAAGAAAATGACCTTTAAAAAAAAATATTCTTGCCAGAGATTTGGCCCATTGACACTATGCACATTACGTAAGAAATATTTTTTGCATCTCAATAACCTGAAGAGATAGACCACGCAAAGGAACACCAATTTCTGAAGATCAAGGTCATTTCAAGGTCATGTTTTTATAAATAATAATAATATAATAATAATAATAATAATATTTTATTCCCATTGCGGGGTACAAACGCGGACCTCCGCTCCGCTTACAAACTCCCCACTTCTTGTCTGTCGACACTTCTATTTACATATATATATTTATTTCTACCGAGAGAGAGAGCACACCATTCACTCATTCCTCACACTTCCATTCGCTCACTCACTCACTCATTGGACCCCCGGTCCGCTGCACATCCTTTCTCTCATCTCTTCCACTCTCTTCATCCATACCACCCCTTCTCCCTCTTCCCCTAACACTTCTGCTACCGCTTCCTGCCATCCTCTATCTCTCCCCCACTCCGTACATTCTTCCCATATATGTTCCCACGACTCTACCCCTCTCCCACATATCCTACACCTCTTTCTTTCTTCCTCCTCCCAATACCTTCCCCCTCTCATTTTGCTCCCTAATCTATATCCCGCTACCAATTGCCACCTCTTTTCTTCCCAGTTCTTCTTCAAGTACCCTGGCACACCTTCCCCTTTTACCATCTTATACCACCTATTGTACCTCGACTCACTTATCCTTCTCCACCTTTCCTCCCTTTGTATATTTTTCTCTTTCCTAATCAGCTCTTCCCCCCTCAACCGCCCTCCCTCCCTCAACTCTTCTACTTCCTCTAAACTCCACCCCTTACTCTCGTAGAACCTTCTCCTCTCTTCCTCCCACCCCCCCAATGTCCTACCTCTCTTTGCTCTTTCCCTTACCTCCATCCAGCATTTCCTCGCTAGGTACCACCCTTTTCCTTCACTCAGCTTCCTCTCGTACTCCCATGCCCTCATTCCCGCCCTTCCTGCCAATAACCCCCTCTGTAGTTCCTCTCTTATCATGTACCCAGGTACGCTTCTTTCTACACCCAACACCCATCTTAAATATCTTTCTTGCACTCTCTCCATTTTCTCCCTCTCTTTCCATCCCCATATTTCCACCCCGTAACCCATCACTGCCCACCCTAATCTATCGAACAGCCATATTCTTCTTCCCCAATCCTTTGCAAATTTCCTCTTTCCTATTCCCCATACCTGCCTCATCGCTACCGCCCCTTTCCTCACCCTCTCATCCACTTGTTCCTCTTGCCTCCCATTCGCCATCATCACATACCCCAGATACTTAAACTTCTTTACCTCCTCTATTTCTTCGCCCTTCCACCACCACTTTACCCTCCCTCTCCTCCCCCTACCCTTTTTACATCTCACCATCTTTGTTTTCCCCACATTCACCTCCAGCTTTTTCTCGTCTACATATCTTTCCAGTCTCGCCATTAACCCCCTCATCCCATCCTCATCTTCCGCCAAAACTGCTATATCATCCGCATATGCCAACGTGTAAATCTTTTCTCCCCCCACCCTCACTCCCCCCGACCTACCTTTCTTCATCTCATCCTCCATATCTGCTATCAGTAGCGTAAATAATATCGGGCTCAATGGACAACCCTGCCTTACCCCTTTCACTGTCCAGAAGCTCTTCCCTTCTTTCTTCCCCACCCTCACCCTACTCCTCGTTTCCCTCAGAACTTCCACACACCTCCTCACCAGCCCTTCTCTTACCCCCGCCTTCCTCCTCGACCCCGCTAAAATCTCTCTATCCACTGTGTCAAACGCTGCCCTCATATCTATAAACAGCGCCAGCATTTTCCCTCCTTTCTTCGCTATCTGCCTATTTATCAAGTAATTCAGCACGTATATGTTGTCCATTGTCCCTACCCCCTTCCTGAACCCCGTCTGATTTGGAGGAAGTATCCCTTTTTCCTCTATCTCCTTCCTTAGCCTTTCCGCCAGCACCGCCGCATAGACTTTATACGCCGTCTGCGTTAACGTTACCCCTCTATATTCTTCCACTCTTTCCCCTTCCCCTTTTTTAATTACTGGCACTACCACCCCCACCGCCCAGTCCTCTGGCCAACCCTCCCCCTCCACACCCTATTGCATATCTCCCATAATCTCTCTCTTACTACTTCTCCTCCGTGTTTCCACACCTCATTAGGTATCCCGTCCCCTCCTGTCGCTTTCCCCTCTTTCAGCTTTTTTCTTACTTCCCCTACTTCTTCTCTCCCTAGTTCTTCCTCTTCCCCCTCCCCTCTCCCTCTTCCTTATTCTCCTCTAATCCTCCAGTTAACCCCCCGTAACACACCTCTAAAATAATTGTCCCATACCTCTATCTCAATTTCCTCATTCACTCTTTTCCTACGTTTTCTTCCTCTATTTACAATCTTCCATACATCTCCTTCTGTTCTTACCCCCTCTATCTCTTTTTCCCACCTTTCTTTTTCCTTTCTCTTTTTCTCTTTGCACATCGCGCCCAGCTTATTTCTCTCCCGCCTATATCCTTCCCCATTTCCCCCTTCATTTCTCCACCTTTTTAACTCCCCTTCAACCTCCTTCTTTTTCTCCCTACATTCCTCATCCCACCAGCCTTTTCTTTCTTTTTTCCCGTTCTTCTTCTCCATCTTTTCTAACACCTCTACCACTTTGTTTTTTAACCCTCCCCAATCTACATCCACCTCCTTTCCCTTGCCTTCACTTTCCCCAAACTTCTCCGCAAACTCCTCCCTTCTTTCTTTTGTCCACCAACCTTTTCCCCTCCCTCCCCCTCTTCCCTTCCCCCTATCCTTCTTCTCTTCCCCCTTTCCCCCTTCTATCCATGCTACCACGGGCTGATGATCCGAGTCAACTTTCCCCTCTACCACCACCCTTTCAATATTTTCCCTAGTCTCCCCATTACCTATTATATAATCTATCACCGACTCCCCATTTCCTACATATGTAAATTCTCCCTCTTCATCGCCTTTAATATCCCCATTCATTATTTCCCACCCCAACTCTCCCAAATATTCACATAATTTTCTTCCCTCTCTATTTACTTTCTTATCCTTCGATCTTCTAGCCTCTTCCTCACTTTCTCCATCCTCTTGTATTCTCCCCCCTTGTGTACCCGTCCTGGCATTAAAATCGCCACCCACGATGACCCTCACCCCTCTTTCCTTCTCCTCCATCCATTCCCTTAGTCTTTCCATCTTCCTCTCCAAGTCCTTATTCACATATACTCCTATTACCTTCCATTCATCCCTCCCTAACCATAATTTTCGTGCTATTATTCCCTCTTCCCCTCCCTCCTTCTCATCCTTCTCCATTCGAATTCCTTCCCTTACTCCCATTATCATCCCTCCCATCGCCCTCCCTTTCTTCCCTCTCCTCACCGCATATTGCACTTCCCAACTATACCATTTCGTTACCCTTTGTCTCACTACCTCCCATTCCCTTTTTCCTGCCCACGTTTCACTCATAATCACTACATCCCATTGCTTGATTCCCTCCCAGAACTCCCTATCTTTATTCTTTATACCCGCCACGTTCCAAAACGCCATCTTGTACACCTTCCTATCCTCTCCTATCTTTCCTTCTACTTTTCTTCCTACATTCTCCTCCGCTTTTCCTCCCTGTTTTGCACCCCTCTTTATTCGTTTCCCTGTTCCTCAATCCATTTTTCTCCTATTTCATCCCATCTTCTCATTCTATTGTTTACCCACATCCTCATGTATCCTATTTGAACCCTCTTTCCCTCCCTTCTCTCCCTTTCTGCTTCTCTCTCTATCTTCCATCTTGCCCTTCTCTCCTCCGCAGTTAAGTCGTCTTCTATTCTTTCATGTCTCCCTTTTAATCCCCTCTTCGCCATCATTACTTTCCTCTTTCCCTCTATTTCCTCCATCCTCACTATTATCATACTTCTCCCCTCTCTATCTTCCCTTCCCACCCTTCTTATTTCTTCTACTTTTTCCTTAACACCTATCCTCGTCCATATCTCTTCTATCACTTTTTTCTCCTCCCCTCCTTCCACCTTTACTCCTTTTATTAAAATATTCTTTCTTCTCTCTTCCCTCTCCCTTTTGTCTATTCTTATCGCTAATTCCCTCACTTTTCTCTCCATCTCTTTTCTCCCCTCCTCGTTTTCCCCTGCCCCTTCTCTCTCTTTCCCCTTTAATTCTAACTTTTCTACCTTTTTTTCTAATACCTCTATCTTCCCCAGCAGCTCCACCCTTTCTCTTTTCCAACTATCTCTCATCTCACTTAGTTGTCTTTTCAGTTCCTCTCTCCCTTCCTCCATCTCCTCCCCTAGTGTTCTTATATCTTCCCTAATATCTTCTCTCATCCCCTCTCTCATTTCCCATAACATCCTCTCTAATTCCCATTTCCCTATTCCTAATTTCTCTGGCGTTCTCTCCGTTAATCTGCCTCTTTTAAATATTTCCCCCTCCTTCTGCAGATCTGTCTCCCCTCCCGTACCTCTCTCCTTCCTTTTTCCCAAATTCAGCAACTCCTCAATATTCCCATAGCTCCCCTTCCTCTCCCTGCTCAGCCCTACCCTCCCCGTCTGTTTCCCTCCTCTTTTCCCCCCCTACCCTCCGCTCCTTCCGGCTTCATCATTCCCTACCCCTACTGCCTCGATTCTTTCTTTCTCCATCTTCTTATCTCCCTGCATCTACTTTCCCACCTACTCTCCTCTTCTCTTTTGCTCCTCTCCCCCTTTGAATTTTCGCGCTCTCTATTAACCTCCTACTTTCCCCGCGAGACGTTGCCACCGTCGTCTAACGTTCCTTCTACGTCACCTCTTCCCTAGACACGCGCTCACTCCCAATCTTAACCTCACTTTCCTTTCACTTATTTTTACTCCTCACCCACTCACTCCCTTCCCTACCCTCTCTACTCCGTCAGACGCCCTTTGCTCACTCTACACCTCACTCTCCCTCACTACTTTCTAACCTCCAGATTTCCCCTACCAATCGCTAAATATCTTTCACACACCTTTCACACTGCCTATTCACACAGTCACCGGAAACGGAAGTCATGTTTTTATAAATATCTGAATGTATTTTTCGATCAGTTACACGATGCAATAAAATAAATTATACAATTATACGCAAAAAAACATCGATAACCTTGAAAACTCCGAAAAAAATTAACCTAGAAAAAAAACATTTTTTGCAATAGAATGGTTTTTTCAAACCATTCAAATAGCATACAAAATGTTTTTTGGATCCCCACAATTTGAGGAGATATTTAGGTGGCCTGACTTAGATGGACCACCCTGTATTAACAAGGGAGGTTACCCAATCGTAACACGCCGATTTTAATAGAATTTTAGTGGGATATAGAAGTCAAAAAAATATTTGACACGAATTTTTTCATAGCGGGTGCAATTCGTGTTAAGGAGGTTAAAATAGCTTTCAGAATTGAGGTGGAAAATCCTATTCTATTGAATTTCTCCGAAAGTATTAGGCCTAGACAAAAATTTAAAACTCCAATTTGTGCGTCCTCGAATGGCGAACCTTTTCGTGTAAACTGATTAAGAAAAAATAATTTTTTTCTTAAATATGTGAGAAATTAACATTTTTCGATTAAACATTACACTTGTTTTCGTGAAAATTTGTATACGGGGTCTACATACCTTGATAAAAAATTTGGGGAAAAAGTGTTTTTAAGGATGACCGTTTATTTGGAGTTGTCCGACATTGAAAATTATGTGTTAGCGGTGAAAAGGGCTGATTTCTATGTTTTTCTATGGGTTTTCCACCCTCATTTTTTGTCGATGAAAAACACGGCTACCACATCATTTTTAACGTGAAACAACTCCAAATAAACAGTCATCCTTACTGGAACAAATTTTCCCTGACGTTTGCCACCGTGCCTCGCATAAGCTTTGGAAAACAATATGACTATTATGACCGCGGAACTGAAATACTCTTTTCCTCATATTTTTTGTCAAGGTATGTAGACCCTGTAGACAAATTTTCATGAATAAATTGTAATGTTTAATCGAAAAATGTTAATTTCTCACATATTTAAGAAAAAAATTATTTTTTCTTAATCAGTTTACACGAAAAGGTTCGCCATTCGAAGACGCACAAATTGGAGTTTTAAATTTTTGTCTAGGCCTAATACTTTCGGAGAAATCCAATAGAACAGGATTTTCCACCCCAACTCTGAAAGCTATTTAAACCTCCTTAACACGAATTACAGCCGCTATAAAAAAATACGTGTCAAATATTTTTTTGACTTCTATATCCCACTAAAATTCTATTAAAATCGGCGTGTTACGATTGGGTAACCTCCCTTGTAAGAGTTGCGTTCAACAACTTGTTTATTTGTGCGTGTGTATGTGGGCCTATATTGAAAATTTAAAAAATATGTTTTGTAGATCTGTGTCAATAATATGTATTGTTAAAGTTTCATAGTAACGTTCGATTCAGGGCAAAACGATAGGCATCGAAAGATCCTCAAATTTATTGCAATTAAAGGCCAAATGTGGTGAAAAAACAGCAATTTTTACCGTCTTTGGACGTTCATAGCTCATTACAACGCCGACAGACTTCGATGAAACTATTATAATCCATATCATTAACACAACGTATTTTTTAAATTTTCCATATCCACACACACCCGCAAATACACACACAAAAAAATCGTGAAGTGCAACTGTCAGTATTTTCTCTGAAATTCCGATCAATTGTAGTTTCTGAAAAAATCTCTTGTAACATCCACTAGCAGACTAATTGCTCTAGCTTTTGTTAAAAAGTTGAAGGTGTACATTCAAATAGTGCCAGCCTTTTCTCACACACATTGAATTGTCAAATTAGAAGTAACAAACCGATGGAAATGAGTTTTCTGGAGCTTGTAGCTAAAAGATGCGACCATCCACTAAGAATGTTGTCAGTTGAAAAGAATGATTTTTTCCGCATGTATTCAGCGAGTTTTGATAACTATTCAAACACTTTTCGACACTACATTTCGACACTATAAAAATATTGAATATATTTAAAACGGTTGTAGGAGAGACGATCACAAGAACAATTTTCTCAACTGACAACATGCCTAGTAGATACTCGAATATTTCCACAACAAACTTCTAAAAACACATTTCCAAAAACGGTTGGCACTTTTTTTTACACCACGACCCGCGACGATACAACATCTCGAAGATGTCGAGGAATCCTTTGATAATCGTTCACCACATATCACTACACACAAGCACATATTCAGGGGACTGACGTTGGAATGATCAACAGGAATGTACAAACTAAGTTGTTATTAAAATGCAGTGAATACTGACCTGGCTGATTCAGTTCCTCTGCGATCTGCGTCCACGCGATGTTTTTATATTTCGCATCCATATATTTCGCGTGTTCGAGATTGTACAAAAACTCGCGAATGCGCACAGCTTCTATTAATCTCTCGTCTTCCATGATGGATGCAGGTAAACGAACTGTCCGATGGTCGAAACTAGAAGATCTCTGCGACGAACCTTCGTGAAAAAAGTAACCTCGCAATTAGCCGCTGCGGGGGTTGGTAAAGATACCTGGTCCGAAATATTATTGAAGTGGGGGGACGCGGTTGACGGTAGGGCCTGCAAGTGACCCACCCCAACCCGCGCGCTTCGATGAAATGTACCAAGCAGTGTGGCCAGACGAGTCCGACCTTGAAACTCGTGAGGGGAATACAGTACCCCTTCTCTGATGCCCAGCAATATGCGTGGGCATTATTGTTGCGTCCCCATCGCGCAAGCGCCACGCGTCGTCATTCGCCCCACTCGACCCCCGTCGCGCTTGCGCAACGTGTCTCCCATGCGCCCTACTCGATCCCCGTCGCGCTTGCGCATATTGCTGGGCATCAGAGAAGGGGTACTGTATTCCCCTCACGAGTTTCAAGGTCGGACTCGTCTGGCCACACTGGTACCAAGCGTATAACTATGTATTTTGCATGCATTTTGAAAAATGCATATATTTACTTTTAATAATGGGCTCCAATTAAGGGTTTTACCGGATTGCAAGGGTGAGGTATTCAGGTTCTGATTTCTAGATACTTAATACAAAAATGGGATTTTTCAGTAGTCAAAAACGCGAGGTAAAAGATAGATCGATATAGGATGTTATCGATCTCGGAAGTCCTATTTTGACGTTTTTTAATTTTACTATATTTAGTTTTGGCAATTTGCATTATTTGGCAGCGTTATATGCATTATTTGGAAGCATACACTCCGCGACAAAACAATAGCATATTGTCAGACAAATGGGTTTTTAGCTTTTTAAGTAGTACATTACATTGTTTGTGACCTGGAATATTTCAATATGTTTTACAAAATCGATATTTATTACGAGAAGAAACAATTTTATTGAAAAATGTATAACATTAAACGAAAAATCGATGCGTCAAAAAGACATTCCATAAAATAACTGAAAAAATGAAGTGTATGTATTAAAAATTGTCTTGATGTTGTGTGAGTCCGCCTTTTGTTGGTACTACTTGAAATAAACGTCTTGGCAAAGATTTATATAATTTTTTAACCACGTTTCCGTTTAACGATACCCACTTTCGTTCAATACAGATTTTTAATTCGTCGAGGGTTCGAGATTTGGCTAAATGGGCCCAGCAATTATGTGCATAATATTTAAATCTGGAGACCTGGCTAGCCAGTCCAAAGTTTGAATATTTCCCCGTGTAAAATATTCTTTTACAATTTTCGCGTTATGCACACTTGTATTATCTTGCTGATAAATAAAGTTTTACCCTGCAATTTTTACAGCTTGTCTCTTCAATTGTTCCTCGATGAAACTGATGTAAATACACCCCCTGGGAGAATGTTTCCGACCGGAGGTAACATTTTGTTTATTTTCTCGTTTCTTTGTTATAGTATATGGAAGCTAGTGTTATTTTGTTGTTTTTCATTCTTCAACAAGCCCCTTTTCATTTCCTATCAGTTCTAACTCCATAAAGTAATATTTTATACTTCTAAAAATATTGTGAATGTTTTCTCTAGAATCCGTATCAATGCCTCCGATCGGAAACATTCTGCCAGGGGGTGTACTTTGAACTATTCATTTTTCCAATTATCAAATTAATTTCCATGTTTCCATGGTACCCAATTTCCATGGTACCGAATTTTGCATGGTACCCAATTCCCGCTAACACCATTACACCACCATAAATTTTTTGTTCTGTACGCAAATCGTGGAAATAACAACGGTAGCCATCCTGCCCATCTAAAGTAAATCTGTTTTCATCACTAAAGATAACTGTTCGCCATTTTTTCTTCCAATGAACATACTTCTCAGAAAATTGTAAACGAGCTTCTTCATGTTGTCGAGTAAACGGTGGCTTACGCATTAATTGTTGGCATTTCATGTACTTACACTCTCTTATAATACGTTGTACATTACGTACCTTAGTATTTATTCAAGCTTCTGCTCCAATTTGTCTTGCAGTAGCAGCAGAATTTGATGCAGTTCTTAAAATTATACGCTGTTGACGATGAATTGTCACTCTTGGACGACCTGCGCAACTGTTTTCCATATTCGTCTACATTTTTTCAGAAATTGTAAATAACTTTGCGACAACGATTCAACAGTTTCGCAATTTTAGCAATGGAACCATTTTCTTTGCGTAAATTTTGAATTGTTAATATTTCAGGTCAATCTTTTACCGCGACCCATTGTTGAAAACTTCACAATATTTCAATTCTAGAACACGCACAACATTAAATACTTGTCGACTTGAACAACTTGTCGACTTGAACACTTTGACGTCTTGACGCGAACTGTAAACATTAAAGAAATTTCGATATAAAATTTTTAACAAGCGTAGATAATAGCCACTCTTCTCCTCATTCCTGTTCCAAATTCTTAAGTACTTACCTGCCAGGAAAACATCTCATTTGTTTAAAATATTCGACAAATGAATGGCGAAAAAAAACATGTTTTCAACTGAAACAACATGAAGCTCTGAAAATATCTTTATCGGTTTGTTAGTGCAGCCGTTATAAACACAATGAAAAAAGGTAGACAATTCACTTTGCAGGTATGTAGAAACAGCGGACATTTATGACAGGGAGGACTGAACATACTACTTTTTAGATTTCTCGGATGTAGCATTTTCGCCGGAGTATTCGGTACCTACACAAATTACTTTACAGTAAACACGTGTTGCCCGAGAAAGTACCGACTCCCAGCTCAATAGTAATGACCTCTGTCATAAACCTCTCCATAGAGAACAGCCCCGGCGGGAACGGCATATAAACAAAGCGGGCCTATCGCTAGGTCTGCCTATCCCCACCACAGCCGCGCCTGTAGCCCCAATGTTTTGACTTTGACGTTGCGCGCTACGTAGTATGCGTGGCTGCTGTAGCCAATATTTCGACGCAGCCGAAAATGCGTGTGAAACGAGGTCAGCCTCCTCCGCTCTGATCCAATCGGCCGCGCATTCGTTCCGTCACCGTGATCCTCCCTGGGAACCTTCTTCTCAGGCTCGCATCAATACAATGTCACCAATTCGGACCCATACGAGATGGCGCCTTGCCACCCCCTACAATCGCGGAGCAGTGGGCGGTAACGGTGTATAATATCTTAACCCACTGCTCTGTTCCGCTATCGCTCGCAAGGGGCAGTGTATTCGACTACTTGTTGGACATAAACAAATTGAAAATGTTTTTTCACTACGTGAAAGGTGTAATATTAGGACAAACGCTGTCGACCCTTATTTCAGAATGTCTAAAGAATATTCAGCAATCATATGGACCCGAAATAACAAACAATTCAAACCTAACAGCAGTTTGTAGTTACTGGAGTGTATCACATCATTCACATCTCATGTGTGCCGATATGATACATGATGCGTACAGTTGCAAAGTATCGTAATGGGCGAAATGATACTATTGGTTTCCCTAAAATGAACATTTTATTATTTACCGGTGTAACTGAAATAATTTTTGATATCATTTATTAGGTTGTGAAAGGAAAGTTCTGTCGCGTTTTGAATAAGCAAGTAATTTTGCTTGTTACCTGAATGATGGCAACAAGTTGTTACAAATAATTAAAAAAAAAAACGGCATTCCAAAGAGCAAGAATCGTAGAATACGACCATATATTTATACATTTTTTTTCACAGTAGATCCGGTGGAAAAATTTGCAGAACAGAGATATGTGTCACTAATATATTTTCTAGTAATTATTTAAAATCATTATTTAAGAAGAATTCACCAAGCGGCAGGAACGTTTCCTACATGATGTTGAAAAGGAGAGCTACCGACAGTTTACCTAAGGAGTTGTGAAGCCCATAAAAACCTTTTTTTTTGTACCGCGCACAGCAGGCAGCCCTGACCCCCGTCGAGAGAGATGTCGGTGCCAGGAGAGGCCCGGCGAAAAATAAATTCCGTTGAGAAATCCGGCCCGAATTTCCGTGACCGGGCTCCCTATCCTTAAGCATTGGTGACCGGTGCTTTCCTGAGCAAGCTGTATCGACCTTTAGGGCGACACGCGTATCAATAGGTTTCCACATTACCGTGGAGGTACTATTGTCAATGCGTTTTTTTGATGTGGTTTCCCCTGTAGGCCTATTCCACTATGTTGCATGATAATTGCGGAAACTAACTTTGAACAATAAACACGGAAGAGAGAGAGATAACTTTGACAAATACTTAATTCCATTGCCAAAATTTTAGGATTGCAGAAATTTCGCACTTAGAATTTTTTCAATGTTCGGGTCGACATATCTGTGTGAATGTTCGTTCTCAAAAATGCGGAATATTAAATCGGAAAAGCGCACCCGGTTGAATGACACTTCGCTATCATCTGCGATGCGAGCCGCGACATCTAATCTTTCGTTCGATATATCTGATATTCCGAGTACATCTAAACGTCCACGAAGAAGTTTGTCTGAATGACTGTTTAAAATTTTGGCAATGGAATTAAGTATTATATCATGCTACATAGTGGAATAGGCCTACAGGGGAAACCACATCAAAAAAACGCATTGACAATAGTACCTCCACGGTAATGTGGAAACCTATTGATACGGGTGTCGCCCTAATGCGCCACGCGCAGTTCATACGGTCTGGGATAGGTACGCGCCTGAGGACTATGACCGTCACGGGGAGCGAGACGTGCGGGCGGAATTAGGAGGCGGAGCGAGCCGAGATCGGGCTCTAGAGTCCCCTGCGTGCCGACCACTGCTATAGTATGTACCTACTATCCATTGAATATTATTCGGCATTTGTTACGACGACAAAGACGTTACGGAGAAAACTTTGTAACGGGTCCGACTCCTCGAGGAATCGGTAGATCGTGGTGATGTCCCCTCGTGTCGAATAGCTCGCCGGACCGGGGTTCGCTTGGTGAAGAGGGGACTGGGCGGTACGGGAAGACGTGGTGTGAAGGTGTACAGGTAGATGGTACAGGAGTCAACGTCACGTTGAGCGGGTAGAACGGTGGAAGGTTCGGTACGGGAGTCGACGACTCGTTGAGGGGAACGGGGAACGGTACGGGAGTCAACGTCTCGTTGAGGTTCGGTACGGGTGTCGACGTCTCGTCGCACGGGGAGTCGGCTTCCTAGAGGATGCTCTGGCAGGTGGTTTCTGGATAACTGGTTCTGGCATCTCGCCAGTGGTCGGTGCTGGTTCCTACGAGGGCTTAGGTCTCCTAAGCAGGACTGAGCTCCTTAGTCCTGTTCGCGAGGGCTTTTATACCCTGGTTTGTAGGCGCGGGGCGGTGGTGCGGTAAGGTGTGCATTTTGGATTTCTACTGGTTTTTGGAAGAGTTCGTTGAATTCAAAAATGGTATTCTGGCGCGGGGTGTTCGTTGCTTTAGCGCGGTGGCGGCGGGGTGACGTCGGGGTTTGTTGTGCCGGCGCGCTTCGGTGTTTTCCGGCGGGATTCGGTGTGTTTCGGGAGTCAGCTGTTAGTGACAGGCCTACCCGGCGTAGGTATGTCATAACTTTAATCGAGTTTTGAAGTGAAACTTCTTTGCTGAGGGTAACTTTCTTGGTTCGTCACGGAAGTCGCGTCATAGAGCGTAACGGAAGTCGCGTCACGGACGTCGAGTGGCGCGAAAAATTTAAACGGAGACGGAGAAAAAACATTCTTTACCCCGACGGGATTCGAACCCCGGTCTACCGCTTGGTAGTCCAACTCCGTAACCACTTGGACAACCAACGACATTGTAATGATAAAGAACATTTTATATATTGTCACGTCGTCTAGCTTTCCCTCGTCCTCTGGACGGCGAAAACCTAGAAACACCGGGTATTTATGGGCCGGACGGCCGGGCCGCGTTCGGCCGCACGAAACGCGGTCCACCCGGGACAAAAGTGATTCGTCGACTCGTCGCTTCTCGAAATCTTCGCCAAGATGTTCGGGCGCCAGGCACTGTTTTAAGGTGCCACGCTAAGTCGCCGTAGCGGCGATCACTTCGAGAAACGTTTTCACGAGCCGACGGCCACCGATAACTCGACGGAACTCTTCGCGAACGGGTTCAGGGTACTACGCGGAGTGAACGCGAGGCGTTCCCCGCGGCGGGAAGGTTTCTCACGTAATAATCTCTACTCTCAGTGAATTTCGGCTAACAAGACTTTATTGCTCGACTGGATGTACAACGGGGCTGCCGGCCGTAACCGGCAGCTTTTCGAGGTTAGCCGGCGCGTGACAGGTGGTCGTCGACGGATCTTAGTCGCACGCGCGCTTCTTCTTTCGAACGTAATTCGAACTTCGCGTCGAATTCGGCAGCAACGCGATGACGGCGTTGGCGTCCGCGAAACCCGAGTTCTACGCCCGAATTCCGATGGAAAACGCGTAACAATGGCTTCTCGTCGAATTAACACGTGTCTCGAGTACGACGCGAGCACGAGGCGGCGTCCCACCGTGGGACGAGACGAGGCTGGCGTGAAAGAAACGACGACGCGCGGATCCTCGCTAAAGAAAATAGTGCTTTGCACTCGCTAATAATTTTCCCCGCGCGTTCGTCGCTCGACAACTACTTGCCGCTCGCGAATTAACGCTGCTTCCGGCAGCTCGTAGCTACGTCGATCTTTCGCCGACGCGATCGCGAACCCAAAATGCTTCCCGAGCCAACGCGAAAGAAAGATCACTTAATAACTCGGATGAGAATCCGACAAAGGCTTACCAAATAGGTTTCGTTGAAGAAGCCGTGGACAACGGATCGTTTCTGTCCCTCGGTTCCGGCAGGTATCGTCGCACAAATTGCTCTTACGGTTAATCGCAAATCTAAGAGAGCTATTCTCGACTAGAGCCAATGAAGAAGTGATCTTCTACGCGATGACTCGGGAACGCGGAAGCGGAGCGTCCCCCCCCTTCCGCTCGCTTCTCCCCACGTAACGCTCGGACCTATCGCGCTCTGATTTTCGGCAGGGGCCTCGCCCTGCGTGACGGTCCCTGGGCTCCGGCGATTGGCGGCCTCTCCGGCAGCGGTGCCCGTCGATTGGCCGCTCCCCGCTGAGGTGATCGCTGTCAGCCAATCCGGTAACTGGCCAGGTTTCTCTCCGGGTGAGGCGACGGCAAGACGGCTGAGATTTCTGTCTTGGCCGCTGAATTCTTGTCGGCGCCTCCAGGTTGTTCATCCTGAGCCACGTCGATCTCTCTGCTATTCTCCGGCAGGGTTTTCGTCGGAGCCATCCTTGTTCCATTTCATTTGGCGGGAAGAAGTTCGTCAGGTCCCCCCGGGGACCTGATTACGGTCCTGCAAACTCGCGTCGCGCAAATTGGCGCGACGCTCAAAATATCAGAGCTCGCCCATTTGTCTCGCTTGTGCCCAGGGAGAGCGTTCGCCCCTACTTTTTCGCTCTTCGCATGCCGGAATATGACCCGGTCTTCCGATCCTATTCTTCGGAAGACGTTGGCAAACAGTGCCACGTCACAATATTTATATATATTGTATAGTATATATCGCAATGAATTAAATAATGCAGCGATAGGATTTGACAGCCGCACCGTAGTAGGATCAAACGAAAAGGTTAGGAATTCATGCTTATGTTATGACAGCTCGTACAACTAAATATTTACATACGTTGACATTAATTAAAATCAATATTATTAATTATATTACAGAGAGAAGATCACTGGATCTCAGCATCATTTACATGGATATGATTTTCAAAAATAACCGTGCATGGAACAGCAGAAATATGGAAGTGAAAGAAGAGGTATGTATACAAATTACAAGATACATTTAATAATCTAATATAATCAAAATGACTACATATGCAGGATTGCGCAAGCGTATCTTTAATGAAAACTTATTTCTTACAGAATAAATCAAGTTACATCAGATGTTTGAACTGCGATCCATTTCTATACAATACAGAGCTCCGCGCTTTGTATTAAATTTCTTATCGTTGCCACAATTAGAGCGTCTCTTTTTATGCCATTACATGCATTTGTGAAGTGATTAGAAAGTTCTTGAACATTATAATGATTGTTGTGTAGTATACAACGGATTGCAGATATATCCAAAGATAAAAATCCAACGGTGACAGGTGCGGAGAACACAGTGGCCAACGAATTGGACAATACGTTCCTGAACGTAAGATTCTGAAGTGTACGTGATAAATACAAACATAATATGAGAAGCAATGGTAATAAACATAAACCGAGACGCTCCACTTATGGGGACAACAAAAAAACTCTTGTAGAAAGAGCGGATCTCCGTATCGATGAAAATGGTTCGCAGTTACAACATCTTATGTAACTTAATTTATATTGTGAGAAATAATTTTTCATTTCCAGATACAAATAACATATATATAATAATTTATTTATTCCCCTTGGGGTTATAAATCCATTTCCATATCTCCTCCTTACACTTCTCCGCCCCTACACTCCCACTCATATTCGACTCCTCACACTCCCTCGCCCCCTCGCCACTGCTCGCCACCGCTCGCCACCGCTCGCTCTCTCGCCGCCTCTCGCACACACGCCTCCGCTCGCACGCACGCCGCCGCTCGCTCTTTCGCCGCCACTCGCACGCACGCCGCCGCACGCTATCTCGCCGCCATTCGCACGTCGCCGCCGCTCGCTCGCTCGCCTACGCTCTCTCTCCGCCCGCTTTCCGACGTTCCTTCGCTCGCTCGCCGCACGCCGCATTTCCCTTTCCCCCTTCCTACTCACGCACACCTACACCCCCCTTCCCTAGCTTCTTGGACCCCCTCTTCCGGTCGATCCTCCAACTCTCATTTTCATTCTTACATTTTTAACTTTTCACTCATACTTTACATTCGCTTCTTCCACTCATCCTCTCTCTCCATTCATCCACCTTCCTCAGCCACTCTTCTCCTTCCCCCTCGTCCCCTAACACTTCCCCTGCCATCCCCTGCCAAGCCCTGCCCTCGTCCCCTCCCAAACACACCTCCCATACATGTTCCCATGTTTCCAGCTCCCACCCACATACCCTACACATTCTCCTATCTTCCTCTGTCCAGTACTTCCCCCCTCTCATCCCGTTACCCATCCTATACCTGGCTACCCTTTGCCACCTGCTCTCCCCCCACCCTTTCCTCAGATACCCTGGCACCCCCTCTCCCTTCACTGCCCCGTACCATTCGTTGTACCTTGCCTTTCCTATCCTTTCCCATCTCTCGACCCTCTGCCTCTCCTTCTCTCTTTTCACTATCTCCCCACTTACAATCCCCGCCCTTCCCTCCATCATTTCTTCCGCCTCCTCTGCAGTCCAACCCCTCTCTTCCCAGAAACCCTGTCTCTCCCTTTCCCATCCCTCTAGCGCCCCTCCCCTCCTTCCCCTTCCCATTACCTCCTCCCAGCACAGTCTTGCCAACTCCCCCCCTTTTCCCTCCATCAACTTCTTTTCATAACCCCATGCCCTTAACCCTGCTCTCCCTCTTAGTAGCTCCCTCTGCAGTTCTTCCCTGACCATGTACCCCGGCGTACACCTCTCTGCCCCCAACACCCACCTCAGGAATCTCTCCTGCATTCTTTCCAGCCCCTCCCTTTCCTTCCACCCCCATATTTCCACCCCGTAGCTGATCACTGACCATACCAGCTTGTCAAACAGCCATATCCTCCTTCCCCAGTCGTTCCCAAATCTTCTTTTCCCAATCCCCCATACCTGCCCCATTACCGCCGTCCCCTTCCTAATCCTGTCCTCTACCTGTTTCTTCTGTCCCCCATCTCTCGTGATTACATACCCTAGGTATTTATATTCATTAACTTCCTCCAGCACCTTTCCGTTCCATTTCCAGTTTACCTTTTTCCACCTACCTCCCCCCCTCCTACACCTCATAATCTTTGATTTTTCGACATTCAATTGCAATTTTCTCTCCCCCAATTACTTTTCCAACCCCCTGATCATTCCCCTCATCCCCTCCTCCTCCTCCGCTATCATTGCTACGTCGTCTGCGTATGACAGGGTGTAGACTTTTCTGTTCCCTAATTTGGTTCCCCCCATCCTCCCTTCTCCAACACATTATCCATGTCCGCCAGCAACAGTGTGAATACCAGCGGACTTAACGGGCATCCCTGTCTCACCCCCCTTGCCGTCCAGAAACTTTCCCCTTCCTCCTCCCCCACCCTGACCTTACTTTTCGTCTCCCTTAGTATTTCTTCACATCTCTCAACCAACCCTTCCCTTACCCCCCTTTTCCTCATTGCCCTCACTAACACTTCTCTGTCCACCGAGTCAAAAGCTGCCTTCAGGTCTACGAAAAATATCACCATCTTCCTGTTCTTTCGCCTCACCTGCCTGTTCAACAAGTAATTCAGCACATAGATATTGTCCACGCACCCCACTCCCTCCCTAAATCCCGTCTGGCTCGGTTGCAGCAATCCCTTCCCCTCCACTTCCTCCCTTAACCTCTCCGCTAAAATCGCCGCGTACACTTTATACGCCGTTTGGAGTAACGTGACCCCCCTGTAGTTCTCTACCTTCCTGCTGTCCCCCTTCTTTGCAATTGGTACTACAATTCCCTCCGACCACTCCCCTACCCATCCCTCCCCCCTCTATACCCTGTTACATACCCGCCACAGCCACTCCTCCACTTCGCTCCCCCCGTACTTCCACACCTCGTTCCTAATCTCATCCCCTCCCGCCGCTTTTTTCTCCTTCAGCCCCTTTAATACCCTTACCACCTCCCATTTTTCTATATCCCTCTCCCCGACATCCCTCCTTTTGCTTTCTCCTCCCTTCCTCACCCTCCATTCTACCCCTCCCAGAATCCCTCTGAAGTGCTCGTCCCATTCTCCCATTTTTATTCTTTCATCTATCCTAGTTCTCTTTTTCCTTTCTCTGTTTACTACATTCCACACCTGCTTCTCCGTTTTAACCCCCTCCAATTCCCTTTCCCGTTTTTCTCTCTCCTCTTTCTTTTTCCCCTCACACATCTCCCTGTATGTCTTCTTCATTGCTTTATATTCTATTCCCTCCCCTCCCTCCTTCCTCCATCTCCTCAGTTCCCCCTCACTTTCCTTTTTTCCTTCCTACAGTCCTCATCCCACCACCCTCTTTTCCTCCCTTCTTCCTTGTTCCCCACCCCCCCTAACACTTCCTTTATCTTATCCTTCAGTCCTTTCCAGTCTTCTTCTATCCCCTCTACCCCTTCCATTCTCCTCCCAAACTTTTCCCTGAATTCTTTTTTCCCTTCCTCCGACCAATTTCCTACCCCCAACCCCTTTCTTCCCCCTGCCTTTCTTCCCCTTTCCCTCCTTTCCCCTTTTATCCATACCGTCAGTGGTGCATGGTCTGAGTCTATTCTCTCCCCTTCCTCCATCTTCTCTACCCCCTCCCTTGTTTCCTCATTCCCTATTATATAATCTATCACCGAGTTCCCTCTCCCCCCGTATACGTCAACTCTCCTTCCTCGTCCCCCTTCGTATTTCCATTCAGTATTCTCCACCCCCTTTCTTCCAAATATCCGCACAGCCTCCTCCCTTCTGCATTCACTTTTTCATCCTTCGACCTTCTGCTCCCCCTTCCCCCACCCCACTCCTCCTCCTCGACCACCTCCCCCCTTCTCGTCCTGTTCTCGCGTTCCAATCCCCCCCTACTATCACCCTTACTCCTTTTTCCCACTCCTCTATCCAGTCCCCCAGCTCATCCAATTTCCTGTCCAGATCCCTATTAACGTATACCCCTATCACCCTCCACCAGCCCTCCCCTATCTTTATTTTCACCCCCATTATTCCCTCCTTTCCTTCTCTTTCCTCACTTACTACCTCTATCTCTTTTCTCACCCCTAGTACCATACCCCCCATTGTCCTCCCCTTCTTTTCCTCTCTTCTAGCCCCTTGCATCTCCCAATAGAACCCCCTAGGCAGTCTTTCCCTTACTCTGCTCCATCCCTTCTCCTCTACCCACGTCTCCATTAAGATTATAACATCCCACTCTTCTATCCCTTTCCAGAACTCTTCGTCCTTATTATTCAATCCTGCCACATTCCAGAAACCAATTTTAGTATTATTCCCTGTTTTCCTCCCTTCTGTCCCTTTCCCCCCTTTTTCCTTCCCTACTCGTTTCCCTGCTCCTCCATCCAGTTTTCTTCCATCTCATCCCACTTCTTCATCTTTCCGTTCACCCACATCTTCAGGTAACCTACTTGAACGTTCTTCCCCTTCCTCCTCTCCTCCTCTGCTTCCCTTTCTATCTTCCACCTTGCTCTCCTCTCCTCCTCCGTCAGGTCGTCCTCTATCCTTTCCTTTCTTCCCCTTAGCTTCTTCTTCTCCTCCATCACCTTTCTTTTTTGATCCCTGTCTGCCATTTTTACCAGCACCAGTTTCGCCCCTCCATTGCTTCCTTCCCCTCTTTTCTCTCCTTTCCATTTCCCTCCCCCACTCTTCCGCTTTTTCTACTCGCTCTTTCTATGTGAATTATTTCACGACGGGACCTACAGTTTAGTTTTAAAGGTGGGTTCCGAACCACCTTTGGGCACCACAGTATTAGATGGCACATGGAATATTTCCAGAGGTGCCGGCAGCGGGCTCGAACTCGCGACGCCGAACAACTACGTGTCCGTAGTCGCGCGCTCTAACCACTGGGCCACTGCGCGCCCTCTACTCTACCTTCTAGCACTTCTACCTTTCTCTCTAGCTTTTCCCTTCTCGACTTTTCTTCCCTTCTCTCCTCTGCCCACATCTCCCTCTCCTTCTTCCACTCTTCCCGCATCTCTTCTATTATCCTCCCCTTTTCCCTTCTATCTTCCCTCACCTCCCCCTTAACTTCTTTATCTCCTCCATCATTTCCCACAGCCAAACACCTTGTTGCTCGCTGCCGACCCTCCCCTCTTCCAATCTCCCCCTATCCCCCCTCACTGGCGATCTGATTGTCAGTGCGGTTTTCTTGAAAATCGCCCCCTCGTACCCGTTTCCCCCATCTGCCTCATTCTCTCTTTACCTTTTCTTCCACAGACTATCCAGGCTCCCCGCACCCACCCCTCCTAGCTTTCCTAGCCTTCCCGCGTTCCCAGGTCTCCCTACTTTCCCTCTCTCCCCCTTCCCCTCTTCCCTGCAATCTTTCCCTCCGTCACTCATGATTCTTCTACCCTCTTTCCTTGTTCTCTAACGTCTTCTCGTCTCTAGTTCCTTTTCCAAAATTCCCGCCTTCAATCGGTACACTGTCCCCCACTAGCCTTTGCCACCTGCTGCTCCTTCTCGCGCTTCCCGCCTGAACACTCTGTGTCCCGCCGCCCTAACCTATCTCTCTCACTCATTTTGCTTCACCCTTACTCTCTCTATCCCTCCTTCCTGCCCTTTCCCTTCTTTTCTCCGAATGGCTTTGCACCACGCGCACACTCCTCCACCACACTCGCCCCGCTTACACCTATCAACCTCCACTCTCACTCACAATCACTCCTACAGCTCTATACGCACTTCTCACTCGCAATCAACCGGAAGCGAAAGCCCAGATACAAATAACATACTTGTACGATTTAAAAACAGAAACCTGGGGAAAAAGATATTAGTAAGGAGCGTAGAGAGTTGCTGCCGTTGATATAACTCACATAACAGTTCATATCATTTGCGGAGCAATCAAATATTTAGTGTTTACGTAAACTGTTCATGCATCAATATAACATAATCTATTATATTTTATAATATAATATAATATGTTTTAAATCTTACAAGTATTTTATTTACAAATTATTTTATACTTTTTAATCCATTTTAGAAAGTAGATAATCATTAATTAATACGTCATACTATTCTAAGCATAACACAACATTCTCTTTTTAGGCGATACAACGTCAAACAATGATACACCGTCAAGCAACAAAACACCGCCATTCAAAGAAAAAGAAAATGGAAATAAATATGTACTCGTAGTTTCTTTAATAAATCGCACTGTTGGCGGACGGCTTCCCCGTCAATAATTATTTTCATTTATCGCCCACACCAGTCATCCTTCCACCTAATGATAGGTATAGCATATAGACTAATTTCCTACATAATTTAAACAATACAGTAAGCTTTAAATCTTTGCCTATCGCCGGGATCGCAATTTCTCTTTCTTTTTCACTCGCTATACTTTTCTGTCATAAAGTTACTCCATACCGTCAATTAAATCACTAAAAATGCAGTTGAAATTATGTCGTGTTTGGTATCATTTTCATCAGTAAAATTTCACAAAAATATATTGGTGAGAGCCTCATAAAAAGAAATTATATCGTGTTTGGTATCATTTTCATCAGTAAAATGTCACAAAAATATATTGGTGAGAGCCCAATAAAAAAAAATATACGCGTGGAAAACCACGCGCGGCAGAAGTGAAACTTCTTGCAGTATAATAATGTGTAGAAGTAAATTAAGATTACAAACGGTAAAAAAATAATGAAGTGACAACAAGATCAGGAACAACTAATACAAAAAAAATTAATGAAGTGACAACCAGATCAGGAACAACTAATAAAAAAAAATAATGAAGTGACAACGAGATCAGGAACAACTGATACAAAAAAAATCATAGAAAAATTTTCATTTCAAAAATAATGAACGATCAAAATTTGCGACACAAAGACGGAGAGCATGGGAAAGGAGACATAGTTCATAGCATTTATCATACGCTCTCCTTCTTTGCGTCGTGTGGTGTCCGGAATTTGGGATTAAGCATGTACGGCGAGGCAATAACCTCCGAAAGGTTATATCGACAAAATAAATTGTAAGTAGTTCAAGCGGCAACAACCTCCGAAAGGTAACATCAGCAAAATCAATGTAAGCGCTACGGCGAGGCAGCGACCGCTGAAAATTCTAACTCAGCAAAACACATGTTATAAAAACTCTGGACACCACCCGGGCGACAGCCATAAGTTGAATAAAGTTGGAAAACGTAACGTCGTGTTTGGTAAAAATAGTCTCTCTCTCTCTCTCCCCCTCTCCCTCTCCCTCTCTCTCCTACAATACAAAATATGCATTTTCTCCGAATGTTTGGAGGTTTAAAACATGTTTCCGTAATCCGAAAAATCTGAAGAAAATACACATTAATAATCAGGAGGAGACACAACTAACGTAATAATATAAATGTGGTCAACTGAAGACTTTGATATAATATCGGTACCACTAGCACCGACGAGATACTATCACAGACGAGATATAGGAATAGACCGGACACCCAATGCATTTTGGTGTCCGTCGGTATCGGTGCGCTAACGCCCCGGTACCGTCGGTATCGGTGCGCAAACGCCCCGTTACCATTCAGTGTCAACACCCAACGTTACCGATAAATCACATGTTTTGAGCATTTATTAGCAAGAAGAAAAAATTGTATACTCCATTCGCATTACGTGTATTTAAACGACACTGCTTTCAATGCCTGTCGTTTTTTCCCGCATCTACCGATTTTGATGAAACTTTCACAGTGCATGTAATTGACACAGATCTACAAAATTTGTTTTTTAAATTTTCGATATAGGCCCACATAAAAAAGTTGAAAATGCGACTTTTAGTATTTTTTCAACAATTCCGATCAACTGCAATTTATGAAAAAATTTCTTTTCACATCCTGTAATAAACTAATTTCTCTAGCTTCCCAAAAAAGTTCAAATCGTATAGTACAATATTAAAATAGTTATCGTCTTCTTTAGAGTGCCTTTAAATTTTTGTCCACTACTGGAATGTGCATATTGCATCAGGGCGTACACCGTACGCCATACGTCGTTCTTCCGCATACGATAGATCGTGAGGACCTACACCGTACGTCCTTCGGGTCGGAAGGGTTAATTTGTTGCGGATGCAAAATTCTCTCGTGTATCTTACAATTAGTACATACACAAGTTCTCGGCATAACGTAAGGAGATTTCTTTCTTATTAGCGTATTCTCTCTCTTTACGGCGAACGGGCAGAAGAGAGCCTCTTCGCGATTGCACTCTCCGATGATTTTCGTATGTGTTGAAAACTCGTAATCGGACAACGTTGCGTACTTTAGACTTGACAACGCTGTAGACATACCGTTCGCAGATATTTTTGCTACAAAAAAGGTCATTCATTGGGTTTTATTATATTATCGTGCAAACCATAGGGCCTCCTGACCAGGGATGCCAGATGCGAGTCTCGCGGCTGCGAGTCTCGCCAGGCCCCTTACGTCTCCGTCCCTCGCCTAGATCCCCACTCTTACCACTACCGCTGGCGCGACCGAGTGCTAGAATGAGAGCGGTAGCATGCTACCGACTCGGTCGCGCCAGCGGTAGTGGTAAGAGTGGGGATAGCGGAGGCATGCATCTAGGCGAGGGACGG
This sequence comes from Lasioglossum calceatum, assembly GCA_963966675.1. NCBI lineage: Eukaryota > Metazoa > Arthropoda > Insecta > Hymenoptera > Halictidae > Lasioglossum > Lasioglossum calceatum. The sequence continues at coordinate 107,528 of CAXAAD010000356.1, forward strand.
AGATGTAAGGGGCCACTTGAGCCGTTGAGCCGCACCGTCTGGCTTCCCTGGTGGGGATAGCGGAGGCATGCATCTAGGCGAGGGACGGAGACGTAAGGGGCCACTTGAGCCGTTGAGCCGCACCGTCTGGCTTCCCTGCTCCTGACTACATTTGCTACGGGCCCCGCGCTGGATTAATCCGGCACTGGCTGTAGAAGTTTTACCAGTCGAACCCGAGTCGGATTGGTTCTAGTTCTCGAATTCACCGTTCTCAATGCGTAGAGGACGCTGAAATCACTGGCATTTTAAGGTGCCGCTACTACAGATTCCTATGGACACCAAGTCCCACAAGGTGCCAGGTCTATTCCTATATCTCGTCTGTGATACTATTAAAGACTGCCAGCGCCACCGACGAGATACTATTAAAGACTGCCAGCCTTACGGGAGTTGGTGTGGCACGAATATTTCGGTGTTCTCTTACGCCCTCTAGGATAGATTCTGACTGGAGTGCGAACTAGAAGGCCACCGACGGCATTTCATCGGTGCAGCAGACCACTGTTTCGTGTTACGTTCTTCAACGAACGTGTTCGAGATAAACTGATATTTCAGACGATGTTATGGTGTTTATTTTTTAGGTTTAAAACATTAGCATCACAAAACTAATATCAAAGACAAAAAATTCCGTGAAATATCCTATGTAAGTGCATTATTTTAGGAAAATGAACAATTCCTACTTCAAATTTTATAGGAGATACCTAAATTTGTAATATCGAAAATTGGGTTGAAACGAAAGTTCGTAGCGTTTTTAAATTAAAACTCAAACATGAAATTATGATATTTATACATAGATTTGTTCAATAACTAACATATTTTCCATTCTCTTCTATTACTTGTTGTCATTTTATAAGTGACTTACCATGTTATTCAATAAACCTATGAATACACATCTTAATTTTATCTTTGAATTTTGATTTAAAAAGGCTACGAACTTTCGTTCCAACTTAATATTTCATAAACGGGCATTATTTCCTTACACTTTTTTTATACATAATTGTTCCAAGAATCGATCTGTTGGAACAGAAACAAGCAAAAAAACAGAATAACTTTTATTTGACGCATGCTGTTCCGAATAATAAAGAGTTCGATTAAAAGAATTAAGTGGATTAATTAATATGTAGGATGGGTGGCTAGTGGATCGGTGATCAAGCTGGGAAAAAGAGGTTTAAAGACGAAATCCAAAAGTATTATGTGATGGAATATACAGGGTGAACATTATATAGCGTTACAGACGAATATCTCGGAAAATATTGATTATACGCAAAAATGTTTGAGATAAAAGTTGTTCAGTAGCGAGGGGGACATCATATGGTGGGATTTTTATTTTTCCCGATGAACACTCCAAGGTGAGGAGAAGGTCACCTTGATTTTTTTAAATGGAAAGACCTACTTTCTGCATCATGAATCGATTGACTATCGAATTCTGAGTAAAAATGTATTGACCTCCACATGTCCTAAATCTAGTAGTTAACGAGATATTATCGAAAAAATTTTCTTTCTTCTTTGGATAATATCTCGTTAACTATTAGGTTTAGGATATATGAAGGTCAACACTTTGATATTCAGAATTTGATACTCTCTCGATTTATGGTATGAGAAATAGGCCATTCTATTTAAAAAAAAGAAAGTTGACCTTCACCTCACCTTGGAGTCCACCGGTAAAAATAAAAGCCCCAACGAATGATGCCCACCTCGGTACTGAACAACTTCCATCTTAAACATATTTGCGTATAATCTGTAACGCTTTATAATGTTCACCCTGTATTTCTATGTATAAGTCGGATTGAGATCGGATTGACTGGCCTCGGTCTCATCGAGTTAAAAACATCTTTTGGAAAAAATGGGGGGCGGGGGTTCCACGTGGACGTGCCAATGCTTGTTCCTGCATTTCGTTTCGCTTAGCCCCTTCGCGAGGAAAAGTATACAGCCGTCCCTTCGCGAAGAGCGTAAGTGTTGGAACGTCTCGAAATTAGAATCGCTTACAAATTTTTATTGAATTGAAAATTTCAAATAGCGAATGGATGATAAAAAAATTATTTACCACGCGTTAAATAAAAATAATGATGGTTATCTCTTTTCGACGCATGACGAATAATTTTTTATTCAAAGAGCGCCTCGCGAGCCGCTCGCCAGCTCATGAGCCGAAACTCAGCTCGGACGTATGGAAAGGGAACCCACGAACAATAAGTGTGTCAGTGTAGCACACGTTCACACGCACGCTGTTGCAGTTGTCCCTAGTATGTATGTACCAGCCAGCGCAGGAGCCGGCTCACGAGCTGAAGCGAAATCTTGCGCTTTACGCATCGCCAGCCGTCGAGTTGGGCGTTGGGCATGCCTCTAACTTATCTGATTTGTGGCGTGTTTAGACTTGTTTTCATCAGCGAACCATTAACAATCGATTGATAACGTTTCCATGGCAGAATTATGAATCGTAACAAACATTTTGTTGCTATTAATAAGTGATGGTAAACGCTTACATTGTTGTTTCTAGGAGGCACACGACGCGACGTTCGATACGGTCGTGATTCAGCATCAGAGGCAACATTGTAAGGCACAGCGTATTGGCAATTACTAACTGAAACCAATATTACTTAATATGAACGTTATCATAATGATATCATCACCTATCGGTTGAAAATGTTTTCCCGATCAAAATAAGCTCAAACACGGCATAAATCGGATAATAATACAGCCAGGTTGCACTAAAAAATATCAGGCGAAGCAGTCATGCTTCGGGCGTACGAATCGTCAAGTCGGGGCACTGACGGACTCGAGGCTGTGAGGTTCGAGCAGGCTCGAGTCGGGTGCAGGGTTGCCAAGTTGCCATATTCTACTGTTGCGTCGCAGTGTGGTGGGATTTGGGGAATACGCTGGGTTCGAATGCCCGTGGAGCGCTAAAGCACTCTGCTCGTGGAAGGTTTTCTGAACAAACTCTTAACAAGAAAATGTAACGAAAAATAGACTTTATTTAATAGTGTACTCGTTGTTGACTCTAAGATCTCAGAAATGTATCTCTTTCGTATTTGCCTCGTCCCGAGGTTTTATCTTCTTCCAGGTTCCTTTTCCTTAGCCAATAGGAAAATTCGGATCTTCCAGCTGGGCGTTGATTCGTCGGGTGGCTCGTCTTTTGTTGCGGCTCGATGGTGATTGGTGGTGGAGGTGTCCAATAGCGCGCGCACGAGAGTGGGGTACGCGCGAGGGTGAAGGCCCGTCAAAACAAGGGTCGTGGGACCGAGCGAGAGAGAGGTCCGAGGGAGTTCCAAGGGGTCCTTGACATAGAATTTACGACTTCCCGTCCTTGACCGATTCCAGACTTCGACTGTCTATTTATGTGAAATCGGAGAAGCTCCTCCAAGAGATTACGTGACTACCCAAATTCCTCAATTAGTCTCGCCCCTCGGAATTTCGTCAAGGATCTCCGTGGAAATACCTCCTATTGTTTCCCTACATATTCTAAGACTAAACTATCGTGCCCGAATAAAATATATGTAAAATGAAATACACGGCTTTGACCTAATCGTTATGTTTTATATTCAAATTTCCCTCTCAACGCCATCAATCAAACCTATAGTGTGGTAACGTTATCGTAGCTATGTTCGCGTGACCCGTTGGTCACGCTACACCTCCCCCCTTATTGAAAAGGTGTTTCCTATGGGAACAGCTTTTATTATTTACTCTATTCTAATGTCATTTGAGTCTTCTTTAAAATCTTCAAAAAACCTACGTTTGAAAACCTGTATGTATACGTGTGTGTGAGCGCATGTGTACTTACAACTCGGAATTCCTAATGTACATGTTTACATTACAATTATTTAGGTGAGGTTAAGTTTATTTGTAAATACAATCGCTTATTTTCTCTTTAGCTTACAATCAGTTTAAATTTGTCACTGCCATAGCTTGAGTAGAGTTTAATCTTTCTAAATAGTTCGTTCAAGTAGTGGGATAATGTCCGAGGGATTTCCTGTTTACTAAATTCGTTAAAGCCTTAACGCCAAAGACTAATTCGTATGGAGTAAATCCCATAGCTAATTGTATAGAAATATTATATGAGAACATCCCAAATTTAGTCAACCCAATATGTTTTAGTGCAATAATGTGTCAAGTATCCTATGAAACTCTATTGGAACGTACGAGAGATCCTAATGACTATGGATGAAATACAGTAGAGGTGATCCTTGGAATATTTAAAAGTTGGGAGAGAAGTAGGATGAAGGTTGAGTATACTGTCTATGACTCTAGTAGGTAATACTTTATTCGCATTTTGCGTTGTATCATAAAGATTCTCTTTCTCTATTTCAGGTTTTAATTAGGTCGGTCCTATCCCGGATTGCGTCCCTATTATATACAACCGGCTCGTCAGCCCAATAAACCAGCGCTTCACCACGCCATACACCACCAACCATGGCTCCCTGGGACGGGGTCAGGGGGTTTCCCGGAGAGCCGATTTTCCCAGGGTAACCAATAAACCAGCGCTTTGCCACGCCAAACACCATCAACGATGGGTCCCTGGGACGGAGTCAGGGGGTTTCCCGGAGAGCCGATTTTCCCAGGGTAACCAGAGCGTTGAACAGAAAGAAAGCATCGGACTTGTGCCTAACGAGTCCTGGAACGGAGTCAGGGGGTTTCCCGGAGAGCCGATTTTCCAGGCATACGAGTCGCCACAAGCCAACGATGCCCGAGACGGAATCCGAATATCTACACTCTCTTCACGGTTGCCGTGTCTTTCAACGACCTCGTCCAGATCGGAGAGTGGTTCCTTCCCTCCTACGTGAAATTTTATTGAGGGTAAAGGCGTATCGTCTTCGTCAGCAGTATGGTAATCGTCACTGTCGTCATTATCACTGTCTTTACTATTGAATTTATTGCAACTGTCCTCGACCTCATTTGTAACTACTGCTTCCCCGCGCGCAAGGAAAACAGAAGCAACCTATTCTTCACCGTACTATTCTAACCTTTCGTCTGGGTTGGAATTCGTCCGAAGATTCGTGAGCAGCACCTCGCCGTACACACCACAGAGACACGAGAGAAAGAGAGTAAGATCTCAAGAAGACGCACATAGGCCGTCATCGGTACAATTCAATGAGAACGTGGCGATGGAATGGCAATCGCAAAGATTAGCGAGGACAAGTAGACGACGGGGAATAATTCCGACCCGATCAAGTACGACGTGTTCATCCCGCACATTGCTGCGCGTTGCTCCGCTGTCCATCGATCATCAAAGCGTTCGGTAGAACTAGAGATCTCTTCCGTCTCTTCCCTCGAAGACTCAAAAGTTAGTAATAATATATGTTTGTCGAAATCGCCGGCAACGACGACCCTCCGCCGTAATGCAATTATAACGTAGAGTTAAGAAACGCATCCACGCACAGGCATATTCTCTCCCTGGGGCTTAACATTGCACACCGCACCACACTCTGTGTGTCACAGCAGTATTCGGGGATTGGACGTCCGACAGATCGCGCGGTTCCGCACGAATCGACAAATGAAGAAAAGAAAAGACATGGGGCGTCCGACACAAAGGTTTTCTCATAATATACCTTATCTCTCTGCGGTGCTGTTCCGTGCGTGACACAACATGCAGCGTGTCTTGCGTCGTGTGACAATCAAGTTCGAAATAAGCCTCGCCAATAGAGGAGTATATATATTTTAAACAAAAGTAATACATATAACCCGGTAGGATTTCTTTTCTCTCTACTCTAATTTACCAATTAACACACGGGGGTACAGAAACGTTGCGCACGAAACGATGTATCATCGATCAAACATACACACCACCCCTGAGTTCTCCAGACAAGGATGTGTTAAATTTGTTTGAGGAGTTGGATTATTTTAGAGGTTGAAAGGGGTTCGGGTCAATGCGTCAGCGTTGGAATTCCTTTTACCAGGTGTTGTACACAATGTCATAATCATATTCATTTAATTTAATTCGTTATCTCATAGTCTACTTATCGTATCTCTCTTAGTTCGTTATGAATGGAATCTACCTTGAAAAATCGCGCAAATGACTCCTTCAAGAGGCTTATTAAATTATCTAAACTATTGACTTCGCGGTGATCTGAAACTAAGAAGTCTGCATGTCCTACGATTTTATTCTTAACCAGAACAAGATTGTCCATTAACTTGGGGTACTCTGTACTAGAAAAATACTATTAGATGACGCGGGCTTATTTGAGAGAGCAACAATAAACAATAAAAGAATTATCACCACTACTCAAGCTGATCCTACACGTTTTCCTACCTCTCCGCGGCATTTTAAAGTTACGCGACATTCTAAGCGGGGCGAAAATAATATAAATTTCATATCGTCGACTTACAGGGACTGCGCTGACCGAATTGCATGACTATGGTCCACCACCAATCGCGATTTCCTGGTTCCTCGCCGCTGGATTCTCCTTGTTTGTTGGCTGGATTCTCCTCGTTGTTTGCTGGATTCTCCTCGTCGTTAGATTCTCCCGATGATGATGATTTTTCAGGGGTGCGTGTGACAGGCAGGGTAGCTTGCACGGCCGCTGACGTCACTCGTTCTCTGGTATTTACCCAAGCTCCTGGGGAAACCGTGCGAAAACCCAGGAGAGAGAGATGCACCTTTCCAAAGCCTTCCACAAGCCGGCGGTATCGTCTTGTCGTTGATGGTCCAGTTGATTTCCAAAATTTTCTTCAAATCCCACCGCTGTCACCAGAAAACTGCTATGTTGCGTCGCAGTGTGGTGGGATTTGGGGAATACGCTGGGTTCGAATGCCCGTGGAGCGCTAAAGCACTCTGCTCGTGGAAGGTTTTCTGAACAAACTCTTAACAAGAAAATGTAACGAAAAATAGACTTTATTTAATAGTGTACTCGTTGTTGACTCTAAGATCTCAGAAATGTATCTCTTTCGTATTTGCCTCGTCCCGAGGTTTTATCTTCTTCCAGGTTCCTTTTCCTTAGCCAATAGGAAAATTCGGATCTTCCAGCTGGGCGTTGATTCGTCGGGTGGCTCGTCTTTTGTTGCGGCTCGATGGTGATTGGTGGTGGAGGTGTCCAATAGCGCGCGCACGAGAGTGGGGTACGCGCGAGGGTGAAGGCCCGTCAAAACAAGGGTCGTGGGACCGAGCGAGAGAGAGGTCCGAGGGAGTTCCAAGGGGTCCTTGACATAGAATTTACGACTTCCCGTCCTTGACCGATTCCAGACTTCGACTGTCTATTTATGTGAAATCGGAGAAGCTCCTCCAAGAGATTACGTGACTACCCAAATTCCTCAATTAGTCTCGCCCCTCGGAATTTCGTCAAGGATCTCCGTGGAAATACCTCCTATTGTTTCCCTACATATTCTAAGACTAAACTATCGTGCCCGAATAAAATATATGTAAAATGAAATACACGGCTTTGACCTAATCGTTATGTTTTATATTCAAATTTCCCTCTCAACGCCATCTATCAAACCTATAGTGTGGTAACGTTATCGTAGCTATGTTCGCGTGACCCGTTGGTCACGCTACACTACAATACGCCAGGCCCCTTACCCTTCCGCCTCTCGCCAAGTATCGCACCTTAGCTTGCCTTTGCACTCTTCCTACTAACGCTGGCGTACGAAGCACAGGCGGGCTACGCTGCGAAGATAGCGAGAGGCGGAAGGGTAAGGGGCCTGGCGAGAGAAGAATCGGGTGCGCGATACATCAGACACATCGGGCGGATGACTCGAACAAGATCGCGCGAGCGAGTTATCACGATACTCGAGAATCAACTCTCCGTTCTTATGAAATAGATAATTATAATAATGGTATGTGTTTGTTACATAACTTGAATGTGATTTTTACTACATGTACTGGGATTTTTTTTATAACTACATTAGGTATATTCGGCGCACATGTGCATGGTCATTATTTATAGTAAAATTTTAAAATAATGCACGTTTCACGCGAAAAAATTAGATGACAATATTTACAATGTGATAATAAGTTATAACAACTTTTTAGTGGGCGATGTTTTTATTAACTGTTATGTAACCTACTTAACTATCATTAACCTTACACAAATTCTTAAAAGGTAATATATAATATACAATATAAAATAAAATCAAAATTCACTTAATATAAAATCATATAAAATAAAAAATTATTTAGAGCCTATAGATAATACAGAATAAAATATAAATACGAAATATAATATGTATTGTTACGTCCCGGAGTCTGGCTTACGCGAAATTATCGTTCGGCGACCCATTCCCCTTACTGGACGATCAAATGCGATACAACCTTTTGTCCACGCGGCACGTACGTCCGGCGTCTGACTGGGAACCACGACTTTCGCGGACACGCGGATACTACTTAACGCTTACAGGTAGTAGATTCGCCCGAAGCGGCGGACGAGAGCTAGACAATTCGGACGGCGCGAATCTTCGCAGGGAAATGTTTAACGACTTATCGGACAATCGGATGAGAACTGCTCTCGTTGCTCGTTGACGGCTGCAATCGAATCGGCTGGGCCGCTGTAGGGAAAACGATGATCCACACTCGTTCTGGGAAGATCACGTAGCTGCTGGTCCTCGGCTAACGGGAATACCCCGTGGCTGCTGTCCTCCGTTTCGCGTCCGTTGACGCGCGCGAGCTTCCGCGATTGATAATGACGACCGGCGCGGCGCGGCGTGTGATACTCGTGTTAGAGAATGCGTCGAACTGATATATTGAAAGAAAGAGAGGCTTCTGCGTTTCCCGTTGAAACCAGAGGAATGCACCGAGCCTGGGTAAGCTCAGACGTGCGAGTTGGAAACGCAGAAACAGGTAGAACGTGAATCGAAAGGAGAGTATCACAACCGCGAGGATGTAAGGAGGTGAACTAAGCGAGACTCACTTATTAAATTAATACTGGGATTATATTTGTAACGTACGAATTAAGATTACAATGAATTAGAAGCGCGTAAGAAGGCGGATGAGAACGAGGACTCGTCGGAGTCCTGACCGGGACATCCAGGAGGCGACGAGCCTCGCTGGAGTCTTGACGAGAGTGTCAGACTGACTGTCTGAATCTAACTGAACAACTGAACTGAACTGAACTCGTTTTGGGATCGGAGGGTCGAATTTATAGGTGTGTTATGGTCTACGCTATGTGTCGGATGTTATGAGATGTGCGAATAATGATTACGGGGAATGCTACGTGATACGGCTACGGGGAATACATTAAGATATGATTATTATACAAGGGTTAAGATAAGAATGAAGGTATGGTATGACGTGAGAATCGGATGTGGTGATCGGAGTGGAGTATGATTACTTATATCTAACGAATATTATTAATAATTATTGTTACAATATCCTACTCTTATTAACTATGCTTATAACCTATGGCAACACGTCGGCAGACGTGACACCTCACCCCTTGGGAAAATAATTTTCGGCAACGAAAATTATTTCTCACTGTCGGAGTCGAACGTAGCTTCTCGGTTGCAACACAAACATCTTAGATTTCGGAGAGTTTACAATATCCATGTTGCGCTCCGCGGCTATCGCTCTAAATGTAAACGTTTTTGATTTCGCGGGATTAGGTTTCGTGTGAACGACTCGGTCCGTCTTGCGTAAGCGGTCGCTGGAGAAGTGAGATTCATCGCGATTATTGCGCGTAGAACTTTGAATAAGTTTATTTTCGCTGACATGGTCGGTACTAATTATGTCCGTGACCTCGTCGTAGCGGGAATCGAGAGATGAATTGAGACGAAAATTTAGGATTTTGAAACTTGGATTGGATTTGGGATACGCCTTGGTATCTGAAATGGAAGAATCGAGATTCATCGATGAATTCGGTTTTGAATTCGAAATAGAAAATGAATCTGGATTGGGGCGATACTTGTTCGTATCGGAATTAGTAGAATCGAGATTCAACGATGAGTTCTGCTTTGAACTCGAAATAGGAATTGAATCTGAATTGGAATGATACTTGTTCGTATCGAGATTCAACAATGAGTTCTGCTTTGAACTCGAAATAGAAATTGAATCTGAATTTGAATGATACTTGTTCGTATCGGAATTAGTAGAATTGAGATTCAAAAATGAGTTCTGCTTTGAACTCGAAATAGAAATTGAATCTGGATTGGGATGATACTTGGTCGTATCGGAATTAGTAGAATTGAGATTCAAAAATGAGTTCTGCTTTGAACTCGAAATAGAAATTGAATCTGGATTGGGATGATTCGCTCGCGAATCTGGATGCTCGTGGGCATCTGAAATAGTAGGCTTAGGATTTGGAATTGGAATTGAATTTGAAGTAGAATTCGTAAATTCTGGCTCCGGATCGGCAATTTCCACGATATTTCTCACCTCCTCCAGCTCCATGTTCGGCGTGGGGAGTTCGATCGGTTCGCTCGTGGTGTTGACGCACCGTATGTACGCTTTACCGTCGGAGATGCGCTTTGAACAATTCGAAATTATAGCGACGGGCGCGATTTCGCATTTTCGCCTGTGATCGGCTCGGTCGCGATTGTCTGAACGGACTGCTTGATCGGTGCCTCCCGTCTTACAGTTAGACTCGCGGCGGACGGGAGGCTTGGTCCGTTTCCCGACTGTTCGGTTTCGCGTTTGCGGCATTCCCGAATATCATGCCCAGGCGTCTCGCAATAATTGCAGTGCTTTGCTGGTGCAAAAGAGCTCGCGTAATCATCGTCGCGGCGTTGGGAAGAGGTGTACGCGTCGTGATGCGACTCGAGATAACGTTCTCCGCGTAGTTTGTTTGAAAACAGGCCGGCACGCGTCCGATGAGGAGAGCCGTCGCGTGGCCCATCGTGGTATCGGTCCGGGCGATAACGGTCGTCGCGATAGCGCTCGGGTGTCTGACTACGGTCGACTTTGAGATTGCGGTATTGTTGTGTCGAGGAATCCCTATCGTATGAAACTGCGTACACATCGGGCTGGCGACTTCGGTAGGAAGAATATGATTGATCGAATCTCGTGTTCGATTGCGGCGACGTCATCCTATCGAAAATTTTGTCGCGTGGCGCGTCCGAAAATCGTACTTGTTCGTCGAAGCGTTCGTATCGGTCGTATCTCTGTACATCGAGCTCGAATTCTTTATAACAATTTATAGCTTCGTCGAACACGGCGCGTAATGAACGATGCTTGACTTGGCGCACTTCTCGGCGCAATTTCGGAATTAATCCGCGGATAAAACTATCTTTTGTCAACGTGTCAATTCCTACCATATCCGGATCGTCACGATGACAATCTATGATCGCGGTACGCAAATCTTTCACGCGACTAATATACTCCAAAATGTGCTCGTTCGCTTGCATATATATATTGGCCATTTCTCCGCGATAATGGTCGGTCGTATGGTGCGGTCCGAAAATATCTTTCAGACGGTTCGAAATATCTGCGACTTTGTCGATTCTTTCGTCTTCGATCGCGGTATATGCGCATCCGCGGAGTTTACTGATAATCAATTTTGACAGCGTTTCTTCCGCATGTCGAGGAACAAGATCGCGGGCGCGTTGGCAGGCTCGCGTGAATTGTAACACAGGTATGTTCGTGCCATCGAACGAAGGAATCGAATCTATTGCGGCTTTTATAACTAGTCGCGAATCTTCTCGCTCAGGCGAGTAATTTCTACGAGTCGGCATCGGATTGTTTTGAAGAGACGTTGCTAACGGGTGCAACGGAAAGTCAATCAAATTCTCTGTTCGCTGAGAACGCCTCGGCGTCACGGACGGTACGCTAACATCGGTCACGATTTCCTGTACTTCTGGCAGAATTTTCGTTTCGTCGCGTTTTTCCTCCATTTCCTTTTTCTGAGCTTCGAATTCTTCGCGCTCGCGGCGTAATTGCAATCGGTATCGGTCTAATTCTTCGCGTTCGTCGTCGATTTCGCCCTGGATCTTAGATATTTGCTCGTTAAATGTCGCGCGATTCTTCTCTATTGCTGCGCTTTCCTCGCGTACTCTACGTTCTTCCGTTAACAATTGATTTCGGAATGCTGCTAGTTCGTCCGCGTTCATTTTCGACACGTGAATCACTGTAGGCTTATCTTTACCGCGCGTATTACCCGCGGGACCGCTTGCCATCGTGGTGGTTGATCATATCCCACCGCTGCCACCAATTTGTTACGTCCCGGAGTCTGGCTTACGCGAAATTATCGTTCGGCGACCCATTCCCCTTACTGGACGATCAAATGCGATACAACCTTTTGTCCACGCGGCACGTACGTCCGGCGTCTGACTGGGAACCACGACTTTCGCGGACACGCGGATACTACTTAACGCTTACAGGTAGTAGATTCGCCCGAAGCGGCGGACGAGAGCTAGACAATTCGGACGGCGCGAATCTTCGCAGGGAAATGTTTAACGACTTATCGGACAATCGGATGAGAACTGCTCTCGTTGCTCGTTGACGGCTGCAATCGAATCGGCTGGGCCGCTGTAGGGAAAACGATGATCCACACTCGTTCTGGGAAGATCACGTAGCTGCTGGTCCTCGGCTGACGGGAATACCCCGTGGCTGCTGTCCTCCGTTTCGCGTCCGTTGACGCGCGCGAGCTTCCGCGATTGATAATGACGACCGGCGCGGCGCGGCGTGTGATACTCGTGTTAGAGAATGCGTCGAACTGATATATTGAAAGAAAGAGAGGCTTCTGCGTTTCCCGTTGAAACCAGAGGAATGCACCGAGCCTGGGTAAGCTCAGACGTGCGAGTTGGAAACGCAGAAACAGGTAGAACGTGAATCGAAAGGAGAGTATCACAACCGCGAGGATGTAAGGAGGTGAACTAAGCGAGACTCACTTATTAAATTAATACTGGGATTATATTTGTAACGTACGAATTAAGATTACAATGAATTAGAAGCGCGTAAGAAGGCGGATGAGAACGAGGACTCGTCGGAGTCCTGACCGGGACATCCAGGAGGCGACGAGCCTCGCTGGAGTCTTGACGAGAGTGTCAGACTGACTGTCTGAATCGAACTGAACAACTGAACTGAACTGAACTCGTTTTGGGATCGGAGGGTCGAATTTATAGGTGTCTTATGGTCTACGCTATGTGTCGGATGTTATGAGATGTGCGAATAATGATTACGGGGAATGCTACGTGATACGGCTACGGGGAATACATTAAGATATGATTATTATACAAGGGTTAAGATAAGAATGAAGGTATGGTATGACGTGAGAATCGGATGTGGTGATCGGAGTGGAGTATGATTACTTATATCTAACGAATATTATTAATAATTATTGTTACAATATCCTACTCTTATTAACTATGCTTATAACCTATGGCAACACGTCGGCAGACGTGACAGTATAATGTTTATTTTTATATTTCGTTTTTAATTATTGCCATAATTTACCATATTGTTATACCTTCTAGGTGTATATATCGATACAATTTATGTTCATTCGGAGCAAATTCGTTAAAAAGCCAGAAATATTGTCTTTTAAGTTTTTCACGTGAAACGTGCATTATTTCAATTTTTAATACAAATAAAGAGCAGGCACACGTTTGCCGAATATACCTAATGTAGTTATAAAAAACCAAGTATATTAAAAATCACGTTGTAAGTTAAGAAAGAAAACCATTATTACCATTATCTATTTCACAAGAACGCAGAGTACATATTTGAATCTCGGATATCGAACTTGATCGATTCTTTTCGAACCCGCCCGACGAATTCGAAGTCGAATCGACGGGCCGCCTGACTTTCTGCGACCCGACCCGGCCCGAACCCGAACATCGGGTGGTCCGCACATCCCTAATATTTTATATTAAATATTTTATGGTATATTAAATAACCTATTATAATAACTTGTATCATAGCGAGTTATGATCACACTTTAAATAAGTAAATATGGCTCAAATTATGACGTATTTAGACTCATTTTAATTAGAAGAATCTCACAAATACGTTGGTAGTTCCGTAAAAAAAGAATGAAAAATAAAAAACTGTCCTATGTACATTGACGTAATCGGCCTTTTGAACTGTGTCGGCTGCCTCGTACCTCAGTCCCTCTTTGTCTTTACGCGCTGTCGTGACAAAAGTTCTGATATGTTGCTGGTCTAAAAATATGATCAATGCTATTTTTCAATTTCTCTAAAAAACCTGCATTTGTCGAATTTTTGCGTGTTTTTCACTTTGTGTAAATAACATTTTAACCAAAAGATCGGGAAAAATCTGAAGTATCAATCTCATCATGTTTCAGGAAGTGGTTCAGTTCAGAATTAAATAAAATCATGTTACACTCACTTTTTAAACAGCGTCATGTTGCAAGAAATTTTCATATAGAGTCAAATAGAATTATTTTTTGATAATATCTTTGTACGAAATACTGCCTCTAAATAACATTGTATGGATAGGAGCCGTCGAAAATTAGTTTAATTAGTTAATAGTTTTATCTTTTACTACCTCTACTTTAATAATTGCAGTCAATGCTGTCGAGCATTGCAATAAGTATCGGATAAATAAGTAAAAAAATTAATTTTCTGTTTCCTACTAAGGATTTCAATAAGAACGATTGAATTTCGTCATTGCATAACATAACAGAATATTGGTAATTGTTGACAAAAGGTCTGCGTCCTCCGATTTTGATGAAATTTTAATATGTTATGCAGCAACACATTTTGAACAACTTTTTCCTTTACCAATATAGGGGGGTCGCTTTTAGTTTTCGAGATATTTGCAAAAATCTATCGCTAATACTGTATTGAATTTTTCGTATTTCTGCACGCTCTGCGGCAACGTAAGGCTGTCCCGGCGCGGTGTTTGTTTACATTTTGCTTCTAAACACGCTGTGGAGATGACCGAGAAAATAGGGTCTCACTCTCATAATATATTATTATATAACGAGAAAATTCAGAAGTAGTCTTTGTAAATTGGAAGCTCACCCTATATACATATGTATGACTAGATTGAGACCCTGTTTACTCTCTCATCTCCACAGCGTCAAAATGTAAACAAACGCTGCACCGGGACAGGGTTACGTTGCCACGGAGCAATACGAAAAATTCAATACAGTATTAGCGATAGTTTTTTGCAAATATCTCGAAAACTAAAAGCGACCCCCCTATATTGGAACATGAAAAAGTTGTTCAAAATATCGAAATCTATAACATATTAAAATTTCATCAAAATCGGAGGACGCAGACCTTTGGTCAACAATTACCGAATATTTTTTAACAATCACTATTTTATATATAATGCAATAATGTTCAAATTACTTCTAAATTCTGATACATTTGTAGAATATTACGTATAGTAATTATGTACTTTCATTTTTCCTACATCTATAAACTATCGATTGTATTACGCGCCTCCTCCTTTGATCAACTCGTAGTACCTCTACTTTACGCCAGTATCGCCACAGTGTTTACAGATGGAAAAAAAGGAAAGGAAACCATGGTCCGTGGCGCTATGTTCAAATCCATCATTCTTTTATTTTGTGCCAAAAGTCACGCACGTATTTTCTTTTCTTTACGAATATTATTTGAGTATCTTCTTAATATTATTAGATATGGAAGATACAGATAATACAATATCTAAGAGGCTTAAGCGAATGGAGAAGGAAATAAGGAAACAGAGAAGGAAAATAAAGCGTTTGAACAGACGCCGTAAGTTAACCTTTTCCTTTTTTTTCTTATCATTCGTTTTTATTATGAAAAAGTTTTTTATTCAATTACAAGTTAATTGAGATAAATTCATGGACAAGTTCCAAGAACATTAGTAATGTTCTTTAATTGAAAATCTGTATAATTGTGGTTTAAATGCAAAGGGTGTCAGGTACACATGCCACAAAAGGCATTTGCATTTTATAAACTTTGTTCTTAATCAAATACAAGTTATTTGGTTAAAACTTCAAGAACATGTTTCCTAATAAAAAGAGAAAGATATCAAATTTCTCTTTTTGTTACCTCATAAATGAAGAATATTATACAGACTAATAGACAACAATTTTGCAAACGGTGTCAGGTACACTTGCCACAAAAGGCATTTGCATTTTATAAAATTTGTTCTTAACCAAATACAAGTTATTTGGTTAAAACTTCAGGAACAAGTTTCCTAATAAAAAGAGAAAGATATCAAATTTCTCTTTTTGGTTCCTCATAAATGAAGAATTTTATACAGATTAATAGACAGCAATTTGCAAACGGTGTCAAGAACACATGTCTTGAGGGACATTTGCAATAGTCTAATTTTGTTCTCCGTTGCATTTTCTTCTCCTACGATAGGTAGAAAACCCTCGCTATCAGATTCTGATAGTTCAAGGGCGACAGGGCCTTTCCAACGGCCACTATTTCCTTTGGAAAATTAACTGTCAACAAGACAGTCTGATTCTGGTTCTTTACAAGGACCAGAAATCTTACGAGATCAGCCAGCTGCAGAGTAGATTAGACCTGCGGAGGTTATTGAAGAATTTCAGATTCAGGGTCCGGAGAAACAATCACTGGCTCCTGAATTACTGGAGGCTATAGGAAAGCGTTTGGATCCAGTAAGGACAATGGCATCTCCAATCCTCGACGATATTGCCATTAGATGGGGAGATATTCTCAGGCAAGCTCTTCCGGAAGAAGAGAAAAAAGAGTTAACGAGGAAATATCCGATGCCGGAGAATTGGGTATCCATGGAGCCCCCAAAAACTAAATCCACAAAAAAGGGCCACCCTGTTGGATCCACTTATCTCGAGGGATAAGAAAATTGTAAAAAAAAAAAAAATAACAGAAAGTATCTGTTTGTTTGGCAGTTTTTGGACCCAATGCTAGGTGATATACTGAAAGGTAACATACCAAATAAAATGTCGCTAATCACTACCCTAAGTGATGTGAGCAGATTGTTGGTAGACTTACGAAGAGATGAGTCTCAAACCAGACGTTTGCTCATTGTTAGCAAGCTAATTATCGCGTTGAAAGATACCTTGTTATCGTCCAACCTGGATGAATGTTTTTTTGCAAAGATCTGGTAGAAAGATTAAACACCGGTCATTCAGGGTCACAGACAGAATGTGGACCAAAAAAGCCTGAATTATCGCAGGTCAACCTTCTCTAAGGATCAGAGCAACAGCACCAGAAAAATGTAACGGGAAGCTCTATTGGTGGACGATTAAAGCAATTCTTAAATGCCAGGTAGAACAGGGACAATTTATTTCAAACATTTTTCTAATACCAAAACCAGATGGTTCTAATCGTCTTATTCTAAATTTGAAAAATTAAATGATTATATATTATTAAGACGGTACATTTCAAACTAGAAGATATTCGAACAGCTAGGGATTTAATGCAAAAGAATTGTTTTATGGCTACTACTGATTTACAGGATGCATATCTCGTCGTGCCGATTACAGAATTTTCTCGAAAATTTATTAAGATTTAGATTTAATAATCAGTTGTTTGAATATGTTTGTTTACCTTTTGGTTTGAATACAGCTCCTTAGGTTTTTTCACAAAATTTTGAAGCCTAGTATGACTTGGTTGAGAGCACGGGGTTTTAAATCGGTAATTTATATAGATGACATATTTCTCTTAAGGAATTCATTCACGGAATGCATGAATAACGTCCTTCAGACACGTTGGTTATTAGAAAAATTAGGTTTTGTTTTGAACGAAGTTAAAAGTAAATTAGTACCAACTCAGAGTTGTAATTTTTTAGGGTTCATCCTAGATTCTACTAAAGAATCTTATCTACCTAAAATCAGATCTCGAACTTTCTACCGATAAAAGATTAAACATAGTTTATTTAATTGACCATTTTTGAAAGAAAGATAGAAGTTAGAATAGAGGAATTCGCATCCTTAATAGGAACGTTAGGATCATGTTGCCAGGCAACTAAATACTGTTTGTTTCACATGAAAGATCTTGAACGGAAAAAATTTTTTGCTCTTAAGAGATAGCGAATATAATTGGGAGGCATCGATGAAAATGTCCACAAGAGTACATGAGAATCTTTCTTGATGGAAAATAAACCTTATGACTACATTCAATCCTATCAGGAAACCGTCGTTTCAGTTAAAAATTTTTTCGGATGCGTCCCGAACCAGATGGGGGTGTACAGTAAGGGAGAAAGAATTTATGGTTTTTTGGAATGAGACGGATCAACAATTACATATTAACAGTTTAAAACTCTTAGCTGCCTTTTTTTGAACTTAAGTATTTTGCAAAAGATTTAATGGATTGTGATATTTTGCTTTGAGTAGATAATACCATGGCTATTGCTTATATAAATCGCATGGGTGGTATTCGATACCAAAAGTTGAGCGAAATCGCCATAGAAATTTTGGTATGGTGTGAAAACCGTAATATATGGATTTTTGCATCTTATATTCGGTCAGACGATAATGTAATCGCAGATTTTGAATCAAGACGTCTAGAACCCGAAACGGAGTACGAATTAGATTCGGAAGCTTTTAGAACAATATGTCACACCTTCGGAGAACCCGAAATCGATTTGTTTGCAAGCAGAGCGAACTTCAAATGTCCTGTTTATGTATCATGGAAAAAGGACCCTGGATCTATAGCTATAGACGCTTTTATTATAGAATGGAATTCTTATTTCTTTTATGCTTTTCCTCCTTTCGCGATTATTCCAAAAGTTTTGAAGAAGATTAATGAGGAGGGATGTAAAGGTATTCTTGTGGTACCGAGTTGGCCTTCCCAAGCGTGGTACCCGAGAGTTATGGCCATGTTCGAGTCATAACCAATTATATTCAAGCCTAGAATTAATTTACTGTCCTCTTCCAATAGAGAACCTCATCCGTTAGCATCCCAACTTTCCCTGGTAGCAGAGATCTTATCATGGAAGTCTATACTCTATACGCTGAAAGGAATGACACATGAGACAATTTCAATTGCAATGGTATCGCTTAGTGATTCCTCACTACGCCAATATAACGTGGCATTAAGGAAGTGGTGACAATTTTGTCATTCAACAAACATAGAGGTTTATAAGACAAAAATAGAGGATGTCTTATGTTTTTTAACAAAGAAATATGAAGACGGAGGATCGTATAGTTCAATTAATACGGCTAGATCAGCGGTGGCTTTGATTATTGGTCCAGATGTGGGACGAGATGATCGAATCAAAAGATTTTTATCGACATGGTCTCGTTTATGGCTCTGACCACAGAACATAGATTACAAACGCTAACAAAGATTGACGTTAGAAATGTGCTATTAAAGAAGAATATGTTGGAGATCATGATTTCCTTACGATTAAAGATTTCTATCCCCAGGAGGACACAACCGGTTCACAGATTTCCTATATACGAAAAGGATCGTTCAGGTTGTGTAGCCTCAGCAATAGAGTCACATATAGAAAGAACTAAGGTTTTGCGAGAGGATACACTGAATTTGTTTATTTCTTGGAAGAGTCCACACAAGACAGTTTCCACACAAGTCGTTGGATCAAAAGTATTCTCTAAAAGAGTGGGTTGGACACGACGATTTTTCTCGGCCTACAGCACCCGTCATGCCGCAACATCTGCTGCAATGAGAGTCGGTGTGAATATCGATGTGATAAAGAAAACAGCAGGCTGAACACCGCAATCAAAAACTTTTGCGAGGTTTTTTTTTATGATCGCGACATTATAACTAAAAAAAAAAAAAAATAATTTTTTCCCAAGCTATTCTTAACTTAAAATAAGACAGTTTAAAGTTTTCTTTGTATTGAGGTTAAGTTTTTTGTTTTATAACATGAATTATTATTAGAGTTATTAAGGTATTATTTTAGATTTTTATGAAATCGAAGAGTAAAAGAAAGAAAATACGTATTTGTTTGTACACTGCCGTACATCTTTAAACATCTACGAGTTGATCAAAGGAGGAGGCGCGTAATACAATTGAACGATTAAACGAACTTACCTAAGTGAAGTTCTATCGTAATTGTATGAAGCGCCTCCTCCTGAAGATCGGTCCCCCCCAAATATTTCCCATTTTTAACCTAACAGTTAACCCATACAGATACGGCAGTTTGGTCTTTAAAATAATGATGGATTTGAACATAGCGCCACGGACCATGGTTTCCTTTCCTTTTTTTCCATCTGTAAACACTGTGGCGATACTGGCGTAAAGTAGAGGTACTACGAGTTGATCAAAGGAGGAGGCGCTTCTCATACAATTACGATAGAACTTCACTTAGGTAAGTTCGTTTAATCGTTCAATTATATTGTAAAACAATTATTACAATGGTGATACTAAGAAAAATAAGAATGCAATAAGAGAATTATATATAGTATTATCACCGACGAGATACTATTAAAGACTGCCAGCGCCTGTGCTATTCAGCGTGGCAGGTAACCGGGCGAAACGGGCGCGGGGATAACGTGGAAGTTACAGTGATCTGATATACCACATCGCTAAAAGTTCCAGCACCGACGAGAATTGTTGGTAGCAGGGTTGCCATATTTTATCCCCTCCGGCCCCTTACCCTTCCGTTTCTCGCCTAGATGGTGCCTCCGCTATCCCCACTCTTACCACTACCGCTGGCGCGACCGAGTCGGTAGCATGCTACCGCTCTCATTCTAGCACTCAGTCGCGCCAGCGGTAGTGGTAAGAGTGGGGATAGCGGAGGCACCATCTAGGCGAGGGACGGAAGGGTAAGGGGCCGGAGGGGATAAAATATGGCAACCCTGGTTGGTAGTTCCGCGCTCTCTACCTAAATGGAACATTTATTCGTGAACCACGTAGGACTGCGTCGGTGGCGTAGGTAAATAGATTTAGTACCGCAGGTAATAAATAAATGTAGAATGCTGACATTACCCATTCTGTAATTGTTTGGAAAAGAATGACTTTTTATTGTATAATTTCATTACACTCTTACTGTTTTCTTATTTCCCTTATTGTTCACCATTGTAATTATTGTTTTATAATCGACAGTGTATAGATATAGGAAAAATGAAAGTAATTACTACGTAATATTCTAAAAAAGTATCGGAATTTAAAATTAACTTGTGAAAAACATTCTGTAATAATCGTTATTTATATTGTAATAGTTATTTATTGTTATTTATAATTCAAACCATTTTCAAATAAATACATTTTAAAATAATTTGTTTCTACATTCGTTATTTAAATTATTATTTCAATACATACTAATGTATTGTTAAAAGGTAAACCTTACGTTAAGGGGAGGCATCTCGGATGACCTTGACACTACCCGGCGCTCAGTCTTATTGTTAGTTTCCGATATAATTGCACAAAACTATTGCTGGTACTGAAATGAATTTTCCGTATTCGTGCACGCTCCGTGGCCAGAGTTGGGCAGTAATTAATTACATGAGTAATTAATTACATCTTCGATTACATGTGCACAAGTGGACTATAATTACAATAAGAAAACGGTGAAATGGTCCAAAACATAAAAATTAGTGGTTTAAAAGAACAATTACACGGAAATAATTGTTAGACTCAATTACAATTACTGTAATCGTGTTAAGTAATTGCAATTACTTCTTTCACAATTACCGTAATTGTAATTGTAGTCCGCAATTACAATTACTGGTTGAGCCAAAGTAATTGCAATTACCAATTACAAATACATGTAATTGTAATTTTATTTCTGCAATTCCCAAGTAATTCTAATGCCATTACAAGTAATTATAACTGGTAGTTGCAATTACTTTACAACAGACGACGCTCGCACGTGAACACTCACACGCCGCGCCGCTAGGGTACACTCACACACCGCTAGACCACGTGTACGTACGCGAGGATTGTAAGGGTCCGGGGTTCCACTTCTGATTTCTCGATAATGCAAAGACGGGGTTTTTTTAGTAGTCAAAATCGCTAGATGAAAAATCAATCTAGGGCGGTGTTTGCCTCAAAAGTCCTTCTTTTACGTTTCCGAGCAATGGTTTTGCAATATTTGGCTGCATGTTGCCCGTCGGAAAGGGTACTACGCCGGCGCACAGTGCTCCGGTAGCTCGCTTTTTGTGGCCAAAACTATTGTAGCATTATTTCAAGGTTTGTTGTTATATTATAGGTCGTTTGATTCGTCTTGATACCAGTTAGAATATTATGAAGTAAAAAATACATGTTAATATTTAAAACATTGAAGTGACTTTCATTTTTTATAAAAAAAAAGATTTTTCTTTAACTTTTTGTATTGAACTTTGTAGAATTGTAGAAGTGAATACTGATTAACTTTCGTTTGAAACATTTTTTTCGCATACTATTGTCTAGAAATCGTGGAAAAGCAGCTAAGATTGAATTCTTCATAGGAATTATACGACAAATCTAGTAATGAGAGGTTCTCGGGGTCTCTGTCTGGCGCAGAGAGAACATATGTACATACATTGTAATTCCAAGCTGCTATGCAAGATTCAAGTGGAACTGCGTATCCAGGCGTCGAATAACCGCGGGCCCGTATTTATTAAATTCCGTTTATAGTTCAAGATTGCGGGAGATTACAGTTAAAATTTACATGATCTTCTTAGTAAATGTTCAAGCTTTTATATAAAACTAGTCCAATGCTTAGCGGTCTTGAGCGTTTTTGTATAATTCTTTTCAAAGTTTGAAATGCTATTAATTTACGCTATTCGTATATGGACTAAACAATGCTTAAAAATGGATTAAATATTTGAAGTGTGCTTACTAACATGTATATAAAACCATCATCAAAATCTATTTTCTGATATTTGATGATTGAAATCTAAAACGTTTTATTTTACTTTGAATTTTCTGACTTTGTCTTTAAAACGCTGTATCTCATTACAGAATTGTCTAAAATGAATAATATTTTGGATTTGGGAGCTTTAAAGGGTTGTTACTTTATAGGAAAAATTTTTTTTCAATGTTTTTTTATTGAGTTATATATATTACATAAATATATACATATATTATATAAATAATACGCATGAACTAAATGATATACATACATATAATACAACAAACAATAACAAAAATACTATTACAGAACATTATAAATATAATATGTAGAATAAACATAAATACTGTAGGAAATTAATTTACACATTATTAATAACTTGGACGCGTTTGCGATTGACTATGTTCGGCTTCAGTTTCACCACGTCTGATACTTTTGACCACGACGGATATCGTATAAACAATTGAAAATAAGGGACTGTATATTCAGAATAACATAATGAGTAAACATAGCGTCTTATCGTTTCACGCGGACTCAAGTGGGAACTCGATAGACTACGCGTGGACGGCGAACGCACGCGTCTCAACGTCAACATTTTCTACTATTTTTAACATTTGTTATGCACTTAAGGTCGAACGTCATATAAAGTCTAATGTGTTTTAAATTAATATAATACAAAATCTCAAAGGAACCTTTTGGTACTTTCTTTAATACTGAATTGGAAGATTGTAAATATTTAAACAATTTTAAAACTAAATATATAATCCACAAGAATAAAATTGAACACATATGTAAGTACTTATCAAATGGCATGCGTTTAAAAATAATTGCAACAAATTTCTTCAAAAGACTACGCATAAAGCCGCTGGGCGCGAGCGTCTTTATATGGTTTTTTATTATTTTCTCCCCTTGAGCAAATGTGAGCAGATTTAAACCAACGCGAAATTAAAGTTTAATATGCCACCAATTACTGTAAAAAAATTTACGGATGTACTTTGATGTACTTTTTTTAAAACTCTAATCAAAGTTGATAAATGTTAAACATAAAAGATTAGGACAAATTGCGATTATTTAAAAGAAAATTTATGGGAGAGTGAAGATCTTATAATGCTAAACACACCCTGTACAAATCAAATTAAAAAACCAAATAGCTTGCGAGGGACGCATGTTTAAAATAATGCTCGGAATTTGACAGTAAAGTTTCAGCCTCAATTTTAATAACAAATTTATTTATTCAGTTAAAATTTAATGCAGTTTCAGAAACTACGTTTTGTTATGAACATTTTAGGATACATAAATTTTCCGATCTTACACTTTGATTTTCGGACTTTTTTCCATTGGACGACACCCTGTGCGGCGCAGCGTCAGTTTACTGTTTTTGTAAACACGTTGTGGAGATCAGAAAGAAAACAGAGTCTCACTCTGGTAATACATATGTAAGATGAGTTTTTAAGTTTGAGAGACTACTCTTGGATTTTCGTCTGCATGGTCATTTGACCAATTTTTCCATTACTAGTTCAAATTTTGGATGACAGCTACAATGCAATGATTATGCGAACAGAGTGAGTTGTGGTTAGATGGTGGGAGGGGCAGAGAGGGCCGGCCGGGTCGTTAGGCCATGCATGCGAAAATCCAGAAGTAGACTCTCAAAATTGAAAGCTCACCTTATACAATGTCCCACGCACCTGGAACTGGCTGTACCTCCTAAACGGTTGGGAATAGAAGAAGATGTTATAAGTAAAAGTTGAATGGTATCAGACGGTGCATAATATGAAACTAATTGTATGCACTTTTGTGCATCGGCGCATCTGAAAAATGCAACTGCTCTATTTTTTAAAATGGAATGTCCTATTTTTTATACCATAGATCGATAGAGTATCAAAT
This sequence comes from Lasioglossum calceatum, assembly GCA_963966675.1. Classification (NCBI taxonomy): domain Eukaryota; kingdom Metazoa; phylum Arthropoda; class Insecta; order Hymenoptera; family Halictidae; genus Lasioglossum; species Lasioglossum calceatum. Next base: position 131,988 of record CAXAAD010000356.1, read on the forward strand.
TCTGAGTACATATAATAGTGTTTATATTAGCAATACTTTTTTTGCGAATATCTCGAAAACTAAAAGCGACCCTCCTATATGTAAAAAGGAAAAAGTTGTTCAAAATGTCGAAATCTATAACATATTTAAATTTTATCAAAATCGGAGAGGAGTACCTCTCTTTCTAAATAATTACCAAAACTTCTCGTTTATAACTTTTTAATAAAAAACGAGCTGACGGCTAAAACTTCTTGAGGATTACTCAGAATGTTGTCATTGACAACATGTGTCAAGCTCAAGGTCATCCGAGGTGCCTCCCCTAGGCTTACCTCTGTATTTATTGTTTGAATTATTATTTCCATAATAATTTCCATAAAATAATTTATTTAAACAATTATTTTTTAACAATAAATTATCATTGAAATAATAATTCAAATTGTGAATATAGAAACAAATTATAAAAGTTTATTTATTTAAAAACTGTTTACATTATAAATAACTACATAAATAATAATTATATAAGGCCGAACACAATGCGAAATTCAAAATGACAGAACCGAAACCGGAACCATAATCGATATAAGCCAGAACCGATATTCTCGTAACACTTGTAACATCATCTCGGTTTTCATGACAGTTTTCAATCCCTGATTTCAATGCGTGTTGTTTTCTTCTGCGTCAACCGATTTTGATGAAATTTTCAGTACGTGTATCATTAACGTAGATTCGTAGATGCGAATTTCATTGCGGATTTAAATAAAAATTTTTTAGTCTTTTATTTTTCATGTAATTCCTACCAATTGTAATTTTTATAAATTATCTGTTTTACACGTTATTTAGTAAATCAATGTATAATTTTAAGAATGGTATCCAACTGTACGCGGACTGTCTGCGGACAATTGTCCGTCAGTTTGGACAAGACTTTAAAAATAAAATCATAAAATTATGTTAAGTTATTATAATTTTGCATAAACGGTAACATCTTGCTGATTTTGATAAAATTTAAATATGTTGTAAAACTCAACATTTCGAACAACTTTTTCGTTTCTGAGATATTCGCGAAAAACTGTAACTACTACTACATTGAATTTTACTTACTTTTACACGTGCACGTCTGTAGCGCGCGTATGCATCAAGAGCATCACTGTTTCTACAGATACATCACGACGAGCAGCAAACAATCTATATACCGCGTGAACTTTTTACTACAAATGATAATGAAAGTTTGATTTTTTACACCAGACCTAGTCGGTTAGTTTAGGTTTGGGTTAGGTTTTAGATTATGTTTTAGATTAGGTTGTGGATTAGGTTTGGGTTAAATTTCAAAGTCTCGAATTTATGTATGGGTTGGTTTTCGGCAACGCTTGCGAAAACTAACCAAAACTTGAGCCAAAAGGCGGTAACCACCACATATTACGCCATTATTATTATTCGCAGCGCGAAATGTTTAGATAGAGATTAAATGGTTACAAGAGATGCACGTAGAGGTGTTATGAGCTTTTTTGTAGGTGGACGCGTGAAGGACTTAGGAAGGTCAACTTTGATTTTTGAAGTGGAACCACATGTTTTTATGCACCAATCGATGCAGCTTTTCATTATCTATGTCTATAAGTAGCAGTACATATTAGTGGCTATTCATTATACATATATGTATCCGTTATAGGATATGTATAGGAGCCGTGTTATTTTATTTGAAGGATTCAAATAACTTCGAGGATGACGCGATTTTTTCACAAAACCCATACATTGTTGATTCCTTCATAGCATCTCACCACCGAAACCGAATCATAGTCGCGCGCGCATCGCATCACGAGAAGCGTTCGTTCAGTTTGCGATACCGTGCGATCGAATGCTCACGCGTGTAAAACATTTCCCGCGTGTGCTTTTGTAGTGCAGTGAAATTGTGAAGTTGTCAGGTGTGAAGTGTGAGGATTTACAACACAATTTAGGATTTACAATTGTACAAAACCATCAATTATATTACATGTCTCGTTCTCAATGATAGTATTGTAGTCATGCTTGTCATGCTTCACATCACAACGTTCAACGCATATTGAATTTGAATTTGGCGCTCTTACATCGCCTACTTGTCCCTACTTATTTCTCTATTCTCATATTGTTTCGTTGTGCCGAAGCATCGAAAACGTTTTTTCGCATAGCGCTCAAAAGATTAATTGTAACAAGGCTGTAATTGTCTAGAAAAATGCCTGATTACAAAAAAGAAGCGGTCGAGATCTCGTTCACGAGAGGACTATCATGCTAAGCGCAGAACTGACGAAAAATTCGATCAACTGCAGAAATAGTTAGATAACCTAACAAAAGTGACAGAGTCTCTAGCGAATTTACAAAACGAGTTTTACAGAATTCGCCAAATCTACCTTCAAAAGATATTATAATCAGTAAGTAAAATCACTGATTAGTTATCTTGCTTGGTTTTTTCAGCTTTCCACACGAAAGTTGAAAGGTAATACCCATACGGTCTTACCATAGTCCATACGACTTTTAAAAATCAAAATGATTGCTACGGTCCATACGACCTTGAAAAGAATGTTATTGTGATTAAGTTCAACAAGAACGGTAATATCACAATTGCACAATAAGTGCTACTTAATAATTCTTCTGCTCCTTAATAGAAATTAAGGAGAATAATTCGAGTTTAGACATAGGTGAAGAAGAATTATTAAAATCCTCCGAGCTTGAGACATCAAAGAATAATGTTCTGGAGATACTGGGAATAGATCCCAATGATTCCAAATTCAAGGAAGTTAAGTATTAATACTTGGTTTAAATGTCTCGTTCGAAGATGATAGTTTTGTTATTGTGATTAAGTTCAACAAGAACGGTAATATCACAATTGCACAATAAGTGCTACTTAATAATTCTTCTGCTCCTTAATAGAAAAAATGGAAAAATCAAAAAGATTGCCACGGTCCATACGACCTTGAAAAGAATGTTATTGTGATTAAGTTCAACAAGAACGAAGTTACAAAACAGAGAGATCGATATTTTATGGAAACGCAGAATTGTGTGGGCACGGCCATAGCTGCCTTAGGTGCTGCAGTCTCTATGTTAATAGAACCTCCAGAAGATGGTTTAGATGAAGATATATTTACGGATTATATAAGCCATACTGGTCAGATTTTAATTGATTTTTATTTTTTCATCAACAGTCGGTGGTAGGAAAATCTTTTATCACACCGCAGTTAAATAAAAGTGTCAAGCCAATGGTGGACACGATGCTTTCTGACGAATGGCTTTATGACGATAATCTCAAGGACAAAGTCAAAAATGTTAAAGAGATTGAAAAGGCTTGTGCGAATATCAAGGAGAAGCCTCCTTCAAAAATATATACCGAAGGCGCGAGAGCAGAGAAACTGGAAATTTCCACCTGCGGGGTACCGGCAGGACCTCGCAGAATTTAACCAAGGCGATACCTCAGACGACGAACCAATTGGCGTCTTTGTCATTTTATAAAAAGATGGAAATACCTTAGTTCCGATAGGTATATTTTAAGTTGTGTGTAGGGTTATAAAATTCCATTTGTTGAAACACCCATTCAAAAAATTACCTATAAAGAAAAAATTCGTTCTTTTAAAGAAATTTAAAAAAAAAAAAATACAAGGAAAAATGAATGAACTTTTACGGAAAGGTACTATAGAGGAATGTAATGAATGTGATGGACAATTCATTTCCTCTTATTTTCTTGTTCCAAAACCCGATGGTATAAATCGTTTTATTTTAATCTTAAAGAATTGAATAAATTTATCAGACCCCCACATTTTAAAATGGAGGATATTAGATCCGCGTTAAGCCTATTATCGCGAGAGGATTACATGAATTCTTTAGACCTTAAAGATGCATATTTTATAGTCCCCATCTATGAAGGTCAAAGAAAATTTCTGAGGTTCATATTCAAAAAGAAAATATTTCAATCTATATGTCTGCCTTTTGGATTATGCACTAGCCCATACGTTTTCACTAAGTTAATGAAACCGTTTATTAATAAATTAAGACTCCAAGGAATAGTTATGGTTTTATATTTGGATGATTTCTTATTCATCCATGAATCTAAAGATATATGTGAAGAAAATGTAAAGAAAGCAATTAAAACATTAGAATATTTAGGTTTTATCATAAACTATCAAAAGAGTTGTTTAGTTGCTAATCAGAATTGTAAATTTCTAGGATTCATTATTGACTCGGTTAACTATTCCTTGCATTTAACGAATAATAAGAAAAACCAAATACTAGAGGTAGTGAATGAGTTTAAAATCGGCAGGCCATATAAAATTAGAAAGTTTTCTAAATTCCTAGGTGTCTTAACTGCGACATGTCCGGCTGTGACTTATGGATTTATTTACTGCAAACGATAAGAAAGACAAAAATATTTAGCATTGAATGGAGGGAATTACGAAGGAAATATTTGTATAACTAAATTTATGTTAGAAGATTTTGAGTGGTGGAAGATAAATGCACTTATTGGATTGAATCCAATTAGAACACAAAAGAAACTTTGTCAGCCGGGTTATCGCCGTGCGTTTCGTTCCACAAGAATTGCCTTTTTTAGTTACGATGGGATTTTAAGTGCAGTAAGTCCTGAGATTTGTGGTCTCCTCTCTCTTAAAGGCATGCTGCCCCGTGACGAGGCAGGTGAAACGTAGTAATAGCTGACATTGCTACATTTTTAGGAACAAGCAAGAAAAGAAAAATCATATTAATTATCTTGAGCTACTAGCAGCCTTCTTTGCAGTAAAATGCTTTGCGTCAGAATTATCGCAATGCGAAGTATTACTTATTGTTAGATTAGATAACACTACGGCTATTTCTTATATTAATAGAGCCGGAGGTGTACAATTTTCACATCTTAGTGAGCTTTCAAAAAATTTGGAATTGGTGCAAAGAGAGAAGCATATGGTTAAGATCATCATATATTCCTTCCAGTGAAAATGTAGAAGCAGATAAAGCGTCACGTAATGTCAATATAGATTCTGAATGGGAACTTTCTCAAAAAGCTTTTACACAAGTGGAGAAACAATTTGGTTCCTTTACAATAGATTTATTTGCATCTAGACTGAATAAGAAATGTAAAAGATTTTACTCTAGATTCCCAGATCCGAAAGCAGAAGATGTAGATGTTTTTTACTATATCATGGAAAAATGAAAACTTTTATGCCTTTCCTTCCTACGCACTTATTCTGCGAACATTAAGAAAAATAATTAACGATAAAGCAATCGGTACTATCGTAGTTCCCTCATGGCCCACGCAGCCGTGAGTCGAGAGTCATCCGTTAGCATCCCGCCTTTCGTTGGTGGTAGGCTGGTTATCAGAGCAGCTTTCTCGAGAAAAGGTTTAACAGAAGAAGTCATAGACGTGATAGTTGATTCTATCGCAAAAGCGACTTTAAAACAATACGAATCTAGTTTAAAAAACTTTGGTGGGAATTTACTCATTTAAGAAATTTAAATATGTTTAGTGTAAAAACGATAGATATTATTACTTTTCTAAATATTCTTTTTAAAGACGGTGCAAGTTATAGTACATTAAATACCACTCGTTCTACAATATCCTTAATTTCTGGATATGATATTAATAAAGATGGGTTAATTCATATTTTTTGAAAAAAAAAAAAAAAAAAAGAAGTATTTAAACGGAGATCAATCAAACCAAAATATACTACAACATGGGATGTTACCCCGGTGCTTAATTACATTGAAAAGCTACATCCACTTAAACAATTTAAATTAAAGGACGCTGTCAAAAAAGTGACAACTTTATTAGCTTTGACAACAGCTCAAAGACTGCAAACTCTTGCGTTAATAAATATGGATAATATAGAAATAAACAATTCAGGAATAAGTATCAAAATTACAGAACAGATTAAAACATCAAAACCCGGAGTTTTTTCAACCTTTTTTTTTAGTATTACCATTTTTTAAAGAGAAACCAGGCTTATGGTAGCACATCGGCAGTCTTTTTTTAATCCCCCTTGCAAAAAAAATGTATACACGTATATATATAGAAACTAATTAAAGTATATCCAGAATAGACACTATTCCCACTATCATCTTCAAAAATACTCGTGATAATCCATTGATAATCCCTTGCTCGTTACACAAAACAATATGAGAATAGAGAAATAAGTAGGGACAAGTAGGCGATGTAAGAGCGCCAAATTCAAATTCAATATGCGTTGAACGTTGTGATGTGAAGCATGACAAGCATGACTACAATACTATCATCTTCGAACGAGACATTTCATATAATCTTGATCAAACTTCGCCCGCCTTCGGCGGGCTCGTTTGATCTTACGATAAAATGGTGAGTAGAGAAACTCATAGTACCTTTTGTATTTACAAAAATTGTGGAATTAGAAGTAGGGACAACATATTAAATGTCCGATTTCATCGTCTGCCTGTTTCTGATAGAGATCGGTAAATAGTGGTTGCGATAATCTAATAGAAGAATCAGACGAAGAATTGCGGACATTTTCAATATGTAGCAGACATTTTCCAGCAAATGTAATATGTCCAAGTGGTAGATTGAAAAGAAATGCGGAACCACTTCTTTATGATATCGAATCTGATGATAAGGATGAAGATCTTGACAGTGATACTGACAAACATTACCGCGAGCAAATACATGTTTTGGAAATAAAACTAAAGCGAAAAAATTCTGCTATGAAAACATTAAGAGATAAAAATATTAGACTAATACGGGCTTATCGAAGTAAGAAGGAAATTATTTCACGTTTACGACGAAAATTAAAAATATTGACAGAAGGTAATTTGTTGGATGAAACACTTTTAAAAGCTATACGACGTCGAGTCCAAGGATTTTTATTGACATTTATCACGATGCAATTATTTCACAACAAGCAATCTTCGTATACTCAAGAAGAGCAGCAACTAGCAAAAAAAATGCATTATACTTCGCCCAGTTTGTACGCAAAAATGCGTCAAGAATTTAATTTTATATTACCTGGAAGAAGTATAATCAGCAAATGGTTTAACATTGTAAATCTATGGCCAGGAATTTGCAATAATTTGTTTTTACAACTTAAATCAAAAGTTGATTGCATGGACATTAGCGAACGCAACTGTGTTTTATTACTAGATGAAATGCGAATAAAGAAATGTTTTGATTTCCATGAAGGTCGACAGAAAGTTGAAGGTTTTGAAGATTTAGGATCACTAGGATGTACTAAGAAAGTAGCGACTAATGTATTAGTTTTTATGGTCAGAGGCTTGTTACATAATTGGAAACAACCTGTAGCATACTTCTTGACCAGTAATGCAGTCAGAAATATTCATTTATCATCATTGTTAAATGAAGTTATAGAAGGAATTTTGAGCACGGGATTAAAAGTACGTGCTGTTGTTTGTGATCAAGGTGCTAATAATCGAAGTACCATTAAAAATAGAATTTCTGTTGACCGTTCATATTTCATACATGGAGATCAAAAAATATACACGATTTTTGATATACCGCATATTTATAAGTCTATAAGGAATCAACTTTTGAAATATGATATTATGTTTGATGATAACAAAATTGCATCGTGGAACGACGTACGTTCCTTATGGCAATTGGAAGATGGTAAAGCAACGAGAGCTGCTTGCAAATTATCGGAAAAGCACATTTATCCAAATAATTTTGAAAAAATGAAATGTCGTTTAGCTCTGCAAGTATTTAGTCGCAGAGTTTCAGCAGCTCTTCTAACCGCTGGAACGGTGGGAGGAATTGACAGTCAAACTGTCATGCATACTGCTGAATTTTTCAGAATGCTTAATGATACTTTTGATTCTTTAAACAGCAGGAATTGCAACGATTCAAATCCCGATAGATGTGCATTGTCCGAAATTCGTTTAAATGCAGAAAATAATTTAATTCAGCTATTAGAAAAATGTTCCAAATGGCGCACCATTACGAATAATGGCCTGAACATACCACCATGTTTCGAAGGTTTTGAAATTTCTGTCAAAGCTATTTTGCAATTATGGAACGATCTTAAATGCGAAGGAATTAAATTTTTTATGACGTCTAGAGTGAATCAAGACCCATTAGAAAATTTATTTCCAATGATGCGCACTTATGGTGGAACCTATAACCAGAATCCGTCTCCAAAAGCTTTGCGCTTGACATTGCAGAAAAACATTGTACTAAATTTATCAAAACCGGCTCAATCTGCCAATTGTTTGGATGATGAGGATGAAACGTTACTTCCAAGCTCGAAACATGGTGCTACATCTGACATTACATTAACATTACCAAACACAAGTCGTGAACGTGAATCTAATCAAGAAACGTTTATTGATGTCGAAGAAGTCGTCATTGATGCTTCGTATATTAATGACGAAACATTAGAAGCCTCCGCTGTTGAATTTTTTGCAGGATTTGTGGCGATGAAATGTGTTAAGAAATCTGGTTGCGAACAATGTTCGATTTCATTAATTAGTGAAAATCATAAATACGTGCAAGATAGACAGATATTAACATTTTTTAGAGCTGTGTCAAGGACAACGGTCTGGATCGACCGCGTAAGAATTGGTAATTTGGAGTGAATGGAAATGAGTGAGAACTGGATGATTGTGAGATTGAAGCAAGGGAGTGGGATGGATGTGCCGTGCGAATTCTAACCGAGTGAGCGGAAAGGAGAAAAGGGGTAAATTCCGAATCTGCAATAAATACTAGTGTATTTGCACTTAACCACTGTACAAAAGTCTATTGTAATGAAATGTAAGGTGAAGAGCACGAATGAACGAAGTGAAACAAGAGAATGAACTAATTACGCATTTACTGGTGGCGATAGCGAGGAGCGCGTGGCTACGATAGCGAAAGAGAGCGAAAAGGTCCCGTGAGCGGATTCTCACGTACTTTTATTCTCTCTCTCCTTCTGGAACGTTCGTCACGCGTCATTGCTTCCGGGCGAGCATTCGCGGACGTTCGAGAAGGATCGAGAGTGAGTCGTGACCAATTGCGCAGGCATGCGAGCGTTACGCAATTTCCGAGCTCTGCTGATTGGGCGAACATCTTTCCCTAGGACCAGTGATGCCAGAATCGTGGGACGTGGTATTTTTCCCCTTCGCTCGCTCAGCCGACTCGGCCCCCCACTCTGACGTACCATCGGCTCCTTACGTTGCTTCTACTGCGCACGCGCTACACACAAGCGTACCTCTAGTCTGTCCGTGTGAGCTGCCTATTCGTATTGGTTCGCTTGTGTGTAGCGCGTGCGCAGTAGAAGCAACGTAAGGAGCCGATGGTACGTCAGAGTGGGGGGCCGAGTCGGCTGAGCGAGCGAAGGGGAAAAATACCACGTCCCACGATTCTGGCATCACTGCCTAGGACACGTCATCTTGGCGCGGCTCGCAACTGTTTTGGCGGGAGCACGCTGTGTCGCCAGACTGACATGGCGCTCGCACGCGGCAGTTTCGAACAAGAGCCTATGAAACAAATGACGGCGAATTATTGGGCCATTTATGTGTTCCATCTGCAGAGTTTTCATTTGTATTCAAATTAATGAACGCAATATTTGACCAGGGCTATCCTAATATTAGAGAAAAATATGGTATACAAGATATGTTATTTCCATTAATGGTGGAAGCTGTGGATACGAAATATCCAGGTTGGTTTCAACATGAAACTTGTGGGCTCCATCGGAAGGATCTTGCATACTATATGATGAAAGTCAAAATTCATAAAGATCTAATATGGTTAGGAAATAAAATAAGAAAAACAGATTATCGCCACAAACCTGTACAAACATTAACAAATGTACAAAGTGTGTGAAACAATGTTAGACACACTTCGTTGGCAATTTTTAATTTTATACTACATGTACAGTCAGAGGCGATTTAGCGTGAGCTGACAATTTATATCTATAGTATATATGTGCATGTATACAGTCAGAGGCGATTTAACGTGAGCTGACAATTTGTATTTATGATATATACATGTATACAGTCAGAGGCGATTTAACGTGAGCTGACAATTTGTATTTATGATATATACATGTATACAGTCAGAGGCGATTTAACGTGAGCTGACAATTTATATCTATAGTATATATGTACATGTATACAGTCAGAGGCGATTTAACGTGAGCTGACAATTTGTATTTATGGTATATACATGTATACAGTCAGAGGCGATTTAACGTGAGCTGACAATTTATATTTACAGTGTATACATGTATACAGTCAGTCGTGTGTCCATTTGCAAGAAATGCCCTCGAGAGAATTTCATGCACAAGAAATGAGGGACAAAGTGAGAGCTTTTTCTCGCAACATCGACATCCCAAGGATCGGCTGAAGTGAGAGGGTGGTCGAGCTACGGAAAATTGACACTGCTGAGATGCGGTGTCCTTGAATCACGGCGTCGCGTCGCGCCGTGCCGATACCTCGTTCATGGCTTGCAGATGTTGGGGTTGTAACGAAGGATTAGCAATTGAGGTGCGGACATATGCATTCCCAGGTTGACTTTTCCAGGGAAGGACGGCCATCGTGGGACAAAGAAACATCGACGACTGATACACGCCGATTTTGACGAAAAATTGCATTTGTGTTCAATAGACCTACCCAAGAATGTGGTAGAAATCAATCAATTTCAAAAAATCCTCTACAGATTTGTAGGTTTCAAAAAACGTTTTAATTTATTTCATCCACACATATGGGACGGCTAGAATAAAGGGCTAAACACTTATGCAAATTTTCAGAAAAAGCGGCATTGTTAGTCGTTATTACATGTAACAGTATTATGTTTTCCACCAGAATGGGAAATTTTGCGGTTATATAATGATAACGATAAACATAATGATAAGAAGTGGTATCATAGGGCTCCAGGCGAAGATCCACTTTAAAAAAATCTAACGCGCCATTAGTGGAACCTCAGAGGTGGTGTGGAAGACCACTAGATACATAGTACATATAAATTACACTATTCAACACGAACTTTAATATGCAATATACATTGGGTGATTCTTATAGAGCTTCCCATCCGAAACACTAGTTCAAAATCGAATTGCTCCATGACACTCAGTTTTTGTAAAGACCGGCTATTTATAATTATAATTGTAATGAATAATATTCTTTATGAATAATTGTAATATTCATTAATTTCTTATGAAAATAATTAGTTAATCTTTTAAAAATACTTCTTTTGGTCTTAGATGTTTCAAAATAATGAAGGTTAAAATAACTTATTTCCAAAAGAATGAAAAAGAATGAAACTAGAGAAGATCATTGTTTTCTAAATGTACAAAGACCTCGGTTCATTTGGCACGCTGCTGCAACAGACGGAGACAGATATCCTTCAGAAATCTTATGTCTCTCTCATTTCTCGACCACAGTACCGTCTAGTGTCGCCGGATCGAGAAAATCTAGGGGAATACAGTTTACCCTCTCTCTCTGATAATCAGACCACTCTACGGTGGTCCACGCCGTAGACTCTACGGCACGGGCACCGTGATCTACGTCTTAGTGGGGGACGTTGGAGTGTGCGCATGGTGCTGGAATGGGATAGTGGAAAAGGAAAAGGAGGAGAGTAAGAAGCGCCCGTTTCGGCGCCTCTCTGGCGACACTGGTACCGCCACGCGGAATGAGCAGCCAGATCTGCTTGTCTATCCGGAGAAGACGGACGACAGCCGTACACGGTGAAAAATATTATAAATGTAAGTATCTTTACCTAACCAGTTCTTCCTATTAATTTATATAATCTAATCTAAATTAATATAGTCTATACTCATACATTATACACAATACATATTAAATAATTTTTTTTACTATTTTAATAATTTTTTGTTTTTAGATCAATTCACATCAATATAACGAAATGGACAATAATGCTGTCCAAAATACGTCGTCGACGGTTACGACGACGACATCGCCGCCGTCGGTTGCAACGACGACATCGCCACCGACGGTTACGACGACGACATCGCCCGTCATGTCAACGACAGTTGATCAAAATATGAAGGTATGTAATGATATTGTTAAACATACAGTGGCTCACGAAAGTATTCGAACGCCCTTTGAAATAGAATAACTTTTTAAAATCAATTAGAAGCATTGGTTTATGAAATGATATGCAAAAAAGATTTTCCAAAAAATTATTATGTACAAGGTTACATGCAAAAATAAAAAAGGCATTTTATTTAATTTTTTATTAGGGCTCTTAAAGAAAATCTAAAATATATGTTTTGTAGATCTATGTTAGTTATACATATGCTGAATATTGCTGACCAATGCTTCTAATTGATTATAAAAAATCAGGTCGTTTGGTACAATTATAAAAAAGCTATTTTGTTTTAAAGGGCATTCGAATACTTTCGTGGCTCACTGTACGTATTAGGGTGGCTCTTACTTCCGACATTTGAATCTTTTTACGCCATTCCCCAGCATTGTTCCTATTGATAAAAAAACCTGTGCAAAGTTTGAGCACTCTCGGATAACGGGAGAACATGCTCCCGGGCCTTAAATATAAAAATAATTCATTAAATTCTCATAAAACGGTTTTTCTCGAATATCTTCCAAATTATTGACTGCATCGAAAAATATGTTGCACAGAATCTATATAGACCTGGACAGACTGCGTCTTTTATGTCCTATTACATTTTTTCGTAGTACAGTTTTCGGAAATATTGAGAAAAATGTCAGAACAAATCAAAAAATATTTTTTAACAGTTCAAAACTGAAGTGTGTTTTGATTACCTTTTATCAATAAATATTAACGAAATATGTGTCATTTTGTTTTAAACTTGCGGAACTTACTTTTTTTTAAATTGCATATTACTTTTCAGGAATTACGTAAATTTCTTTTTTTAGAAGTAAAAAAATTTTCAGAACTTCGTTTGGAAAAGCCCTCTAAAATGAATCGTATGAGTGAATTTGTAGGACAATGTTCGGCTGAGGCAAGGGATATAAGATATAACACGTTGATCGGACTTGATCGAACAACAACGCGGCGCGGCCTGTCGAGCGCCACGCATTGTTTACCTCGACCGGACAACGTCCTATGAATTCACTCATATTTATTTAACGGTTCATTTTAGAGGGCTTTTCGAAACGTAATTATGAAATTCTTTTTTACTTCTAATAAAAGAAATTTACGTAATTTCCTGAAAAGTAATATGCAATTAAAAATAAGTAAGTTCCGCAAGTTTGAAACAAAATTACACATTTTTCGTTAATGTTTATTGATAAAAGGTAGCGAGAACACTTGTTTTCAAATTTCTAAAAAAGTTTTGTTCCGTCATTTTTGTCAAATTTTCCAAACACCGTTAGTTTTATAAAAAGAAAAGTAATAAGAGCTCGGGGGCACGTTTTCCCGTCATTCGATCGAACATAAACTTTGCACAGTTTTTTCTTATTGATTGGATTAATCCTGGGGGGGGTGGGGGTGGTGCAAAAAAATTTTCGACAAGAGTAAATAAGAGCTACCCTAATACTGATGCTTTAGTACACTGTTCTGCATCATATGAATATGTATTATTGTATTGATGATTATATTAATAATGTAATTTTGTGTGAATTTCAGAGAATCAACGAAGCTGCAAGACGGGCCGTAAACAGGGAAATGAAAAAAATGAAGAAACAAATAGGAAGGCGGCCCGCTCCTTACACTCCCCCCTCATATCCTGTCCCCAACTATCATCCCCCTGTATATAATCCCCCCCCACATATTTTACACCACATTTCCTTCCGCCTATGTACCCTCCCCCTGCATATCCCCCCTCCGGATACTCTCCCTATCCCCCGCAATATCCCTCTATGTACACACCCCCCAGCTACCCCACTTATCCCCCACCCTCCACATATTATCCACCCCGGTATTAAGTAAATAAGTAGTTTATAAGTTTTATTTTTGTTTTTTTTATGTTTTTCGTAATTTTAAGTACTTTTTTATATTTTTCGTAATTTTTATTTTTTTGTATACATATATTCTATTTTATATTCAATAAAACTTTTCTTATGTGACAAATTATGAAAAATAAATAAATTATTTCGAATAATGTATATTTCACCGACCCTTATCGTAATTGAGAGTCCGCGAAAACAAATACGCAGGTTCGAGTTTGGAAAGGGTTTAAGGGAACGTTCGGGAATCAGGTTTAAAAGAGCAACGTAAAGTAAAGTCACCAACTGGGTTTCGCGGTTTCACGAATCAAGTTTATTGTCGTGACAATTACCGTTCGTCGCGGGTAACTTAATTTATCGTGTGGTTATCTCTTGCACTACGAAGCTCGAGATTCTGAATTATTCTCGCAGAGGAGATATTAATCGTTGAACGCTTGTATCTCGCAGGGGAGACAACGTCACTCAATTATAACGATTCGGAAAGACTTTTGTATATTCGCATGGAACTCGCAGGAGGTTACAACGGAACAGTTCGAATTCGGCAGGGGGTCCTATTTACATGTATCGATGGATACCCCCACCACATTCATACACAGGAGCTCGCTTCGAGGTACATATCTAATAGCCGCGTTACCGTCGAGACCAGTGTAGCCAGACGGAGCGGCTTGAGCGGCTCCCAGGCCCCTTACGTCTCCGTCCCTCGCCTAGATGCTGCCACCGCTATCCCCACTCTTACCATTACCGCTGCCGCGACCGAGTGCTAGAATGAGAGCGGTAGCATGCTACTGACTCGGTCGCGCCAGCGGTAGTGGTAAGAGTGGGGATAGCGGAGGCAGCATCTAGGCGAGGGACGGAAAGGTAAGGGGCCTGGCGGCCGGTCCGTCTGTCCGTCTGGCTTGTTGCGTCGCAGTGTGGTGGGATTTGGGGAATACGCTGGGTTCGGATGCCCGTGGAGCGCTAAAGCACTCTGCTCGTGGAAGGTTTTCTGAACAAACTCTTAACAAGAAAATGTAACGAAAAATAGACTTCATTTAATAGTGTACTAGTTGTTGACTCTAAGATCTCAGAAATGTATCTCTTTCGTATTTGCCTCGTCCCGAGGTTTTATCTTCTTCCAGGTTCCTTTTCCTTAGCCAATTGGAAAATTCGGATCTTCCAGCTGGGCGTTGATTTGTCGGGTGGCTCGTCTTTGGTTGCAGCTAGATGGTGATTGGTGGTGGAGGTGTCCAATAGCGCGCGCACGAGAGTGGGATACGCGCGAGGGTGAAGGCCCGTCAAAACAAGGGTCGTGGGACCGAGCGAGAGAGAGGTCCGAGGGAGTTCCAAGGGGTCCTTGACATAGAATTTACGACTTCCCGTCCTTGACCGATTCCAGACTTCGACTGTCTATTTATGTGAAATCGGAGAAGCTCCTCCAAGAGATTACGTGACTCTACCCAAATTCCTCAATTAGTCTCGCCCCTCGGAATTTCGTCAAGGATCTCCGTGGAAATACCTCCTATTGTTTCCCTACATATTCTAAGACTAAACTATCGTGCCCGAATAAAATATATGTAAAATGAAATACACGGCTTTGACCTAATCGTTATGTTTTATATTCAAATTTCCCTCTCAACGCCATCAATCAAACCTATAGTGTGGTAACGTTATCGTAGCTATGATCGCGTGATCAACGGGTCACGCTACACCTCCCCCCTTATTGAAAAGGTGTTTCCTATGGGAACAGCTTTTATTATTTACTCTATTCTAATGTGATTTGAGTCTTCTTTAAAATCTTCAAAAAACCTACGTTTGAAAACCTGTATGTATACGTGTGTGTGAGCGCATGTGTACTTACAACTCGGAATTCCTAATGTACATGTTTACATTACAATTATTTAGGTGAGGTTAAGTTTATTTGTAAATACAATCGCTTATTTTCTCTTTAGCTTACAATCAGTTTAAATTTGTCACTGCCATAGCTTGAGTAGAGTTTAATCTTTCTAAATAGTTCGTTCAAGTAGTGGGATAATGTCCGAGGGATTTCCTGTTTACTAAATTCGTTAAAGCCTTAACGCCAAAGACTAATTCGTATGGAGTAAATCCCATAGCTAATTGTATAGAAATATTATATGAGAACATCCCAAATTTAGTCAACCCAATATGTTTTAGTGCAATAATGTGTCAAGTATCCTATGAAACTCTATTGGAACGTACGAGAGATCCTAATGACTATGGATGAAATACAGTAGAGGTGATCCTTGGAATATTTAAAAGTTGGGAGAGAAGTAGGATGAAGGTTGAGTATACTGTCTATGACTCTAGTAGGTAATACTTTATTCGCATTTTGCGTTGTATCATAAAGATTCTCTTTCTCTATTTCAGGTTTTAATTAGGTCGGTCCTATCCCGGATTGCGTCCCTATTATATACAACCGGCTCGTCAGCCCAATAAACCAGCGCTTCACCACGCCATACACCACCAACCATGGCTCCCTGGGACGGGGTCAGGGGGTTTCCCGGAGAGCCGATTTTCCCAGGGTAACCAATAAACCAGCGCTTTGCCACGCCAAACACCATCAACGATGGGTCCCTGGGACGGAGTCAGGGGGTTTCCCGGAGAGCCGATTTTCCCAGGGTAACCAGAGCGTTGAACAGAAAGAAAGCATCGGACTTGTGCCTAACGAGTCCTGGAACGGAGTCAGGGGGTTTCCCGGAGAGCCGATTTTCCAGGCATACGAGTCGCCACAAGCCAACGATGCCCGAGACGGAATCCGAATATCTACACTCTCTTCACGGTTGCCGTGTCTTTCAACGACCTCGTCCAGATCGGAGAGTGGTTCCTTCCCTCCTACGTGAAATTTTATTGAGGGTAAAGGCGTATCGTCTTCGTCAGCAGTATGGTAATCGTCACTGTCGTCATTATCACTGTCTTTACTATTGAATTTATTGCAACTGTCCTCGACCTCATTTGTAACTACTGCTTCCCCGCGCGCAAGGAAAACAGAAGCAACCTATTCTTCACCGTACTATTCTAACCTTTCGTCTGGGTTGGAATTCGTCCGAAGATTCGTGAGCAGCACCTCGCCGTACACACCACAGAGACACGAGAGAAAGAGAGTAAGATCTCAAGAAGACGCACATAGGCCGTCATCGGTACAATTCAATGAGAACGTGGCGATGGAATGGCAATCGCAAAGATTAGCGAGGACAAGTAGACGACGGGGAATAATTCCGACCCGATCAAGTACGACGTGTTCATCCCGCACATTGCTGCGCGTTGCTCCGCTGTCCATCGATCATCAAAGCGTTCGGTAGAACTAGAGATCTCTTCCGTCTCTTCCCTCGAAGACTCAAAAGTTAGTAATAATATATGTTTGTCGAAATCGCCGGCAACGACGACCCTCCGCCGTAATGCAATTATAACGTAGAGTTAAGAAACGCATCCACGCACAGGCATATTCTCTCCCTGGGGCTTAACATTGCACACCGCACCACACTCTGTGTGTCACAGCAGTATTCGGGGATTGGACGTCCGACAGATCGCGCGGTTCCGCACGAATCGACAAATGAAGAAAAGAAAAGACATGGGGCGTCCGACACAAAGGTTTTCTCATAATATACCTTATCTCTCTGCGGTGCTGTTCCGTGCGTGACACAACATGCAGCGTGTCTTGCGTCGTGTGACAATCAAGTTCGAAATAAGCCTCGCCAATAGAGGAGTATATATATTTTAAACAAAAGTAATACATATAACCCGGTAGGATTTCTTTTCTCTCTACTCTAATTTACCAATTAACACACGGGGGTACAGAAACGTTGCGCACGAAACGATGTATCATCGATCAAACATACACACCACCCCTGAGTTCTCCAGACAAGGATGTGTTAAATTTGTTTGAGGAGTTGGATTATTTTAGAGGTTGAAAGGGGTTCGGGTCAATGCGTCAGCGTTGGAATTCCTTTTACCAGGTGTTGTACACAATGTCATAATCATATTCATTTAATTTAATTCGTTATCTCATAGTCTACTTATCGTATCTCTCTTAGTTCGTTATGAATGGAATCTACCTTGAAAAATCGCGCAAATGACTCCTTCAAGAGGCTTATTAAATTATCTAAACTATTGACTTCGCGGTGATCTGAAACTAAGAAGTCTGCATGTCCTACGATTTTATTCTTAACCAGAACAAGATTGTCCATTAACTTGGGGTACTCTGTACTAGAAAAATACTATTAGATGACGCGGGCTTATTTGAGAGAGCAACAATAAACAATAAAAGAATTATCACCACTACTCAAGCTGATCCTACACGTTTTCCTACCTCTCCGCGGCATTTTAAAGTTACGCGACATTCTAAGCGGGGCGAAAATAATATAAATTTCATATCGTCGACTTACAGGGACTGCGCTGACCGAATTGCATGACTATGGTCCACCACCAATCGCGATTTCCTGGTTCCTTGCCTCTGGATTCTCCCGGCTGAATTCTCCTCGTCGTTGGATTCTCGTTTGTTGGCTGGATTCTCCTCGTCGTTGGATTCTCCCGATGATGATGATTTTTCAGGGGTGCGTGTGACAGGCAGGGTAGCTTGCACGGCCGCTGACGTCACTCGTTCTCTGGTATTTACCCAAGCTCCTGGGGAAACCGTGCGAAAACCCAGGAGAGAGAGATGCACCTTTCCAAAGCCTTCCACAAGCCGGCGGTATCGTCTTGTCGTTGATGGTCCAGTTGATTTCCAAAATTTTCTTCAAATCCCACCGCTGTCACCAGAAAACTGCTATGTTGCGTCGCAGTGTGGTGGGATTTGGGGAATACGCTGGGTTCGGATGCCCGTGGAGCGCTAAAGCACTCTGCTCGTGGAAGGTTTTCTGAACAAACTCTTAACAAGAAAATGTAACGAAAAATAGACTTCATTTAATAGTGTACTAGTTGTTGACTCTAAGATCTCAGAAATGTATCTCTTTCGTATTTGCCTCGTCCCGAGGTTTTATCTTCTTCCAGGTTCCTTTTCCTTAGCCAATTGGAAAATTCGGATCTTCCAGCTGGGCGTTGATTTGTCGGGTGGCTCGTCTTTGGTTGCAGCTAGATGGTGATTGGTGGTGGAGGTGTCCAATAGCGCGCGCACGAGAGTGGGATACGCGCGAGGGTGAAGGCCCGTCAAAACAAGGGTCGTGGGACCGAGCGAGAGAGAAGTCCGAGGGAGTTCCAAGGGGTCCTTGACATAGAATTTACGACTTCCCGTCCTTGACCGATTCCAGACTTCGACTGTCTATTTATGTGAAATCGGAGAAGCTCCTCCAAGAGATTACGTGACTCTACCCAAATTCCTCAATTAGTCTCGCCCCTCGGAATTTCGTCAAGGATCTCCGTGGAAATACCTCCTATTGTTTCCCTACATATTCTAAGACTAAACTATCGTGCCCGAATAAAATATATGTAAAATGAAATACACGGCTTTGACCTAATCGTTATGTTTTATATTCAAATTTCCCTCTCAACGCCATCAATCAAACCTATAGTGTGGTAACGTTATCGTAGCTATGTTCGCGTGATCAACGGGTCACGCTACAGGCTACACTGGTCGAGTGTCGAGTGTCGAGTGTCGAGTGTCGAGTCGAGTCGATGTCGATGACACGATGTCATTCGCTCGCTGGCCTATTCGAATTTTTTCTTCGCTGGGCTTTTCGAATAAATTTTTATTGCCTGCGTTATTCGAATGAAAATTCATTCGTTATTTCGAATAAAGTCACTTTATTCGTAACTTTCATTAGAACTTTTCTTCGAATAAGATTTTATTCGCAATTTTTATTTCGCTGGGTTATTCGAATGAAATATCATTCCTGCCGGCTGCGCTTATTCTCGGCCTTTATTCGCCGAGCGTCATTTAGAATAACGAATAACAAATGAAGGTCCGAGGATTTATTCGTGAGTAACGAATAACGAATAAAGCGTTATTAGCAGGCTACGAATAATTTCCCACCGAATGAAATCATTATTCGTTATTTTTTATTCGAAATAAAATTTGCCCAACATTGGTTGGAGATAATTATCGATACAGTAATCTTGCGAATGCTGTCGATCGAATGCTATCGAGCACCTACCCCCTCCACTCCCAGCCAACGTCACGCCGAGACGCACGGCGGCGATGATTGATCTCGGCTCGGGTATATCGGTGTGAACACCACTACATTGACTCGAGTCAATCTAATTTTCAAACTTCTTAATCTTCATTATTTTTTCATGGGACTTTCACTAACTTATTTCTGGCATTTCTCTGATTAAAATGACACCAAACACGATATAATTCCAACTGTGTTTAGTGGTTTAATCGACGATCGAAGTTTCGAAGGCAACGAATAACAGCAACAATGTGGGCCTTTAAACTGTGCCGGCGACGGCGACACGCTTCGGTCACCCGATCCGTATCTCATTCTGTCCTCTATGTTCGGCTCTCTATTGAAGTCTCGCTTGGCGCGATCGACGTAGAAACGCAGTCAAAAAATATACCACCACTCGACCCTGTCGCTCCACTCCCCGGCTGCTCGACAGCATTCGCAAGATTACTTTAATATGCTTTATTGATGTTTGAAATTTTTTCCGATTTTTCGTTTTAAAATCTTATTTACAAAAAATTGTAAACACGTAAAAAATCGACAATTGCAGTTTTTTTAAATAGAAATTGAAAAGAGCATTGATTATATTTTTACACTATCAACATATCATTAGAACTTTTTTTAATCGGAAAAAAATAAGTATTATGAAATAAATTTTTACAACAGAGTCAATATATTAATGTGGAAAGTTAAATTAAACCAAAAATGAAATGATGCGAAAGTTAAAAAGTCCAAAAAGAACTACGATTTAGAATTTAGAAGAATCCACAATCTTATTCGATCTCTGCTTTCGTCTTTGGGCGATACTACATACACTGTAACACGCGTTTCATTCTTTGACTGCGGTCCTTTCTATAGCATTCGAACGCGGCTCGGAGATTATTCGAAGTCGAATAAACCGTCGAATGAAAAAATGAAAAGGAAAAGTTTATTCAACGCTACAGAGAAATTTTCATTGAATAAAAATATGTTGAATAGAGAATAGAGAAAACCAAAATTATTTTTATTTGACGCGACAAATAATTTTTTTATCTTTTATTCGATATTTGAAATTTTTAATTCAATAAAAATTTGTCTATCTCTACTCCTACAATTATATTATATTTATCAGCGATTCGAATTTCTAGATATTCCTACATTTTTCCTCTTCGTGAGGCGACGCATAGTGGGACCTTCCGTCGAATTCGGAGACAAAATCAAAGAACTTCCGATAGAAATGAGATAGAGAGCTGAAATTTTTTTTATTTACAGCTGAAACTTGACAGAATATGGGAAAAATAGGGAGATTATGGTACGAACGTTTTTTAACCTTGAAAAAATTCGTCAAACTTGCACAATTTCAAGAAAATTGCGGTTTTTCCAATACCACGTACGGGAAAAATTTTTTTTTAACATGCTACACATCGTTTTCTGTAGATTTTTTCACGCTGATTTCAAATCTGGTCTCAAAATTTGTCTACGATTTTTTCTTTTTTCAAAAAATCGATTTTGTGACAAATAACTAATGAAATCATTTCTTCGTTGAAATGATTTGATAACTCACTAGTTTGAACGTGTATCGTATTCTCATATATGGATGATGAAGTATTTAAACGTTTTGAGTTACTTACGAAGTATCAAGCACTACACATCTCGTCATCACTTGACGTAGCGCTGTCATTGCTACTGGCAATAAATTAGATATTTATTGTCCATAATTATAATTTCATTTACAGAGGGAGTAAGGTAAGTATTTAATCTTTTTAACTTACGTATTCTCTTCAACGAAATTTCTAATTTCTGGTGGTACTTCATTTTTTTTTGTACAATTTTAATCGATGTTTTATTAATATTCGTATTTCTTAAATCCGATATTGTAAAATGCTTGTTCCTATGTGGAAATTACTGATGCATAAGAAACCTAGTCGAGCACGTACTTGAGATGCGAGACATTGAGGCGAGAGACCAGATGAAGGTTCGCTCTCCTTATCTTGGAGAAATATACAAACGTATAGAAGGACCTATCGAACTAGTTAATTGGAAAAGAGCAAAGCATTATTACCAGCCTTAGCATTATTACCAGCATTATTACCAGCCTTAAAAAGATTAAATACTTACCTTACTCCCTCTGTAAATGAAATTATAATTATGGACAATAAATGTCTAATTTATATTACATTACACACAGCGGCACAGAGTCTGTAGAAAGTGCCAGTAGCAATGACAGCGCTACGTCAAGTGATGACAAGATGTGAAGTGTTTGATGCTTCGTAAGTAACTCAAATCGTTTAAATACTTCATCATCCATATATGAGAATACGATACACGTTCAAACTAGTGAGTTATCAAATCATTTCAACGAAGAAATGATTTCATTAGTTATTTGTCACAAAATCGATTTTTTGAAAAAAGAAAAAATCGTAGACAAATTTTGAGACCAGATTTGAAATCAGCGTGAAAAAATCTACAGAAAACGATGTGTAGCATGTTAAAAAAAAATTTTTCCCGTACGTGGTATTGGAAAAACCGCAATTTTCTTGAAATTGTGCAAGTTTGACGAATTTTTTCAAGGTTAAAAAACGTTCGTACCATAATCTCCCTATTTTTCCCATATTCTGTCAAGTTTCAGCTGTAAATAAAAAAAATTTCAGCTCTCTATCTCATTTCTATCGGAAGTTCTTTGATTTTGTCTCCGAATTCGACGAAAGGTCCCACTGTGCGACGGTTGTACATATACAATATATGTACATATGTTTTCTTCGCGAAGAGGCTATGCGGAACGAAATGCGAGGAAATGCTTTGGGCACGTCCACTTGGGACTCCCCCTATTTTTCCAAAGATGTTTTCCACGTCGCACAATGTGTCGTCCACTGGAAAGAAGTCTGAAAATCAAAGTGTAAAATCTGCTTTATGTATCTTAAAATGTTCGTAACAAAACGTAGTTTCTAAAACTACCTTCAATTGTAACTGAATAAATCAATTTGTTATTAATTTTGAGGCTGAAACTTTACTGTCAAATTCAGTGCATTTTTTTAAACATGCAAGCTATTTGGTTTTTTAATTTGATTTTTACATTGTGTGTTTAGTATTATAAGACCGTCCATCTGTCAAAAATTTCTTTTGAAATAATTGCAATTCATCCTAATTTTTTATGTTTAACATTTATCAACTCTGATTCGAGTTTTAAAGAAAGTATCAGAAAGTACACCCGTGAATTTTTTTACACTAACTGGTGGCATATTAAACGTTAATTTCGCGTTGGTTTTAATTTGCACATATTTGCACAAAATGGAGAAAATAATAAAAACCCATATTAAGAAGCTCGCGATCGGAGGCTTTCTGCGTAGGCTTTCGAAGAAAATTGCAATTATTTTTAAATGCATGCTATTTGATAAGTACCTATGTGTTCAATTTTATTCTTATAAATTATACAGAGTGTCCCAAAAATCCTGCAGGAACCTCCCATTTCCGGGTTCTGCAGGAGTTTTGGGACACTCTGTATATTTAGTTTTAAAATTGTTTAAATATTTACAATCTTTCAATTGAATATTAAAGAAAGTACCAAAAGGTTCCTTTGAGAGATTTTGTATTATATTAATTTAGACCACATTAGATTTGACATGGCGGTTGACCTTAAGTGCATAAATATATGGCACAAATGTTAAAAATTGTAGAAATTTATTTTGATGTTGAAACTTGAGACGCGCGCTTTTGCCGTCCACGAGTTCCCACTTGAGTCCGCGCGAAACGATAAGACACTATGTTTACTCATTATGTTATACATTGTCACGTTAACCTTTTTCTGACGAGCGTGATGCTCGCAGAAACCGGTCAACTCCGGGCCTTGCAGGCGCTGAGACCAGGCCGCGTGCAAGCCGAGTACACGCGGTCCGCCCGGGACTAAACGAGCCTCGAAGATCCGATGATTCTCTCCTCAGCGCGAAATGTTCGGGCGCCAGGCACCTCGAGGATGCCACACGAAACACGGTACTAGACTCAAAACTCGGAGAAGCCGAGGCCGGGAGTCGAATCTTCGAGATACGCGGATCGGAAACTACGACGCGACTAGGCCAGTTGGTTCGGACACGGGAAAACGAGGACGGCCCTCTCGGTAGGACGGATCCCACAGGAAGAGAAGAATTCGACAACGAGTTGGTCTCGAGCTGTTTATTGCAGCGGTCAAAGTTTCACAAAATGAAGCGGCCACGTGGCCGCGACCCGAGAGCCCGCGCTCTTCATACAATCAAGCGAGAAGATGTTCGTTCGCAGCGCGGTTGTCGTACAGTTTTCGCTCGCGACGATATCGCTGGAATTTATCGCCGTTTCCTTCGCAACGCGACTTCGGAAAAGCGAGGCGCAGATGATCGGCGAACTGCGAGACTGCCGCGAAGACTTCCGCACGTTATTCGCTATGACGCGTACGCTGACGGTTACGCGTCCGAACGCCGACGAGAACGCTACGATGGTCGGCGAGAAACACAGGATTCGATATCACCCTAAACTAACGCAGAGATTGCTCTCACGAAACGCGACTTCTCTGAGGACACTCCTACGCACGCAACTCGCAACGGAAAACTCTCTCGAAATTACTCGAAAACTCAAAGCACTCCCGAAACGAGTACGAGCGAATTATCGAGGACGGAGCGGGAAGCGTTTGCCCTCGCGCGACGAAGGTCGAGCCGCCGGACTACGAAACATCGAAAAGATCACAAGTGCGACTTACCGTTTCTCGTGGCCTTTGCTCGCTCTTAGACCGAAAATGCTCTCGATAGAGCGTGGCTCAGCTGAAACGCAGGTGAACTTCGTCCTTAGCGCCACGAGAACCCCTAACAGGCACCTTCTAGTTTCCCGACGCAAATTACAACGGTTCGCAACGCGAATTTAAGGGTACCGGTTCGTATTTGACCTTGACAACTTTTCGATGGTCATGCCAGAAACGAACGAGCGGCCGCTAGAAGAAGCTAAGTAATAACATTTCTGTCCAGTAGGGGAGCTGGGTACATTTTCTAGAGTCGCTGCATCAGTAAATGTTGCCGGTAAGTCAGGAGCAAGCGTGACGTCACACAGTGTGGGTGTACTCGACGCTGTGTGTGGCACACACTCTCCACTCGGGCAGCGTGTACGTGTGCCTAGACGGATTGCAAGGGTTCGTCTGTTTTCGAATCCCGCCTCTCTAATGCACATTTGGGGCCCCTACGTGGTCTCAATCGCTAGATAAAAGATCAAGCTATTGCGCTTGCACCCCAAGGTGGTCGACTTTTACGTTTTCGAAGCGTAATTTTCATTATTCGGCAGCAAGATGTCTTTTCGGGAGGCTCTGCAAGCAGGCTTGACTAGCCGTGCCGCAAGGTGCACTCACACAGTCACCGCTCGGGCAGCGTGTACGTGTGTCTAGGGCCTAGACTCTAGGCGGATCGCAAGGATTCGAGATGCTCCAAACCATTTCTCGTTCTTCGCCGCATCCTCCGCCGTATCATCCCACAGTGGGACAAATGGCTATTCTCGGTGGAAAAAAATCCTACGCATCAGATGCGACTAGTGGTGTTAACGTACGTGGTGTCGTTGTAAAGGTGGAGATCTCAATCTTTAAGTTTATGGTAATTTTTTAATGGCAAAAAAAATTTTGGAGAAAATTTCTGAGTAAAATTTTTTAATTGTATGTGTATTTTTTATAGATATTTTTTATTATCATCAATTTAGCACTCGATTTTTAATATAAAGGAAATTTTAAGAAAATTGAACTTGGTGGAAAAAAATCATAGATTTTGAATTCTTCAAACCGCTTCTTGAAACCGATTCAAATTTTGTGTTAGGTCAAGAAATTAGATTTAACATATATATATACAGCCTTTAAAAATAGTATTTATGTAAACAAAATTATATAAAGTACATAAACAAATATAAAAAAAATAAAAAATGCAATAATAATATTAAATAATAAATAAAAAATGTAACAGTAATATTAAATAAGTATGACAATAAAATCTAAATATAACAATATAACTACAAAAAAATATAACAAGTTGAATCTAAAAAATAAAATGCCATCAATGTAGAGGATATCAGCAGGCAATTTCTGTGAGAATTTATTTTAAACAGTCTAAAGTAACTTCTATGCAAATTTTATGGCAAGATCTTTCAGAATTTTTTAGTTATTCAATTTTCATGTGGGTTACATGGCATACAAAAATGGTATTTGTAAAACCATCAAAATCTTTACAAAAAACATTATTTAAATAACTTATATATGATGAAATAGGTACTTACGGGTAGTGACATTCTCCATGGCAATTAGAAAAAATGTATGATGAAAAATTACTGATTAAAACTAAAGGTAAGTTTTCTAAGCAAGCTTGCAGAAGAAAAGAATTTCGCTCGCTGCAGTCTAACGAAGTGATACTTTCAGCTTCACGTCTCTGAAGGCACTAAATGAATTTCTTCTGTGACTCTTGAAGAAATAAACATTTCTGAGTTGGAGGTGTGAGTTATCTCTCCGTGTGTTTAAATGACGAATTCCCGCCTAGCATGCCCATACAGTCCACTACTGCGGCGCACCGTATGCACGATGATACAGAAATGTAAAAAGTTGTAGCATCCCGCAGATTTTTTTTGTTACAATCTCTTTAGTATAGTTTGAACTTATAAACAAAAAAAGTTTCAAGACCGGATCCACCCAGACCTGCTAGTTCTGCTCTATTAAAGTCGACTAAATGACGTAGAAAACTGGTACTTAAACAATGTCTAAAAATTATTGTAAAGGACTTTACTAACGTACTTTGTGAACATTAATGTAAACATTTATTTATATTAATACGGAAAATCGTGCATAGAAGCTTAAAGATTCTTATTTATTGCTCTGACACAATTTTCTTTGTGGCGAATATAAACGTACGATTTCGCCGTATGTATTACGGTTTGAAGTTTTCACGTATTAATTTCTATGCTTATATCGCTTTTAAATGAATTATTATGGGTATAATTAGGGTCGGTGAACATTCCCAAAGAAGTATATATGAATGTTATATCTATTTTCTGACATGACTTTTTTCCACCTAAAACGGCCATTCGTCCCACTGTGCATCCGCCGCATTATAAGTTATTATTATTGGGACCTTCAGTGTTACAGTAAGAGACGCTGTAGCGTCGCTGAAACTCTTCATTAAGTTATTATGATTATCCTGCATATTATAAAAATTGAAGCAATTAATTCAACAATAAATTATTAGGTTGGAACGAAAGTTCGTAGCGTTTTTAAATAAAAATTCAAAGATGAAATTAAGATATTTATTCATAGGTTCATTGAATAACACATATGTATGTAGGGGTGTAAATGTTTAGAGTGACTGTGGATGCGACATCGTGGCGCCAACGTGTTTGGGTCCTGCATGAAAGGAGGTCTGTTTGGGCCAATTAGGCCGAGGTGTGAAAGAAGAGTGTTTGGGTCTTCGCGACAAGCGTCAAGTGGCTAGGGGTGCCAAACGCAGGGCGTACGTGAGCTTTTCCGAATGGATGCGAGACTGATAGAGAGAGAATGAGAGTGCGAGAGAGAAGAATGAAATTGAATAAAAGGAACTATAGATATATGTACAGAAATTAAATATATATAATACGGTTTCAGGAACTATTGTATATGCATCTCGCAACATTGTATCTCGCGGTACCTCTAGGTATCGAATCAAAGACAGAGCCGCGCGTCTTTTGGTCCGCCGACGTGTCCCATTCAAATGTTTCTCGTTTTCAAACGTATCGACGAGCTGCCGAAGTCAGTCAGTCTAAGCCTAGCCTTAGTAGAGGAAACATCGGTCAAATATCGTTCTAAATAAATATCTGTTCTTTCATTCTCTCTAAATAAATACCTTGCTTCCCAAAACCAACAGGAACGAACGCAAGGGCTGACAGATCAGAAGTGTGAAAGTCGAAAGAGAGTGAAGTTGCGAGTTGCGAGTTGCGAGAGCTGAGCTGTGAAGAGCTAATAAAGTGCAAGTATTAGAAATATTAGAGTCAAATTATTTTACCCGATACGCCACACTCAAGGTGCAGGAGTTCCTAAAATATTCCTACACATACATTATAAAAATTGATTGATTTATTAATAGTATATTTAAATATATACTTATAGAGTTTGTACGCGCGCCGGGGAATAGCAGGGGAACGCAAAGTGCACATTTTATAATTTATAATTTATTATAAAAGGTATTTATTATATAATTTATTATAATTTATTGTAAAAGTAAAAATTATACGGGCCGCTTCCTCGGCCTTCGCCGCGCCGCGCACGCACAGTGGGAACATTGGACCAAACTCGATTCAAAATCAAAGAACTTTCGATAGAAATGAGGTAGAGCGATTAAATTTTTTTAAAATTAAAGCTGAAACTTTGCAGAATATGGGAAAATAGTGAGATTATGGTACGAACGTTTATTGACCTTGAAAACATTCGTTACACTTGTAGAATTTCAAGAAAATATGGTTTCTCCGTTACTATGCGCAGAAAAAACTTGTTGTTAACATGCTATATATCATTTCCCGTAGATTTTGTGTAGATATCATTTCCCGTAGATCTATGTGTGACTATAATGTAATTTAAATTAGATATCTATTTTTCATAATTATATTTTCATTTACACAGGGAGTATGGTAAGTATTTCATCATTTTAACTTACTTCTCATCAATGAATTTTTTATCTACTGGTGACACCTTATGTTTTAGTAAGTAACGTAGTAACGGAGAAACCACATTTTCTTGAAATTCTACAAGTTTAACAAATGTTTCCAATATCAATAAACGTTCGTACCATAATCTCACTATTTTCCCATATTCTGCAAAGTTTGAGCTTTAATTTAAAATAAATTTCATCGCTCTACCTCATTTCTATCGAAAGTTCTTTGATTTTGAATCGAGTTTGGTCCAATGTTCCCACTGTTCGGCGCGCGGCGGAGGCCGAGGAGGCGGCCCGTATAATGTTTACTTTTACAATAAATTATAATAAATTATATAATAAATAACCTTTATAATAAATTATAAATTATGAAATGTGAACTTTGCATTCCCCTGCTATTCCCCGGCGCGCGTACAAACTATATAAATATTTAAATATACTATCAATAAATCAATTAATTTTTATAATGTATGTGTTATTCAATGAACCCCTATGTGAATATATATCTTAATTTCATGTTTGAATTTTTATTTAAAAACGCTACGAACTTTCGTTCCAACCTAATAATATATTGTTAAAATAATTGTTTCAATTTTTATAATCTATAGAATAATAACAATAATTTATAATGCGGCGGAAGATACGGCGGAAGATACGGCGGAAGATGCGGCGGAGGACGAGAAATGGTTTGAAGCAGTGATCGGCAACGCTGGCTATTGTTCAACCAGTTTTCGTGCCTCCCGCGCGTCTCGCTCCCCGTGACGACCGCAGTGCTCTATGCCCTATGCTATAGCAGGTACAGGTAGGTACGGCATGGTATAGATATAGTATACCTAGTGTAGGATGCGGCGAAGGACGAGAAATGGTTTGTCATTTCCCGAACCTTTGCGATCCGCCTAGACACACGTACATGCTGCCCGAGCGGTGACTGTGTGAGTGCACCTTGCGGTACGGCTAGTCAAGCACCTGCTTGCAGAGCCTCCCGAACAGACATCTTGTTGCCGAATAATGAAAATTACGCTTCGAAAACGTAAAAGTCGACCATCTTGGGGTGCAAGCGCAATAGATTGATCTTTTATCTAGCGATTGAGACCACGTAGGGGGCGCAAATGTGCATTAGAGAGGCGGGATTCGAAAACAGACGAACCCTTGCAAGCGGCTAGTCAAGCCTGCTTGCAGAGCCTCCCGAACAGACATCTTGCTGCCGAATAATGAAAATTACGCTTCGAAAACGTAAAAGTCGACCACCTTGGGGTGCAAGCGCAATAGATTGATCTTTTATCTAGCGATTGAGACCACGTAGGGGGCCCAAATATGCATTAGAGAGGCGGGATTCGAAAACAGACGAACCCTTGCAATCCGTCTAGGCACACGTACACGCTGCCCGAGTGGAGAGTGTGTGCCACACTCAGCGTCGAGTACACCCACACTGTGTGACGTCACGCTTGCTCCTGACTTACCGGCAACATTTACTGATGCAGCGACTCTAGAAAATGTACCCAGCTCCCCTACTGGACAGAAATGTTATTACTTAGCTTCTTCTAGCGGCCGCTCGTTCGTTTCTGGCATGACCATCGAAAAGTTGTCAAGGTCAAATACGAACCGCTACCCTTAATAGCAGAGAGGATATGAGAGTGCTCACGCCCGGGTCTGAGTTGCCACCACTTTTTGGCACGCTCACGTTTAGCACGGAACAGCTCCTATACCGAGGATAGAGCCCACTTTTACCACGAAACAGAGACCACACCGTTTTAACATGAAACAGAACCTTTACTAGCCTGTGGCATAAATCAGAACTAGCTTCAATCGATGCTTCGTGCGATATAACCATGTATCGGAAATTGCTCAAATTCGATGCGGTAATAATTCTAATAAATTTAATATTAATAAATAGCTTTATTAGAAAAACGCGTGCGGAATTTACATAAAAACTGTGATAAAAATAATAATTGCAATTAAAATCACAATAAACATAATAAAAATTAAAATTGCAATTACAATTAAAATCACAATAAAAATAGAATCACACACACACTTTAAATCAAAATAA
Organism: Lasioglossum calceatum; assembly: GCA_963966675.1. Taxonomy (NCBI): domain Eukaryota; kingdom Metazoa; phylum Arthropoda; class Insecta; order Hymenoptera; family Halictidae; genus Lasioglossum; species Lasioglossum calceatum. Next base: position 162,602 of record CAXAAD010000356.1, read on the forward strand.
CTTTTTTAAGAATGGACCAAATGACTTCAATTTCTCTGTAAGGCTAGAAGAATTAGTTTAGTGAATGACGTCTAAAAAATATGTTGAAAAAATGCATTTGGTCGGAATTGCGAAAAAAATAGTGAAAATTGATTTTTACTACTTCTTTAGCTGGGCCAATAACGAAAGTTTAAAAGATGTGTTTGGTAAGCTCGTATAAATTATATGCGCTCTGAAAATTTTATTGAAATTGGTTAATTGATTTAGGAGTTATAAACGATCAAAAGTGGTAAAAAGTATATAAATATATTTTTCGAAGAAATTCTCACGAATAACTCCACTACATACAGTCCGATTTCTATCGGGTTTAGACTTTTCTTAATCGGAAGAATGCCACGAACTGGCTCGTGTCACTTCCTTGAGGAAATTATATGAAATAAACAAGTTTAGCATTCACTTGTTAGCGGTTTCATGCCGAGATACCTGGATGGCCGAGGGTTAGCCCGGTGGTGTTTATTGCACCACTTGGATAAGGCTCCCGAGGCCCTCGTCGGTTCGTCGCTCTAGCACCGAGTAAGGACGAAAATGTATTTAAATATATTTTCCGAAGAAATTCTCACGAATAAATCCACTACATACAGTCCGATTTCTATCGGGTTTAGACTTTTCTTAATCGGAAGAATGCCACGAACTGGCTCGTGTCACTTCCTTGAGGAAATTATATGAAATAAACAAGTTTAGCATTCACTTGTTAGCGGTTTCATGCCGAGATACCTGGATGGCCGAGGGTTTGCCCGGTGGTGTTTATTGCACCACTTGGATAAGGCTCCCGAGGCCCTCGTCGGTTCGTCGCTCTAGCACCGAGTAAGGACGAAAATGTATTTAAATATATTTTCCGAAGAAATTCTCACGAATAAATCCACTACATACAGTCCGATTTCTATCGGGTTTAGACTTTTCTTAATCGGAAGAATGCCACGAACTGGCTCGTGTCACTTCCGTGAGGAAATTATATGAAATAAACAAGTTTAGCATTCACTGGTTAGCGGTTTCATGCCGAGGTACCTGGGTGGCCGGGGTTTGCCCGGTCGTGTTTATTGCACTACTATTGTGTTCTGGGCTCAGGCCTTTGTGCTCGACCCTCGTGCCTCGGTACGTGTTCATTGGAGCCTCGAGCCGGCCGTAAGTATTCGTGGATGTATTTAATATTCGAAAATTAAATACAAAAATTAAATACAATTTCTATTCGAAGCTTCTGCCGATTCTGTCAGAGTCGAAACTTGAAAGGCAACGAAAATGAACGCCTATAATATAGTGTCAGCTGGTTTGCTTAGGAAGGTTTCTTTTACATCTTATAATCTGTTTTTAGTAATGTCCACATTTCTGGCATATTTTCTTGATCCCAACAAGATTTAAGATTTTATTCAACTGACAATGAAACCGATGAGGGTTTCAGGGTTTTCTTAACTTTTCATTAAAAAGGTGTCGTAGGCCAAGAGTGGTTTCTAATATTGTTCTCAAGACATAAAGAGAGGGTCATGTAGTCGTATACAGTCTGCTGGTATTTTGCCGAGACCTGCGGTATAGACAACGGACCATAATAGCGGTGCGCTCGACTCGCTTCTACCTGAAACGGGGATACACGGCTTCCTTTACCAGCTCATTGTGTCGCCAATTTTTAAATCACCAGTCTAGGGCTCAGTTTAATGGGGAAACTGCAAGGAATATAACCATATATTTTTTCAAAATTTAAATCACTCTGGCACCCACCGAAAAAAACGTAAAAAAAGAGTTTGTTTAAATTTTTAGGCATTATAAAGTTGATTATCGATGTTGAAAATATTATTTTATAATAGCCCAATTCTTTCCTAATGAAAACAGACAACCAGTTCCTGAGATAAAAATTCGTAAGTGAGGCCCGTTCTCGCCAAAATGGGCAAAAATTGTAAAAATTTCGAAGGCCTGTCATTTCTAATAAAATTCGAAATCGGCAAAATGATGACTTAAAGTCCCCTTAATTTCAAATGGCTACAACATACACCCGTCACCCGTCCCTCAATTTAGGCGGCACTTTTTTACGCGCCAAATTTACCTCAATTTACGCGGAACTTTTACCTTTTACGCGGAAGGGAAGGAAAACATTAGTAGTGTGGCCCCTGGAACCTTATCAAGTATACGGATTCAATTTACACGATTTTTTATTCAATCCACTAATCCACGTGGAACGGATATTCGCGTAAATTGAGGGACATGCTTATCCTGAAAAACCCTTTCGGTTCTTCGTAAAATAGTTTGTCGAAATAAAAGTTCTTCATAACTGTTCTAGGATCCGAAATCGATATGGAACAGTTTTTGAAGTCTCGTTCTGAATAATTCCTTTACATTCTATAATTACAATCAAACAAAAAAAAAACATTGTACTCCAAATACATCAAATTTCAATTACAGTGTAATTCAACTACATTCACGATTAGCGTAATTACTAGCAATCAAATTGATTAAACGGTTTGAATTATGTCATACAACTAGGGTACAATCTCTCCCATGCTAAATATTAAATTAACTTTTATTTTTATGCTAAGTTTTACAGAAAAGTACGCAAAAGATAAATTAATTTAAGAGTAAAATGTGTTCTAACTCTTGGCAACTTTTCTCCGAGTTGTATGTATATTAAATCTAGAAGTAGATAGAGAGAGAGAGACAGATTGTTTTTAAAACTTTTAATTTCTCTTGCATGGGAGGGGGAAATCCGCTCTACTATCGGTGTAGGATCTAATCCAGGCTAAGGGTCCGCTCTACCGTCGGTGTAGGATCTGATCTAGGCTAAGAGTGGGAGGGGGAAATCCGCTCTACTATCGGTGTAGGATCTGATCCAGGCTAACCGTCCGCTCTACTATCGGTGTAGGATCTGATCCAAGCTAGGATTTTGTGTGGGGGCAGCACTATACCGGTGGCATCGAAAACCCGGGCGTGAGCACTCTCATATCCTCTCTGTTAATAGTATCTCGTCGGTTGGCCAAGCGGCTAATGAGTTGGACTACCAAGCGGTAGACCGGGGTTCGGAACCTGATGGGGCAAGAAGTTTTTTTTCAAGTCTTAAGGGGCTAGGACCCTCATAAATCTAACTAGAAAGCAACTAGAATATTACTAGATTAAAGACTGCCAGCCTTACGGGAGTTGGTGTGGCACGAATATTTCGGTGTTCTCTTACGCCCTCTAGGATAGATTCTGACTGGAGTGCGAACTAGAAGGCCACCGACGGCATTTCATCGGTGCAGCAGACCACTGTTTCGTGTTACGTTCTTCAACGAACGTGTTCGAGATAAACTGATATTTCAGACGATGTTATGGTGTTTATTTTTTAGGTTTAAAATATTAGCATCACAAAACTAATATCAAAGACAAAAAATTCCTTGAAATATCCTATGTAAGTGCATTATTTTAGGAAAATGAACAATTCCTACTTCAAATTTTATATGAGACACCTAAATTTGTTGTCACGGATGCGGTCTTGATCGACCAAATGGAATAGGAAAGAGATGTTAGAAAGAGTGAAATGAAAGAGACGGGACGATTGAGATGAGTGAGACAGAATGGTAGGATAATTGTGGAGAGCGAGAGAGTGTGAGATTGACTGGAATGGATGAATGTGGAAACACGTGGATTTTGAGTGGGAGGCAGTGGACTGTATGAATGGTATTCTGATCACGAAAGCACGTAGAACTGTGCATAAATAACTGTATTTCACTCTAAACAAAGATTGTCAAAAACTACACCATGTAAACTATTTGAAGCGCAGAGAATTTGAAATAAAGAAACTGTGGAAAGGAAAGCTTGATTGACGTGGATCAGCTGATCGTTAATCGCAGAGAGAGCGAGGCGGTCGTTATCTCTCTCTTTTATTGTCTCGATCCTTCCAGAATATTCCTCACGCGTCATGCTCCTGATTGGGCATTCGCGAGAATTCCAGAAGGATCGAGAATGGACTTTGACCAATGGCGCGATCGATATCATGCCTACGCATTTCCGCCCGTCGTCACCCGGTTGTTTATTCGCTGGGATCGCGGCGCTCTTTTGGCGGGATCGCAGTGAGGTTAGGCGGGAGCGAGCACAGTCGCGAAACAAACATGGCGCTCACGCGCGCCAATCTCGAACATGCCGCCCGCCTCGACTGGTCGACCTTTCGCGAGTGATGCTAAGCGAGTGATCGTTGTACATATGAAAGTGCTGAGTATACAAGAACCATAATCGCGTGACTGGTCAAATAGCAAGACTGATCGAGTGAAATCGGATGATAGAGTGAAGTGAAAGTGAACAAGAGGCAACGATTTTAGTGAATGAACGCGAGTGACGTCACTGAAGCTGCGTCGCTGGTGCGCGCCTGCGCGGTAAGGGACTCGCGTACTACGCAGTTACAAGTGACACGAGCACGCGGTGAATGAATCGACGCGTTTATCGATCGTTCGCGTTGATCGGCAAAATGACGAGTTTGTGGACCGGCCTCGCGTACTCGGATGTTGCTGTGACCACCGTCACGACTCGAACTCGTCCGTCTGCTCCTGGATGAACCTCTTTGACTCGTGCGAGAGGCCAGCGTGATGGAGGTGTTTGCTCTCCGACGACGATGCAGAGGCAGCCAGGCGTGACGTCATCCTGCACTTTGCGCCATTTCGGTCGGGAGGTGAGCCCGTGAAGGTATTCCTGTTTCCATCTCGTCCAGAACTGATCTCTCATTTTCGTCACGAGCTGCCATCGGGAGAGACGATTGGTTTCCTCGTCGAGCAGCGATGGTTCTGGGATCGCCTGCAGAGCTGAACCTACGAGAAAATGGCCCGGGGTTAATGCAGCCAAATCTGTCGGGTCGTCGGAGAGTGCAGCGAGCGGCCTTGAATTGACGCAAGCTTCTACTTGGGTCAGCAACGTTGTCATCTCCTCAAAGGTGAGCCGAGCTTCCCCGATGGTCCGCCGAAGATGGTGCTTGGTTGATTTGACTGCGGCTTCCCACAGCCCGCCGAAGTGAGGTGCAGCTGGCGGATTGAAGTGCCACTCAGTCCTCAGGTTGGCCATTTCCTTCCGGATGCTGTGGTTCTCCTGGCTGCTTGCATGGAACAGGCGACGCAGCTCGCGATCTGCTCCTTGAAAATTGGTGCCGCAGTCGCTATACAGGTGGGCACACGCGCCCCGTCGTGACACGAATCTGCGAAAGGCGGCTAGGAAGGCCTCGGATGAGTAATCTGACACAACTTCCAGATGCACCGCCTTGGTCACCATGCAGATGAACACCGCGAAGAAGCCCTTGTAGGCCTTGTGGCCTCGACCCGGTGTAGTTCGTAGCCAGATGGGACCGGCATAGTCCACTCCAGTGGCGAGGAAGGGGCGGGCTGGAGACACTCGGTGCTCCGGCAGCGCTCCCATCAACTGCCCTGCCGGCTCCGCCCGCCATCGTATGCATGTCACGCATCTGTGAATGGTCCCTTTGACGACGGCTCGCCCCCTTGGGATCCAGAAGCGTTGTCGGATTGCTCCAAGGGTTGACTGGACTCCTCCGTGCATGGTGCTTCTGTGAGAGAAACAGATAAATAATTGGGTGAAGCGGGACTGGGGAGGAAGGATAACGGGATGTGCTTCATCTGGATTGAGGGCCGCCTTGCCCAGTCGCCCCCCGACTCGTAAGAGGTTGTGTTTGTCCAGGGCTGGAGTCAGGGCTGCGAGGCTGCTTCGGAGCGGGATGCCCAGGTTCTGTGACAGCTGCTTTACTTCTTCGCCGTAAGCCATCCCCTGGACGAGTCGAATCCAACCCCTCTCTGCCTCATTGATTTCAGCCGTTGTCAGGACTGGTGGCTGAACGTCCTGCAGGGTCATCGTGGAAGGGTTGCAGCGTGATGGCGAGTCTCTGTGGCGCTTGAGCCAGCGCCGACACCACGCAGAGACTCTCAGCAGCCTGGTGTATGACGAGAAGCGCAGCAGGATTTCATTCTCGGCTTCCTCCTTCCCAGCCTTGGTGACGGCAGCGACGAGGGGCCCCTTCTGCTCCGGTAAGTGCTCCTGATCGACAGGCCTTGATGTAGCAAGGTTGGCGTCAGATTGTAGGAACTCTGGTCCTCGCCACCACATGGACCACTGGAGCAGCTGCGAAGGGGAAATTCCACGCGAGGCACAGTCGGCGGGGTTTTCGACTCCGACCACGTGCCGCCAGTGTGCTTCGGGGGCCCTTCTGTGTATGTCGGCCACCCTGTTGGCCACGTAGGTCCTCCACCTGGACGGATGACCTTGAATCCATCCTAGTGTCACCGTGGAGTCGGACCAGAGGTGTGTTGTGACGCCTTCCAGGTGTAGTGTTGTGGTGACGTGCTGCGTTAGCCGAGCGAGAAGGTGAGCAGCGCATAGCTCTAGGCGGGGCAGTGACACCTGCTGCAGTGGTGCCACTTTACTCTTCGCTGCGATGAGCGACAGTGTCCAGCCTTGACCTTTGTTTCTTGTCCTCAGGTACAGGACGGCTCCGTAGGCTCGCTCAGAGGCGTCGGCGAACCCGTGGAGCTCCTTCTCTGCGGAATGCGAACTCTGAAACAGAGGGCGAGGCACCTTTACCTTTTCCAGCTGCTTCAGCTCAGAGCAGAATGAATTCCACTCGTTGGCCAGCGTTTCCGGAAGTGGGTCGTCCCAGCCAAGTCCCAGCAGCCAAGTTGTTTGGATGCAGATTTTTGCGCGTACGACAACTGGAGTCAGCCATCCAAGGGGGTCAAACAATTGCGCAGCTTTGGAGACCAAGCCCCTCTTGGTCATAGGTTGTGCGTCGGCGTCGTTGATGAGGAAACGGAACGTGTCGTCGACTGGATACCATTGAAGACCGAGGGCCGAGTGGGTAGTGTCTGTCCATATTTTGGACGAGCTCCGGTCGGCATGTTGCCTTGTGGGCTGAGTTGGTGAGTTCAGGCTCGATTGTGTAGAGATATTGTGCAGCCCAGGAACGTTGGAGGCCCATTTTTGTAGCGGAAAGCCGCCCGCCATGCACAGCTGGGTGAGTTGGCTTGCTGCTTCCTCCAAGGCCGGGATGGACTCCGCTCCTGTCAGGATATCGTCCACGTAGGCGTCAGCCTGGAGAGCTCGTGCGCCGATGGGGAACCGGCTGCCTTCATCCTCGGCCAGCTGCTTCAACGTCCTGACGGCTAGGTAGGGGGCACACGACAGACCGTAAGTAACTGTATTCAATCGGTACTCACTGACTTGCTGAGCATCGTCGTCTCTCCACAGGATTCGTTGGAAGTCGCGGTCATCAGGGTGCACCAGGATCTGCCGGTACATCTTGGTGACATCGGCAGTCACCACAAATCGGTGCGTGCGCCACCGCAGCAGGACGTCCGCCAGGAGCGGTAGAAGGTTCGGTCCGACGTGGAGGCAGTCGTTCAAGGACTGCTGGAGTGGCTCGGACCATGAGCCATTGAACACCACTCTCAATTTCGTCGTGGTGCTGCTGGGCTTCAAGACCCCATGGTGAGGTAGGTAGTGAGCCGGTTGTCCGTGCATCGGCTCGCTTGCCAAGGACATGTGACCTAGCTCCCTGTATTCGCTGATGAACTTGCAGTACAGTGCCCTGAAACTCTCATCCCTCTTGCAGCGTTGTTCCATCCTCCGGAGGGAATGCCAGGATGCCGTCCTCGAGCCTGCCGTGATGGGTCCTGGCCTTTTGAACGGGAGCCGTACCACATAGCGACCCTCAGGAGTGCGAGAGTGTGTGGTCGTGAAGTGTTTCTCGCACTCCAGCTCCTCCGCTGTCAGCGTTGAGTGAGCCTCCCTAAGCTCTTCCTGCTCCCAGAATCGTCGTATCAGTGTGCTGAGGGAGTCTTCGACCACCACCTGGTGCACTTGGGCGTGCGACGCCGAGGCGGTGGTTCCTGTGCTTCCTGTCAGGATCCAGCCAAACGCAGTAAGTTGTCCGACTGGCTCGTTGGGAGCCCCTTTCTTTAGACCTTCTTTGATTATTGCTGGGTACACGTCGGCACCCAGCAGGACTTCAATCGGCCTTGATTTGCCCGGAGCGGGATCTGCCAGTTTCAGCCCTCGCAGATGGCTCCAGGACTGCAGAGGAATGGAGCAACCGCGTGTGTAGCCCGTGAGCTGCTGGAGGACGACCCCTGACACTCTCACAGTGTCGGAGCCTGAGTCTGCGGATATGTCCAGATTGACTCGCCCTCGTGACCTGGCGAGCTGCTTTCCTCCAACACCGAAGATGTCCACCTTTGACGCCGTCCGAGGTAGTTGAAGCCGTTGGACCAATGCTTCGCTCACCATGGAGATTTCGGAGCCCTGGTCAATGAGTGCTCGAACCAGCTGCCGCCTGCCATAGCGATCTGCAACGTGAATGAGAGCTGTCGCGAGGAGTACTTTACCATTTAGGTTCCGACAGTCAATGGTGTGGTGAGCTGTCGTCGTCCGTCTGGGCCCATCGCGGAAGGCGTCGTGGAGCGTGGAATGATGACGCTCTCCACACGACATGCAGCTTCTGGTGGATGGACAGGCGGCTAGTGAGTGGCGTCCGAGGCAATTGTGGCAGAGCTGGAACCTGTCAACTTGTCCACGTCGTTCGGCTGGCTGGAGCGTCTTGTATTTCGGACACTGCATGAGGTAATGTTCCTCGTTGCACATGACACAGGCTGGTTTTGGACCCTGATTTGCATGATTAATTCTAGCGGCTCGTGTTGACCCCTTAGATTTCGCCTGGTTCTGGCTCGAGCGGGCCTCGAAGGCCCTGAACTGGTTGCCGCTGCTGCCGTGAGTTGAGGACGAGGGCGTGGATTCGGTTGATGCCTCCAACTGCTGCCGTCTTTTGATGAGGAAGTCCTTCAGCGAGGAGAAGGACGGAGGATCGGTGCTTCCAGCAATCCCTTCTTCCCATTTGTCTCGTGTCAAGGGATCGAGGAGCTTGATGACGGAGTAGACGAACCAATCCTCTGTCTTGGTGATTGGTCGCTCTAATCCCTCCAGCGTGTTCACCACCGAGAGCACACCCTTCTGGACCTTGATGATTTCCCGCGCAGAGCTTTCTCTCATCCTGGGCAGAGAGGCGAGTTTATCAAGGCACGACCGCACAAGAATTCGCTTGTTTTCATATTGTTCTTGCAGGATGGCCCACGCTCGTTCGTAGTTCTCACTGGTGGTTGGGAGATCCTTGACCAGATCCGCGGCTTCTCCGCGTAGACAGCTTTTCAGGTATTGCAGTCGGTCTACCGCGCCCAGGTTCTTGTTTCGCTCGACGATCGATTTGAAGAGGTCTTTAAATGCCGGCCACTCTACATATGCCCCATCGAAGTCAGGCAGCTGCATCCTGGGCAGTGGAGCCGATCCAGAGCTCGAATCCTCCTTGGAGGAGGCTGTTGCACTCATTGCTTTCGCACTGGAGCCGCCTTCAGCATATCGTCTCGCCAGGTCTAGCAGCCGACCCCTTTGCTCCATGTAAGCCTCTTCAACTGATTCAGCGTACTCCAATTTGACATAATTGCTGTCCTTTATCGCATCCGAGTGCCGAAACGCCAGGAGATCGTGATTCGCCTGGAACTGCGACCAGTATTCTTCGAGGCGTTGCAGTCTGGACTGCACATCGCCTCCGGTCATCTTGGATTGCGGGATGGACTTTTTGAGGTTCTCTGTGATCCTGGTGATCTTCCTTCCCACTTCGCTCTGCTTGGCGAGCAATTCATTGACGGTGAACTCCATATTGGCTCGAGACTGGGTCGATGGATGGAGTTCTCAACAACGAACACTGTTTCACTACCGGCACAACTGTACGATCCGGCTCGAAGGACCAGAAATGTCACGGATGCGGTCTTGATCGACCAAATGGAATAGGAAAGAGATGTTAGAAAGAGTGAAATGAAAGAGACGGGACGATTGAGATGAGTGAGACAGAATGGTAGGATAATTGTGGAGAGCGAGAGAGTGTGAGATTGACTGGAATGGATGAATGTGGAAACACGTGGATTTTGAGTGGGAGGCAGTGGACTGTATGAATGGTATTCTGATCACGAAAGCACGTAGAACTGTGCATAAATAACTGTATTTCACTCTAAACAAAGATTGTCAAAAACTACACCATGTAAACTATTTGAAGCGCAGAGAATTTGAAATAAAGAAACTGTGGAAAGGAAAGCTTGATTGACGTGGATCAGCTGATCGTTAATCGCAGAGAGAGCGAGGCGGTCGTTATCTCTCTCTTTTATTGTCTCGATCCTTCCAGAATATTCCTCACGCGTCATGCTCCTGATTGGGCATTCGCGAGAATTCCAGAAGGATCGAGAATGGACTTTGACCAATGGCGCGATCGATATCATGCCTACGCATTTCCGCCCGTCGTCACCCGGTTGTTTATTCGCTGGGATCGCGGCGCTCTTTTGGCGGGATCGCAGTGAGGTTAGGCGGGAGCGAGCACAGTCGCGAAACAAACATGGCGCTCACGCGCGCCAATCTCGAACATTGTAATATCGAAAAATTGGGTTGAAACGAAAGTTCGTAGCGTTTTTAAATTAAAACTCAAACATGAAATTATGATATTTATACATAGATTTGTTCAATAACTAACATATTTTCCATTCTCTTCTATTACTTTTTGACATTTTTTAAGTGACTTAATTACCATGTTATTCAATAAACCTATGAATACACATCTTATAATTTTATCTTTGAATTTTGATTTAAAAAGGCTACGAACTTTCGTTCCAACTTAATATTTCATAAACGGGCATTATTTCCTTACACTTTTTTATACATAATTGTTCCAAGACCGATCTGTGGGAACAGAAACAAGCAAAAAAACAGAATAACTTTTATTTGACGCATGCTGTTCCGAATAATAAAGAGTTCGACTAAAAGAATTAAGTGGATTAATTAATATGTAGGATGGGTGGCTAGTGGATCGGTGATCAAGCTGGGAAAAAGAGGTTTAACGACGAAATCCAAAAGTATTATGTGATGGAATATACAGGGTGAACATTATAAAGCGTTACAGACGAATATCTCGGAAAATATTGATTATACGCAAAAATGTTTGAGATAAAAGTTGTTCAGTAGCGAGGGGGACATCATATGGTGGGATTTTTATTTTTCCCGATGAACACTCCAAGGTGAGGAGAAGGTCACCTTGATTTTTTTAAATGGAAAGACCTACTTTCTGCATCATGAATCGATTGACTATCGAATTCTGAGTAAAAATGTATTGACCTCCACATGTCCTAAATCTAGTAGTTAACGAGATATTATCGAAAAAATTTTCTTTCTTCTTTGGATAATATCTCGTTAACTATTAGGTTTAGGATATATGAAGGTCAACACTTTGATATTCAGAATTTGATACTCTCTCGATTTATGGTATGAGAAATAGGATATTCTATTTAAAAAAAGAAAGTTGACCTTCACTTCACCTTGGAGTGTCCACCGGTAAAAATAAAAGCCCCAACGAATGATGCCCCCCTCGGTACTGAACAACTTCCATCTTAAACATTCTTGCGTATAATCAATATTTTTTGAGATATTCGTCTGTAACGCTTTATAATGTTCACCCTGTATTTCTATGTATAAGTCGGATTGAGATCGGATTGACTGGCCTCGGTATCATCGAATTAAAAACGTCTTTTGGAAAAAATGGGGGGCGGGGGTTCCACGTGGACGTGCCAAAGCTTGTTCCTGCATTTCGTTTCGCTTAGCCTCTTCGCGAGGAAAAGTATACAGCCGTCCCCTCGCGAAGAGCGTAAGTGTTGGAACGTCTCGAAATTAGAATCGCTTACAAATTTTTATTGAATTGAAAATTACAAATAGCGAATGAATGATAAAAAAATTATTTACCACGCGTTAAATAAAAATAATGATGGTCTCTTTTCGACGCATGACGAATAATTTTTTATTCAAAGAGCGCCTCGCGAGCCGCTCGCCAGCTCATGAGCCGAAACTCGGCTCGGATGTATGGAAAGGGAACCCACGAACAATAATTGTGTCAGTGTAACACACATTCACACGCACACTGTTGCAGTTGTCCCTAGTATGTATGTACCAGCCAGCGCAGGAGCCGGCTCACGAGCTGAAGCGAAATCTTGCGCTTTACGCATCGTCAGCCGTCGAGTTGGGCGTTGGGCATGCCTCTAACTTATCTGATTTGTGGCGTGTTTAGACTTGTTTTTCATCAGCGAACCATTAACAATCGATTGATAACGTTTCCATGGCAGAATTATGAATCGTAACAAACATTTTATTGCTATTAATAAGTGATGGCGAAACGCTTACATTGTTGTTTCTAGGAGGCACACGACGCGACGTTCGATACGGTCGTGATTCAGCACCAGAGGCAACATTGTAACGCACAGCATATTGGCAATTACTAACTGAAACCAATATTACTTAATATGAACGTTATCATAATGATATCATCACCTATCGGTTGAAAATGTTTTCCCGATCAAAATAAGCTCAAACACGGCATAAATCGGATAATAATACAGCCAGGTTGCACTAAAAAATATCAGGCGAAGCAGTCATGCTTCGGGCGTACGAATCGTCAAGTCGGGGCACTGACGGACTCGAGGCTGTGAGGCTCGAGTCGGGTGCAGGGTTGCCAAGTTGCCATATTCTACTATACGCCAGGCCCCTTACCCTTCCGCCTCTCGCCAAGTATCGCACCTTAGCTTGCCTTTGCACTCTTCCTACTAACGCTGGCGTACGAAGCATAGGCGGGCTACGCTGCGAAGATAGCGAGTGGCGGAAGGGTAAGGGGCCTGGCGAGAGAAGAATCGGGTGCGCGGTACATCAGACACATCGGGCGGATGACTCGAACAAGATCGCGCGAGCGAGTTATCACGATACTCGAGAATCAACTCTCCGTTCTTATGAAATAGATAATTATAATAATGGTATGTGTTTGTTACATAACTTATAATGTGATTTTTACTACATGTACTGGGATTTTTTTTATAACTACATTAGGTATATTCGGCGCACATGTGCATGGTCATTATTTATAGTAAAATTTTAAAATAATGCACGTTTCACGCGAAAAAATTAGATGACAATATTTACAATGTGATAATAAGTTATAACAACTTTTTAGTGGGCGATGTTTTTATTAACTGTTATGTAACCTACTTAACTATCATTAACCTTACACAAATTCTTAAAAGGTAATATATAATATACAATATAAAATATAATCAAAATTCACTTAATATAAAATCATATAAAATAAAAAATTATTTAGAGCCTATAGATAATACAGAATAAAATATAAATACGAAATATAATATGTATAATGTTTATTTTTATATTTCGTTTTTAATTATTGCCATAATTTACCATATTGTTATACCTTCTAGGTGTATATATCGATACATATTTATGTTCATTCGGAGCAAATTCGTTAAAAAGCCAGAAATATTGTCTTTTAAGTTTTTCACGTGAAACGTGCATTATTTCAATTTTTAATACAAATAAAGAGCAGGCACACGTTTGCCGAATATACCTAATGTAGTTATAAAAAACCAAGTATATTAAAAATCACGTTATAAGTTAAGAAAGAAAACCATTATTACCATTATCTATTTCACAAGAACGCAGAGTACTTATTTGAATCTCGGATATCGAACTTGATCGATTCTTTTCGAACCCGCCCGACGAATTCGAAGTCGAATCGACGGGCCGCCTGACTTTCTGCGACCCGACCCGGCCCGAACCCGAACATCGGGTGGTCCGCACATCCCTAATATTTTATATTAAATATTTTATGGTATATTAAATAACCTATTATAATAACTTGTATCATAGCGAGTTATGATCACACTTTAAATAAGTAAATATGGCTCAAATTATGACGTATTTAGACTCATTTTAATTAGAAGAATCTCACAAATAGGTTGGTAGTTCCGTAAAAAAAGAATGAAAAATAAAAAACTGTCCTATGTACATTGACGTAATCGGCCTTTTGAACTGTGTCGGCTGCCTCGTACCTCAGTCCCTCTTTGTCGTTTACGCGCTGTCGTAACAAAAGTTCTGATATGTTGCTGGTCTAAAAATATGATGAATGCTATTTTTCAATTTCTCTAAAAAACCTGCATTTGTCGAATTTTTGCCTGTTTTTCACTTTGTGTAAATAACATTTTAACCAAAAGATCGGGAAAAAATCTCAAGCATCAATTTCCATTAAATGCAATTATATGATTAAATTAATGCAAGTAAATGAGGAAAATTGACCGAAAATCGAATGGCGTAACGGCTGTTTAAATATTTCGAAGGTCATTTTTGTCTACCTCGTTCAGCTAGGCCCTTCATTCCAAATTATAATATTCCAATATTTCACTATCATTTTAAATATTTCAAGTACTATTTAAAACTATTAATGAGTTTCAACAACAAAATATTTTAAATAGAAAACTAAATTTTGACAAATAAAATAAGAATATAGCAAGCTTGCTATAAATGTCGAAAACTCGAGTCTGGCCAGAGACATTCAATTTTCGGGAGACACTATTCTGTGATGTCCTGTCGGAGAAAACAGAGAAAAAAACGGAGAAAAGGGAAAGGCGTCTCGAGGGCTTCAGTGATTCAGTCGCCGTGGACTGTGGAGTGAAACATTGTAACATGATACGGGTCGGGTCCAGTGATGCCAGAATCGTGGGACGTGGTATTTTTCCCCTTCGCTCGCTCAGCCGACTCGGCCCCCCACTCTGACGTACCATCGGCTTCTTACGTTGCTTCTACTGCGCACGCGCTACACACAAGCGTACCTCTAGTCTGCCCGTGTGAGCTGCCTATTCGTATTGGTTCGCTTGTGTGTAGCGCGTGCGCAGTAGAAGCAACGTAAGGAGCCGATGGTACGTCAGAGTGGGGGGCCGAGTCGGCTGAGCGAGCGAAGGGGAAAAATACCACGTCCCACGATTCTGGCATCACTGGTCGGGTCCAGTGTAGCCAGACGGTGCGGCTCAAGCGGCTCGCAGGCCCCTTACGTCTCCGTCCCTCGCCTACATGCATGCCTCCGCTATCCCCACTCTTACCGCTACCGCTGGCGCGACCGAGTGCTAGAATGAGAGCGGTAGCATGCTACCGACTCGGTCGCGCCAGCGGTAGTGGTAAGAGTGGGGATAGCGGAGGCATGCATCTTGGCGAGGGACGGAGACGTAAGGGGCCGCTTGAGCCGCTTGAGCCGCACCGTCTGGCTACACTGGTCGGGTCCAGTCGGGTCGGGTATATCGGTGTGAGACTACTAATCAAAAACAACAAAACTTAATTATTTATAATTATTTTTTATAGGATTCTTCTGAACATATTTAGTGAATATTTTTTTTATGAAAATGATACCAAATATGATATAATTCCGATGATATTTGCTTGTGCAATGAACTACGTAAGTTTCGGATACAAAGAAGGACAGCGTCGGGAAAAAAGGAGACGCGGAGAGTCCTTATTCTTTAAAGATTTCGACTTCGACTTCGACTGCTAGCTCTTCGCCTCGTCGCACAATGTGCTGATAAGTGAATCGTGTTTCAGGAAGTGGTTCAGTTCAGAATTAAATAAAATCATGTTACACGCACTTTTTAAACAGCGTCATGTTGCAAGAAATTTTCATATAGAGTCAAATAGAATTATTTTTTGAGAATATCTTTGTACGAAATACTGCCTCTAAATAACATTGTATGGATAGGAGCCGTCGAAAATTAGTTTAATTAGTTAATAGTTTTATCTTTTACTACCTCTACTGTAATAATTGCAGTCAATGCTGTCGAGCATTGCAATAAGTATCGGATAAATAAGTAAAAAAATTAATTTTCTGTTTCCTACTAAGGATTTCAATAAGAACGATTGAATTCCGTCATTGCATAACATAACAGAATATTGGTAATTGTTGACAAAAGGTCTGCGTCCTCCGATTTTGATGAAATTTTAATGTTATGCAGCAACACATTTTGAACAACTTTTTCCTTTACCAATATAGGGGGGTCGCTTTTAGTTCTCGAGATGTTTGCAAAAAACTATCGCTAATACTGTATTGAATTTTTCGTATTGCTCCGTGGCGCACGTAACCCTGTCCCGGTGCAACGTTTGTTTACATTTTGACGGTTTGGAGATGAGAGAGTAAACACGGTCTCAATCTAGTCATACATATGTATATAGGGTGAGCTTCCAATTTAAAAAGACTACTTCTGAATTTTCTCGTTATATAATAATATATTATGAGAGTGAGACCCTATTTTCTCTGCATCTCCACAGCGTGTTTAGAAGCAAAATGTAAACAAACGCCGCGCCGGGACAGCCTTACGTTGCCGCAGAGCGTGCAGAAATACGAAAAATTCAATACAGTATTAGCGATAGTTTTTTGCAAATATCTCGAAAACTAAAAGTGACCCCCCTATATTGGTAAAGGAAAAAGTTGTTCAAAATGTGTTGCTGCATAACATATTAAAATTTCATGAAAATCAGAGGACGCAGACCTTTTGTCAACAATTGCCAATATTCTGTTATGTTATGCAATGACGAAATTCAATTGTTCTTATTGAAATCCTTAGTAGGAAACAGAAAATTAATTTTTTTACTTATTTATCCGATACTTATTGCAATGCTCGACAGCATTGACTGCAATTATTAAAGTAGAGGTAGTAACAAGATAAAACTATTAACTAATTAAACTAATTTTCGACGGCTCCTATCCATACAATGTTATTTAGAGGCAGTATTTCGTACAAAGATATTCTCAAAAAATAATTCTATTTGACTCTATATGAAAATTTCTTGCAACATGACGCTGTTTAAAAAGTGCGTGTAACATGATTTTATTTAATTCTGAACTGAACCACTTCCTGAAACATGATTCACTTATCAGCACATTGTGCGACGAGGCGAAGAGCTAGCAGCCGAAGTCGAAGTCGAAATCTTTAAAGAATAAGGACCCTCCGCGTCTCCTTTTTTCCCGACGCTGTCCTTCTTTGTGTCCGAAACTTACGTAGTTCATTGCACAAGCAAATATCATCGGAATTATATCATATTTGGTATCATTTTCATAAAAAAAAATATTCACCAAATATGTTCAGAAGAATCCTATAAAAAATAATTATAAATAATTAAGTTTTGTTGTTTTTGATTAGTAGTCTCATACCGATATACCCGACCCGACCCGTATCATGTTACAATGTTTCACTCCACAGTCCACGGCGACTGAATCACTGAAGCCCTCGAGACTCCTTTCCCTTTTCTCCGTTTTTTTTCTCTATTTTCTCCGACAGGACATCACAGAATAGTGTCTCCTGAAAATTGAATGTCTCTGGCCAGACTCGAGTTTTCGACATTTATAGCAAGCTTGCTATAATCTTATTTTATTTGTCAAAATTTAGTTTTCTATTTAAAATATTTTGTTGTTGAAGCTCATTAATAGTTTTAAATAGTACTTGAAATATTTAAAATGATAGTGAAATATTGGAATATTACAATTTGGAATAATTGCATTTAATTGAAATTGATACTTGAGATTTTTTCCCGATCTTTTGGTTAAAATGTTATTTACACAAAGTGAAAAACAGGCAAAAATTCGACAAATGCAGGTTTTTTAGAGAAATATAAAAATAGCATTGATCATATTTTTAGACCAGCAACATATCAGAACTTTTGTAACGACAGCGCGTAAACGACAAAGAGGGACTGAGGTACATAGGACAGTTTTTTATTTTTCATTCTTTTTTTACGGAACTACCAACGTATTTGTGAGATTCTTCTAATTAAAATGAGTCTAAATATTTCATAATTTGAGCCATATTTACTTATTTAAAGTGTGATCATAACTCGCTATGATACAAGTTATTATAATAGGTTATTTAATATACCATAAAATATTTAATATAAAATATTAGGGATGTGCGGACCACCCGATGTTCGAGTTCGGGCCGGGTCGGGTCGCAGAAAGTCAGGCGGCCCGTCGCGTCGATTCGACTCCGAATTCGTCGGGCGGGTTCGAAAAGAATCGATCAAGTTCGATATCCGAGATTCAAATATGTACTCTGCGTTCTTGTGAAATAGATAATGGTAATAATGGTTTTCTTTCTTAACTTATAACGTGATTTTTAATATGCTTGGTTTTTTATAACTACATTAGGTATATTCGGCAAACGTGTGCCTGCTCTTTATTTGTATTAAAAATTGAAATAATGCACGTTTCACGTGAAAAACTTGAAAGACAATATTTCTGGCTTTTTAACGAATTTGCTCCGAATGAACATAAATATGTATCGATATATACACCTAGAAGGTATAACAATATGGTAAATTATGGCAATAATTAAAAACGAAATATAAAAATAAACATTATACATATTATATTTCGTATTTATATTTTATTCTGTATTATCTACAGGCTCTACATAATTTGTTATTTTATATGATTTTATTTTAAGTGAATTTTTATTTTATTTTATATTGTATATTATATATTATCTTTTAAGAATTTGTGTGAGATTAATGATAATTAAGTAGGTTACATAACAGTTAATAAAAACATCGCCCACTAAAAAGTTGTTATAACTTATTATCACATTGTAAATATTGTCATCTAATTTTTTCGCGTGAAACGTGCATTATTTTAAAATTTTATTATAAATAATGACCATGCACATGTGCGCCGAATATACCTAATGTAGTTATAAAAAAAATCCCAGTACATGTATTAAAAATCACATTATAAGTTATGTAACAAATACATACCATTATTATAATTATCTATTTCATAAGAACGGAGAGTTGATTCTCGAGTATCGTGATAACTCGCTCGCGCGATCTTGTTCGAGTCATCCGCCCGATGTGTCTGATGTATCGCGCACCCGATTCTTCTCTCGCCAGGCCCCTTACCCTTCCGCCTCTCGCTGTCTTCGCAGCGGAGCCCGCCTGTGCTTCGTACGCCAGCGTTAGTAGGAAGAGTGCAAAGGCAAGCTAGGGTGCGATACTCGGCGAGAGGCGGAAGGGTAAGGGGCCTGGCGTATAGTAGAATATGGCAACTTGGCAACCCTGCACCCGACTCGAGCCTCACAGCCTCGAGTCCGTCAGTGCCCCGACTTGACGATTCGTACGCCCGAAGCATGACTGCTTCGCCTGATATTTTTTAGTGCAACCTGGCTGTATTATTATCCGATTTATGCCGTGTTTGAGCTTATTTTGATCGGGAAAACATTTTCAACCGATAGGTGATGATATCATTATGATAACGTTCATATTAAGTAATATTGGTTTCAGTTAGTAATTGCCAATACGCTGTGCGTTACAATGTTGCCTCTGATGCTGAATCACGACCGTATCGAACGTCGCGTCGTGTGCCTCCTAGAAACAACAATGTAAGCGTTTCGCCATCACTTATTAATAGCAATAAAATGTTTGTTACGATTCATAATTCTGCCATGGAAACGTTATCAATCGATTGTTAATGGTTCGCTGATGAAAACAAGTCTAAACACGCCACAAATCAGATAAGTTAGAGGCATGCCCAACGCCCAACTCCACGGCTGGCGATGCGTAAAGCGCAAGATTTCGCTTCAGCTCGTGAGCCGGCTCCTGCGCTGGCTGGTACATACATACTAGGGACAACTGCAACAGTGTGCGTGTGAATGTGTGCTACACTGACACACTTATTGTTCGTGGGTTCCCTTTCCATACATCCGAGCCGAGTTTCGGCTCATGAGCTGGCGAGCGGCTCGCGAGGCGCTCTTTGAATAAAAAATTATTCGTCATGCGTCGAAAAGAGACCATCATTATTTTTATTTAACGCGTGGTAAATAATTTTTTTATCATTCATTCGCTATTTGAAATTTTCAATTCAATAAAAATTTGTAAGCGATTCTAATTTCGAGACGTTCCAACACTTACGCTCTTCGCGAGGGGACGGCTGTATACTTTTCCTCGCGAAGAGGCTAACAATAAGCGAAACGAAATGCAGGAACAAGCTTTGGCACGTCCACGTGGAACCCCCGCCCCCCATTTTTTCCAAAAGACGTTTTTAACTCGATGAGACCGAGGCCAGTCAATCCGACTTATACATAGAAATACAGGGTGAACATTATAAAGCGTTACAGACGAATATCTCAAAAAATATTGATTATACGCAAGAATGTTTAAGATGGAAGTTGTTCAGTACCGAGGGGGGCATCATTCGTTGGGGCTTTTATTTTTACCGGTGGACTCCAAGGTGAGGTGAAGGTCAACTTTCTTTTTTTAAATAGAATGGCCTATTTCTCATACCATAAATCGAGAGAGTATCAAATTCTGAATATCAAAGTGTTGACCTTCATATATCCTAAACCTAATAGTTAACGAGATATTATCCAAAGAAGAAAGAAAATTTTTTCGATAATATCTCGTTAACTACTAGATTTAGGACATGTGGAGGTCAATACATTTTTACTCAGAATTCGATAGTCAATCGATTCATGATGCAGAAAGTAGGTCTTTCCATTTAAAAAAATCAAGGTGACCTTCTCCTAACCTTGGAGTGTTCATTGGGAAAAATAAAAATCCCACCATATGATGTCCCCCTCGCTACTGAACAACTTTTATCTCAAACATTTTTGCGTATAATCAATATTTTCCGAGATATTCGTCTGTAACGCTTTATAATGTTCACCCTGTATATTCCATCACATAATACTTTTGGATTTCGTCGTTAAACCTCTTTTTCCCAGCTTGATCACCGATCCACTAGCCACCCATCCTACATATTAATTAATCCACTTAATTCTTTTAATCGAACTCTTTATTATTCGGAACAGCATGCGTCAAATAAAAGTTATTCCGTTTTTTTGCTTGTTTCTGTTCCCACAGATCGATTCTTGGAACAATTATGTATAAAAAAAGTGTAAGGAAATAATGCCCGTTTATGAAATATTAAGGTGGAACGAAAGTTCGTAGCCTTTTTAAATCAAAATTCAAAGATAAAATTAAGATGTGTATTCATAGGTTTATTGAATAACATGGTAAGTCACTTATAAAATGGCAACAAGTAATAGAAGAGAATGGAAAATATGTTAGTTATTGAACAAATCTATGTATAAATATCATAATTTCATGTTTGAGTTTTAATTTAAAAACGCTACGAACTTTCGTTCCAACCCAATTTTTCGATATTACAAATTTAGGTAGCTCATATAAAATTTGAAGTAGGAATTGTTCATTCTCCTAAAATAATGCACTTACATAGGATATTTCAAGGAATTTTTTGTCTTTGATATTAGTTTTGTGATGCTAATATTTTAAACCTAAAAAATAAACACCATAACATCGTCGGGAATATCAGTTTATCTCGAACACGTTCGTTGAAGAACGTAACACGAAACAGTGGTCTGCTGCACAGATGAAATGCCGTCGGTGGCCTTCTAGTTCGCACTCCAGTCAGAATCTATCCTAGAGGGCGTAAGAGAAACATTCGAAATATTCGTGCCACACCAACTCCCGTAAGGCTGGCAGTCTTTAATAGTATCTCGTCGGTGGCTCAGCCGACTCGGCCCCCCACTCTGATGTACCATCGGCTCCTTACGTTGCTTCTACTGCGCACGCGCTACACACAAGCGTACCAATACGAATAGGCAGCTCACACGGACAGACTAGAGGTACGCTTGTGTGTAGCGCGTGCGCAGTAGAAGCAACGTAAGAAGCCGATGGTACGTCAGAGTGGGGGGCCGAGTCGGCTGAGCGAGCGAAGGGGAAAAAGACCACGTCCCACGATTCTGGCATCACTGTCTGGGATATCCTTTTCCGCCAGTCTCACTCGTGTGGCCCACGCCCTCGCAGTGTGTACTCTCCTCGTGGCCAACGACCCTGGAGTTCTTCCTGACTACCTCGACACTTGTGGCCAACGCCCTTGGATAGGGGTAGATCCCTACACTCTGTACCGCCCATCTCCAGCTCACCGACGAATCCCTCCGTTCCGCGCCGAGACTAGGGTCACCGGACCCCGCTTCGCGACTCCGACAGTCACACTTGTAAATACCGCGTCTAGGTTAGGGTCACCGGACCACGCTCCGCGGCTCAGCCGTTCTTACGTATAATCCCGCGTTTAGCTTAAGGTCATCGGATCACGCTTCGCGATTTCGCCGTCTGGAATAGTTCCCGAGCACCGGACCTATCGGTCAACCGATCTCTCGCCGCGTTCTATGTACGTTAGCCCAGCGTGGGCAACCATTGTTAATTAGGATAAGCTCGACGCGAATAAACTCTGTTTATTTAAGTATCCCTGGACTATTACTCATTCGTGGCCAAGTAACCCTTGGCGACCGGCTGAGCCGGTATTCTCTCCCGAACTGCATTCGTTACAACATATTCCTTGTGTTTTTCTCTGGGTGTTTTTAAGTGCTAATATTTAGTAATTGCCAAGTTCGTAACCGCTCCCAAAATTTTAAGATAATTGGGATCTACCTTTAATGGAAACTGTTAAGTGCCAAGTGTCAAGTCCTTTTTTTGGGTCACGGGTGGATTAGAAATTATCTTCGGTCAAGCATGTGTGCAGAACGCTTAAATGCACTTGCTACGTTAAGCATAAAACAAGAAATGGCAATAGATCGTAATTTTTCTGAAGTAATTAATGTATTAGCAATTAGCAAAAACAAAATTACGCATTAAATAAACATACGTTAGTAATATATGTTCGTGTTTGGAATTGTTTTTGCTTTACAAAAAATTTAGGGCCCCAAATGGTTTCTTGCACCCAGGCCCCTTTATAGAGTAGGCCGGGCCTGCAATGCGTGGCTCAAAATGTCATTTTGAGAAACATTTCCTAATTTCGAACGCCTGTCTCTCGGTGCCTATTGGGTCAAAAAATACGTTTGACCAGTGAAATTTGAAGGAAATTTAATGCTCTTTCCAAAAATGAAAAAAGGAAATTCTTAGGACCCATAATTTTTTAGTAATAGGCGAAATACCAAAAAAAGGTAACAAAATTCGAGGCTTTTACCCCTCCCCAAGTTAGCACAGGGTCCTCGAGGTCAAAAACTCAGATTCGACACCTCAAAGTACCCCTAAATGATGTGTCAAAATTTCATTGCGTTCGGAATACTTTTCAGGTAGACGCCCTTTTTTCGACCTGGCGACTGGACTTTCAGGATCGAAAAAAACGTCGACATTGGAAAGTTGAAAGGGTGATTTCCCAAGATAAAAGTCTGCTCTATCGCGTGGTGCAATTCGATTTTCCGCTGGACCCTTAGACCCTTATTTTTTTATATAAATTGAAAAATATCCTCAAAAATGTGTACAAAAGTGGCGTCTCTTCGCCTTTAATGATATTTTAAACATGTTTAAACAATCACAATGTATTACTATTGCACATCGCTGGATTCGGGAAAGTCTAGACAATCTTCTGCTGTGAAGAACAATACAATATTTTATATAATCACATCACAATATTTGTTCCAAGTCGAAAAACATGTTTTTTTTCAAACTCAAATTTCTCAAAAACTGTGCGGGTAGGAGAAAAATTAAGGCCAGATTCGGAATCAGCGCCAGAAACTGTATAAGATAAACCCAACGGTTATGTGGAAACATTTTTGTTGTTGGACAGTTTAATTTGCTCTTTGCCTCCTGGAAGTTAGCCCCCCACTTGTCGAATTAAATAATTTCAACACTTGTGCTAAGTTGTACTAAGTTTGTGCTACATTGTGCTCGAATATTACAGCTATAGTATAAAAAATATGACTAAAAATTAAGAAAAACGATTTTTTGAGTAGCCTCCTACTTTTCATTTTTTTCCATTTTCTCAATTGTGCTGAGTTGTGCTAGGTTGTGCTAAGATTGTGCTAAAGTATTACTTCAAAAAAATAATAAATAAATACGTTATCATAAATAATCTTTTTGGACATCTAATTAACGTTTAAGTTAGGAATCTAATTAACAATCTTCCAAACAGCATATAATCGTATATCTGAGTTTGGCTAGTCTAGCACAAGTCAGCACAACTTCCGATTTCTCCAGCCCAACGATTTAAGGTCGATTCATACACGCACGATCCGATCGTCCGAGAAAATATTCTAAAGGTGCTTTTACGGCGGGCCTTACTTACAAAATGGCGGTTACTTACAAAATGAAGGTATCCTACCGCCTTAGAGGGAAGCTAATGTTTACCTAAACGAACCGTGACGGGACGAGACCTTTTTTTCTGCCACGCACAGCGGAGAACAGCGGACCTGTCGACCCGCTTGCAATTTACGAGAAAAGGCCCCGGCGGCACGGGCCGCGGAGGCCCGCCGTAAAAGCACCTTAACCCAGGTTTAAGTGACACCGTCCACAACCGAGAAAGTCTGAGCGTCTTCGTTACGATACTTTTACTTCGAGTCTGAGGGGCCATAAATCTCGAGCGGGTTGACGGCTCCCCGCTGTGAGTGGCATAAAAAAAAAAGTTTTTATAAGCTCCACTACTCCTTGGGTAGCTCTCCTTTACAACATCATGGAAATAGGAAACGTTCCTGCCAGTTGGTGAATTCTTCTTAATAAATAATGATTTAAAATAATTATTAGAAACTATATTAGACATTTCGTTGTTCTGCAAATGTTTCCACTGGTTCAAGTGTGAAAAAATGTTTAAAAATATAGTCGTATTCTAAGATTCTTTCCCTTTGAAATACCGTGTTTTTTTTTCATTATTTGTAACAACCTGTTGCCATCATTCACGTAACCTGTCAATTCCCGTATCCCAATGACTAATTAGCAACATGTGTTTTCGATGTACAGGGTGTATAAAAAGTAATGGTCATCCGTCCTAGGGGTGAATCTACACCTCTGGATCGGTGGACATTTGTAAGAGAAACTTCCCGCAAAATTGTTTATAACAAAGAAAATTGTTGTTAAAGTTTTTTTTTACATCAACGCCTTCTACTCATCCAGGAGAGAAAAGTTTGAAAGGAGCCATATGTCGTAAACAAATAGTTATTGAGATATAAGCTGTTAAAGTTTTTCAAAATTTGATTGTGTGGAATTATACGTATAGACAAAAGCCTACTACTACAGTCCACACGTCCGTGTCGGTGAGACAGAACATGATCGTGTGCGTGCCTGGAGCCTCGAGGCAAACAAAATTTAAAGGGGCCGATCCAGCTCGAGCGAGAGTGTGGTGGCACACTCACACACCGCTAGATACTGTATACGTATACGAGGTTGCAAGGGTCCAGCCCGCGTCACTAATCACGTCTCGCTAATGCACATTTGGGCCCCCTACGTAGTCAGAATCGATAGATAAAAGATCAATCCAGCGCTGGAGCTTGCGAAAGTGGTCTACTTTTGCGTTTTCGAGGCGCAATTTACATTATTCGGCAGCTTGATATCCGCTCGGGAGGCTCTGCAGGCATGACAACCGTACGCGCGGAGCACTCACACACTCACCGCTCGGGCAGCGTGTACGTGTAAGGTTTCGGGATGCTTGAAACCATTTCTCGTCCTCCGCCGCATCCTGCACTAGGGATGGCATAGAATAGAGTACTAGGGCCGTCACGGGGAGCGAGACGCGCAGGAGGTGCAGGCCTTGAAAATGTGCTGAATGGTGCCGGGGTTGCAGAGCACTGTTTCAAACCATTTCTCGTCCTCCGTCGCATTCTCCGCTGTGTATCTTCCGCATTAGAAATGATTATTATTATTATTATTCTATATGCTATAAACATTGAAACAATTATTTTAACAATGAATGAGTCGGTTGGAACGAATGTTCGTAGCATTAATCAAAATTCAAAGATAAGTAATGAGTCTTTAAATGTATTTCGAACGCGCGCAGGGGAGGAGCAGGGGAACGCAAGAGAGAGAGGGAGAGAGAGAGAGAGAGACTGAGATTTAATACATATATTTAAAAAATAAACGTAAAGCGTTCTAAAGCAAGCATATATAGTACAATAAGTATAAAGTATGTACAAAATATAACGCGTATAGTAAAGGGAACGGGATCTCCTTGCAACCCGTAAGGGAACTAGAATAAACATACACACATACATACATACATTTTATTATTTATTAAATTAAATTTTTTAATTATTAAAATATACAATGTACGGCGCCGCCGCTTGGGCGCCACCGCCCTGGCCGCCTCCTCGGCCGCCTCGTCCGCGGCCTCCGCCGCGCGCTGCCCAGCTTTCATTTCTTCGCTCCTTGAAATGTTTCTTGCGCTCTTGGTGTACGTAATATCTCTGTAAAATATAAAAAAATTAATGATAATATTGTAAAAATAACATTGAAGGCCTAGTTGGGACCAGGGCTTGAAAACTGTTATCATATCGGTTCCGGTTCTCGAAATAGTGATGAAGAACCGAAACGATGTTGTAACTGTTACGAGAATATCGGTTCTGGCTTACATACATGTATCGGTTACGGTAACGGCTCTGGAGAAGCGATACTATTTCGGTTCTATAATTATTATTTTTCGCTTCTGGTTTTCGGTTCCCCCCCTTTCGCTTCTGGGTCATTCCATGCCGAATCGATCACTTTTTGCAGACACCATCGCCGATTTTGTTCAAAATGAAATATGTTATAGTCTATGTTAAATTAAGGGCGGGTTTAAATGGCAGGCTTTCAAAGTTTTCAATTTTTGCCCATTTCGGCGAAAATGGGCCTCACTTACGAATTTTTATCTCAAGAACAACTGTTTGTCCGATTGAAAAATTTTTTTTTGTTTTATTCGGGAAGGATTGGGCATTACAAAATAATTTTTTCAACCTCGACAATCAACTTTATAATGTCGAAAAATTTAAACAAATTCTTCTTTTGCGTTTTTTCGATGATGGAGCTCAGTGATTTAAATTTTGAAAAAAATATGGTTATGTTCCTTGAAGTTTCCCCTTTAAAATGAGACCTTGAAAAAGATTGTATCATTAAAGTTGGCGTCACAATGAGCTGGTGAAGGACACCGTGTACCCTCGTTTCAGGTAGAGATGAGTCGAGCGCGTCGCTATTATGGTCCGTTGTCTATACCGCTGATCTCGAGAAAATACCTGCAGACTGTGTACGACTAAATAACGCTATTTATACCTCGAGAACAATATTAGTAAAGATTATCCATTTATTACATAGCGAGAAAAGGTCATTAGTAAAAAAAACTCCTTCCTAAGCAAACCAGCTGACACTAAGCGATCGTTTTGGATGCCTTTTGAAGAAGCGAAGTTGCTGTACTGTAAGTAAAGGTAGCACAAGTTTGTTTCATCATGACTTATTTTAATACGACAAGAAGTATAAATCAATCCCTTAGTGGGAAGAGCTGGAATTATTCGACGCATCCTCAATGTGACATTACGAAGTCCTTTCACGAAATGATCATGACCCGTTCGCTAGCACTTTTGACGCATCATTTCCGATATTACAGCGACGATAGTACAGCAACTTCGCTTCTTCAAAAGGCAACCAAAACGAATGCTTAGTGTCAGCTGGTTTGTTTAGGAAGGAGCTTTTTTTTACTAATGACCTTTTCTCGCTATGTAATAAATGGATAATCTTTACTAATATTGTTCTCGAGGTATAAATAGCGTTATTTAGTCGTACACAGTCTGCAGGTATTTTCTCGAGATCAGCGGTATAGACAACGGACCATAAAGGATGGTTTAGTTCATTCAGGCAACCGGCACCGGCACCGGCACCCTAATGCTTAAGGATAGGGAGCCCGGAATTGGAAACGCCGGCACGGTTTCTCAACGAACTTTTTTTTTGCCGGCCAACCGTGCCGGACGGGACATCTCCCTCGGCGAGGGTCAGGACCAGGGGGTATAAGCTGTAATGGAAATAGTTTGACCAGTATGTTGCGTATCCCGAATGTCAGGCGGCGTTGGTGTTGCATGCGCAGATGATCCACGCGCACCACGTGTAGCGTCCAGTAGCGTCTACTTCTTTGCGATATATATACCAAAATGTTCGATGTTTCTATAACATTGTGGGCTGGCCACTCGGCTAACGAGTTGGACTACCGAGCGGTAGACCGGGGTTCGAATCCTGTTAGGGAAGACAATTTTTTTCGCGTTTTTTAGCGTTTATATCTATATATACTGTCATTAGTTCCGTCCCAGATCATAGAGAGCGCTGAAATACTGGTTGAATTTTTAACACGGCAGCTTACACCCCCTGGTCAGGACTGCCTGTTGTGCGCGGAACAAAAAAAAGGTTTTTATGGGCTTCTCAACTGCTTAGGTAAACTATCGGTAGCTCTCCTTTACAACATCATAGAAGTAGGAAACGTTCCTGCCACTTGGTGAATTCTTTTTCAATAATGATTTTAAATAATTACTAGAAGACATATCTCTTTCTCTCTCTGTTCTGCAAGATTTTCCACCGGATCTACTGTGAAAAAATATATGGTCGTATTCTACGATTCTTGCTCTTTGCAATACCGTTTTTTTTTTCATTATTTGTAGCAGCTTGTTGCCATCAATCAGGTAACAAGCAAACTTACTTGCTTATTCAAAATGCGACAGAACTTCCCTTTCACAACCTAATAAATGATATCAAAAGTTATTTCAGTTACACCGGTAAATAATAAAATGTTCATTTTAGGGAAACCAATAGTGTCATTTCGTCCATTACGATACTTTGCAACTGTACGCATCATGTATAAATTTCATATCGGCACACATGAGATGTGAAACACTCCAGTAACTACAAACAGCTGTTAGGTTTGAATTGTTTGTTATTTCGGGTCCATAAAATTGCTGAATATTCTGTAGACATTCTGAAATATGGGTCGACGGCGTTTGTCCTAATATTACACTTTTCACGTAGTGAAAAAACATTTTCAATTTGTTTATGTCCAACAAGTAGTCGAATACACTGCCTGTTAGGAGCGATAGCGGAACAGAGCAGTGGGTTAAGATATTATAAACCGTTACCGCCCACTACTACGCGATTGTAGGGGGTGGCAAGGCGCCAACTCGTATGTGTTCGAGATGTTGACATTGTATTGATGCGAGCCTGAGAAGAAGGTTCCCAGGGAGGACCATGGTGACGGAACGAATTCGCGGCCGATTGGATCAGAGTGAAGGAGGAGGCAGACCTCGTTTCACACGCATTTTCGGATGTCGTTGAAATATTGGCTACAGCGGCCACACATACTACGTAGCGTGCAATGTCAAATTGGGGCTACAGGCGCGGCTGTGGTGGGGTAGCCAGACCTAGCGATAGGCTCGCTTTGTTTATGTGCCGTTCCCGGGGCCAGGGTGACCATATTTTATCCCTTCCGGCCCCTTACCTTTCCGTCCCTCGCCTAGATGCTGTCTCTAATGCTAGAACTCGGTCGCGGCAGCGGTAGTGGTAAGAGTGGGGATAGCGGAGGCCCATCTAGGCGAGCGACGGAAAGGTAAGGGGCCGGAAGGGATAAAATATGGTAGCCCTGCCCGCGGGGCTGTTCTCTATGGAGAGTTTTATGACAGGTCATTACTATTGAGCTGGAAGTCGGCACTTTCTCGGGCAATACGTGTTTACTGTAAAGTAGTTCGTGCAGGTACCGAATACTCCGGCGAAAATACTATATCCGAGAAATCATTTTACAACAGTTTCATGTGGGCCAGTGTTGATAATTTAAGAAGTACATTTTGTAGATCTGTTTCAATTGTGTGTAAAAGTTTCATCGAAATCGGTTAAAAATCATCACAAATTGCAATTTCCATCATCTTTGAACGTTTGTAGCTTATTGGAACGTCGACCGATTTTGACGGAATTATTCAGAGTATGTTTAATTTACATAGATTTACAAAACGTATGTTTTACATTTTCAATATAGGCCCAAATAAAAAAGAAAAAATTTCTTTTCGCGTCCTGTGGTAAACTAATTGCTCTAGCTTCCCAAAACAGCTCAAATCGTTATAGTCCAATATTTTAAAAGTTATCGTCTTTTTACGAGTGTCCAAATACAGGGTGGTCATTTTATCTGAAGACATTGACATATCTCGAGAACTATGCATCGGATCAAAACAAGTGGGTAATGAAAGTTGTTTGTCGCGAAGGGGGACATCCAATGATACCAAACTCGACCCCCCACCGCCGCCCCCTGGGGGTGGGGGTGGGGGAAGATAAAAAAATTAAATGGGAACCCCCATTTTTCATTGCAGATTTGGATTCCCCAGAAAAAAATACACAAATTTGACCTAGGAGTTTTTGCATTTTGGTCCACAGATGGCGTTGTAATGGACAAAAATCAAAATGGGTAAAAAATCGTTAAAAATTGGGGATATCTCGAGAAATACACATCAGATCAGAAAAATAAAAGTGGACGTATTTGATATTTTTAAAAATGCTATTCAACAACACCGTAATTGACCCCCCATCCCACCTCCTGAGGATGGGAGAGGGAATTATTTCAACATCTTCAATGGGAAACCCTTTTTTTATAGTGTGACGTCGTACCGACGTCTTGAACTAGGTTCAAAATTTCAAATAAGCGCGTACAAGCCCGCGCGCGTACATACATGTATATTCGACTATAACCGCGCCGAACAAGCGAGCGAGCGACACGCGTAAACACGCAGCGCATGTACATACACCCATACGCACATCTCCTACGAGCGCGACCATACGAACGGTAACACGGTAGCCGGTGCGAGCGTACGCCGGCCTAGCAACAGGCAGGGACGAGCGCCGCAACCTTACTCGTCCTTATTGACGATAATAAAGAAGTAGATTCCAAATTGACTCTTTCTAAAAACGCGCAAAACAGTCGTGGCGTACGTGACTAATTGCACGTGTTACCCAAATTCGTATGGTCCGCGCTCGACCTATAAATAAGGCAAGGATCAGGGCCTCCTCCTCTCAGTTCCAGTTCAGTATTCATACTTATCAGGTCGTATACCTCCTTATCACTTTCTAAATCTCTTCGCGCTTATCCTTGCCAATACCTTTCGGCGATTCTTATTCTATTTCATTCTGTTCTTTCGCGCTTCGTGCTGCATCTACGCCTTGGTTGCTTTCTGCTATTTCGTTTTATTTTATTTTATTTTATTTTGTTCTATCGCGCTTCGTGCTGCATTTACGTTTGGTTGCTTTTCTGTTATTTCGTTTTATTTTATTCTATCGCGCTTCGTGCTGCATTTACGTTTGGTTGCTTTTCTATTATTTCGCCTGTACATTCTCAGACAATTATATTTCTTTCTTTACACTACACCATCGTCCGTTCTGTTCACCATCCTGCATCACTCAGTGCTATACCGCGTCAGTGCCGTCGTGTTCGCTAGTGCGTGAGACTCATCAGTGTCACCGCGTTTCTCACAAGAGTCTGTATTCCGTCGTACGACTGAGCCCACCAGGTTGCTCGGTACGGGGATCCCAGGCACGGTAGCTCCAAACAATCATCGTGTTCCCGGTGACTTCTGTGTTCCCCCGCGTACGTCTGAGCCCACCAGGTCGCTCGGTACAGGGAACGCAGACTCGGTAATTCCAAATTCTCTCCGCGCGACAGGTGAAATTCGTGACAATCACCGTATCACACACCGCGACGTTCCGAACGCGTCCTACACGCGTCGCAGTCGCGTCCAGGGTTGCCATATTTTATCCCCTCCGGCCCCTTACCCTTCCGCCTTCTCGCCCAGTTTCGCAGCGTACCTCTTCCCACTAACGCAGGCGACAGTGGCGACACGCGACGAGTGGGAAGAGTGGGAGCTGGTAAGGAAAATAACGGGTGTACTTTTGTTCCACGCGACGCTACGGACGGCTTGGCTTGAGTGAAGTGGTTTTCGAATTCAGTTTACAGCAGTTTACAGACTTTGGTGTGCAATCTAGCAAGAATCAAAGTTTTAGAGTGCCGTTTGCAGTATTTTATACTACGCATTATTTAAAATTATTGAGAAAGCAGATTACATAACCTAAAATTCAATGTATACATTACCTGCTTTCTCAATAATTTTAAATAATGCGTAGTATAAAATACTGCAAACGGCACTCTAAAACTTTGATTCTTGCTAGATTGCACACCAAAGTCTGTAAACTGCTGTAAACTGAATTCGAAAACCACTTCACTCAAGCCAAGCCGTCCGTAGCGTCGCGTGGAACAAAAGTACACCCGTTATTTTCCTTACCTGCTCCCACTCTTCCCACTCGTCGCGTGTCGCCACTGTCGCCTGCGTTAGTGGGAAGAGGTACGCTGCGAAACTGGGCGAGAAGGCGGAAGGGTAAGGGGCCGGAGGGGATAAAATATGGCAACCCTGGTCGCGTCATCGAAATTATATTTTCGCGCTGCGTCCCGATTCACGGCGATCGGAACATTTCGTTCGTTCTCGCCAAACTATTCGCGGCACTCTCGGCAGGCACCGGTATCGGTCCTGATCAGACGTGGGCGTACGGACCACGTGGATCGAAGATCGTCATTTAAAAATCTCCGTTACGTTAAATCCCTCTCCGCCGGAAATTCCGGCCGCGGGTCGTAACAATAGCAAATCGCGTTGCGTATAAAAAGCAGTATGTACCACTTTTTTCTTTTTCATGTTTTTCTAATAATTTATATTTGCAAGAGATACGCTGGCTAGGAATAGTGTGAACATCCTGTAGTAGATCCACTCAACGTGCTCTTCAAATTTTCAATAAAGGACCACCCCAAAAAAATTGCGAAATGCAACTGTTAGTATTTCCTCTGCAATTCTGACCAATTGCAATTTTCCACCAACCTTTCTACACGTCATGTGGTCAATTAATTGTACTCACTTTTCAGAATATTAAACTCGCGGGGTACAATGTTAAACAAGCCCCCGGTTAGTGGGGTGTTTAGCCCGAAACGTCGGGAAATACTATTTTAGCGTTATTCAAAGGCTCAACGTAATAATGTAGTAGATCGTTGAATTCGCTTATTATCGTCAGCTGTAACATTATGAAATCAAAAACCTATTGTTATATTTTGTTACAACGTTTAAATTCCTTAACAACGTATTCGCCATTGGCACGACGAACTCTGAAAACTTCTAGTTGATAGCTTTTTAAATAGTTACAGCGTGTTATATTCTTCCTATGAGATAGAGCCGGTTCCGGCGTCCGGCAAAATTTCAAATGGAACAGAATTTTTCCGGCGACCGGCACGGCTCTTGCATAGGCATCTCCTGAGGTGTAGAGGGGAGTAGAAGAGGAAAAAAGGTTCTGGGGAACCCCTGTGGTGCGCCGGCGGACCCCTGGGGTTAGACACGATCACCGGCGTTTGGCATTTGTGCGAGCCTCGAAAAAGGTCTAAAATTCTTGACGTGCCGGCGTGGCCCAAACTAAATGCTGTCCCCCCGCGGGACGGCGCCGGTGCCGGTAGGCCTGAGCGAACTAAACCATCCTTTACGCTGGTATCATAATTGGCGGTTCCGGCCCTCGGCCCGCTATGGGTTGCATTATCCACTGCGTTCTGCAAACTTTCAGGGTGGTCGATCTACTAGTCAGGGGTGGTCGTCATTGATGAAAAGGCCATTCTAGCTAATAGTTGAAAGTTTTTGAGCGATTTACGGCTCGTGGTGTACTGCGGACCTACAGGTTTGCCACACCTGCCCTTTTGGCCCCCCCTCTTCACCACAAATCCATCGCGTGCGTCTTGAGTATTACTTCTTATGCTCCGTCTATTTCCAGCTAGTCTGGAAATTTACACCCCCTTCTTTTAATACCCTTTAGGTTAGGTTAGATCCTAATATGTGACTCTATATGGGTTTTGCAGGTTCTAGGGGCTGCGGTATACATTTCGTTGGGGAGAAGCTATATATATCTATACAGGGTGTTTAGCAACAGGTGGGAGAAAATTGAAGGGGTGGTTCTCGACGATAATATAAGACGATAATGAAGAATAAAAAAATTTCGATTTCGACTTCGTTATTTAGTTATTAACAGTTAAAAATCCGCCTAAAATGCTGCAACACTTCTAACAAAAGTGTACGTTGCGTACGTCACACAGGCGCGCGACAGACTCGTATCAAGTGACAAACGCATCATACCTTGGTTCTCATTTGGGGCCCCAGCGAGGTGAAAATGTTTAAAAGATCGTTGGACGACATTGAACCTACCTACTCGTTAAAATCCACAAGGGCATTTATAATATCCGCCCTATGGAATTATCGAGCAGCAGGGGTCAATGCCCTTTCACTTTTAAACTGTTCATAACACCGTACATAATACACTGGAACGAACTACACGCATGCTCTAGCACTATTTTCAATATCATGCACACGCACTACGAGTTTACAGAGAATTTACTCAGTGGAATGAGGAGAATGTAAAGAACTGGTAATCCTTTAATGTTGAAACACACACTGCACTTTATTTAACTTGATTTACGTTGCGAGAATCGCTCACAGACGAAACGGAAATCTTGAGGTCGTGTGATTTCTGCCGTCGGATCGCGACGGAGATCTTGAGCGGAGCCTGACCGGGCGCCGCCGCGAACGGAAATCTTCGACGCGTGCGACGGAGATCTTACCGCGGGCAGAGGCACGACACGCGACGCGAACAGAGCATAAACGAGTCGACGATTTTACAAGCCTTTGCAATTACAAATGGTTTTCAATGTGACCACCATTTTCATTCACACACACGCGAAGTCTTTTGCAAAAGTTTTCTCGTATGTTTCGGAAATCTTCCATTACGCGCTTGACAATGTTGCACCCGTACCGCACTCTAAACTCCAATTCTTCCTCATTGGCAACTGGAATCGCGTACACAATCTGTTTCAAATACCCCCAAAAAAAGAAATCCAGGGGATTTAAATCGGGTGATCTTGCTGGCCAGTTTACTGGTCCTCCTCTTCCAATCCATTTGTCGGGAAATTCTTCATTTAAATAATTCCTGACTGTTCTGGTATAATGTGGTGGCGCTCCATCTTGCATAAACCACATTTTTCTGCGTACGTGAAGAGGTACGTCTTCTAGCAATTGCGGCAACTGCAGTTGTAAAAACTCCAAATAAATATCTCCAGTTAATCTACGAGGCAAAATATAGGGTCCAATTATTTCATTTTCAATTATGCCTGCCCAAACGTTAACGGAAAATTGCCGCTGCGTATGCGTTTCCCGTATCGCATGTGGATTTTCCATCGCCCAAACATGGTCATTATGTAAATTAACCATTCCACTTTTAGTAAATGTAGCCTCGTCGGTGAACAATATACTGCCTACAAATTCTGCGTCTACGTCAATTTTTTGGAGCATCAGTTCGCAAAATTGCACTCTCTTAATTTTATCGCCTTCTTCCAATTCTTGCACTGTTTGGAAGTGATATGGATGCATTTGATTTTTTTTTTAAATTCTCCAAACGGTGGCATTGCTCACTCCTTCTGCAGCAATTCTTCTTGTGCTGGTGGTAGGCTCCTCTTCGATGCGTTCGATTATTCTGTCTTCCAGGTTCGGATCCTGCTGATCGTATCCGCCGCTTCTTCTGCGTCTAACACATCCCGTGTCTCGTAGCCTTTGGTAGCACCGAGTAAACGTCTTCTCATTCGGCAAATTCCTATCTGGATATCGTCGAGCATAGAGACGTCGCGCTCTCGCTGCATTTCCATTCGTACGTCCATAGCACATTCTAATGTCCGATAATTCTTCATTACTACAGTAAAAGCTCCTTCGTTGTCCAAAGGCCGGGGGGCTGAGCGGACAACGAGCGTGCCCGGACACTATTTTTGATTTATGACTGCGTCTAGATATCGCGCCGACCGCGCCGAGCGACTTCAATAGGAAGCCGAACATAGAGAAGGACAGAATGAGATACGGATCGGGTGACCGAAGCGTGTCGCCGTCGCCGGCACAGTTTAAAGGCCCACATTGTTGCTGTTGCTCGTTGCCTTCGAAACTTTGACCGTCGATTAAACCACTAAATACAGTTGAAACTATATCGTGTTTGGTGTCATTTTAATCAGAGAAATGCCAGAAATAAGTTAGTGAACGTCCCATAAAGAAATAATGAAAATTAAGAAGTTTGAAAATTCGGTTTACTGGAGTCAATGTCGTGGTGTTCACACCGATATACCCGAGCCGACATCAATCGACGCCGCCTACGGAGCGACTCGGCGTTGACAGGCAGTGGAATGGGTAGGCACTGGACAACGATCGTGCCCTTGATTTTGGACAACGAAGGAGCGATTACTGTATATTCCATTTTTCAATCACCAAAATTGAACTGACACACTGAATTAACAACTCCCGCACAAACTACGCGAACACGTTAACGCGATCACAATCAAGTCGGAAAAAAAATTAAAGAGAATTGACCTACAACTAAAACTAATAACAAAAACAACTAGAACTATTAATAATTAAAAGCAAACTAAAACTAGAGGGATATTGTTGCTCGCTCGCGAATAGGGTTGTTGTTGCTCACTCGCTTCGCGAGTTCGCGGTTCGCGGGTACGACTGCTCTTGCGAGAGGGTTATTGGTACTCATGGCTAGTAGGGTCTACAGCTATTAATGTTTCATATTTGGTGTGTGACTCTTGGAGAGTCACACAAAGAACTTCCCGATTCGTTAGTTGCAGTATATTATTTATTATCATTATTTAGTGTACATTTTAAGAAGATTATACGTTTTCCTGGAAGTTCAATAGTTTTCTACTTATCAAAATGTTTGCTATATGACGTCGCATTAAACCAACATCGTATGCTCGTTGCTCGCTTGGTTCCCTGTTCTAGCATAGTAATGTTGCAAAATAAATCGCAAATGCTCCACAATCAAACGCATTGTTTTGATATTGTACTCTGTGAAATATATACTTTTTCTTATATTTATACAGGGCATTCAGATAATCTATTACATCATGGTTCAAATGATTAGCATTAAAACTATCATAAATGTGTACATTTCCGTTACCATCAGATCTTGTGCAAATCCAATGTCCTACTACCTTTTTTCCAATTTCACCAGTGTATATTATCTGAATATTCGTCTCATGTTCTGGGATCTCTTGTAAATTACTCAAAAAAGCTCGAACGTAACCAGTATCTTGAGCAAAGTTGTATATTCCACGCTCGTTTAGATTTCTGTTCATAATTTCGTGAAATAAATTAATATGTTTATCTTGTAAATAACAATCAGGTTTTATGACTTCTTCACATTCGGCTGTTTCTAAAGCATAGTTATAACCATCATTGAGGAAACATTCTGCAGGCACTGCATATTCATGATTATTTTGGTCGATATGCTGGTCCGAGATCATTATACATTCATCAAAATTTGTAAAATTTTCAGGATTCATTTTTTGATTTGTGATTGTTACATCTGTTTTCTCTACATTCTCTTCTTTTTTTTTATATTTGACAACCTTCTTATCGAGGATTGCATAAATGGGCTTATGATAGCTGAAATATGTTTCATAAACACCGCAATCTATATCATCAACATTTGAGAAAATGATATCTATTTGCGTATTCAAATTGGTCGTTATACTATTGGATGGTAATTTAGTTTTTAAATTGTACTTGTTCAAAAGGTTAATCAAATAATTATTACCATTATCCTTGCAATTTAATATATTGTAATTGAAATCACCTATCAAAACCTTTTCACTTTCAATTGTAATTTTATTCATTATTCGTTGTACAACGCTACCAAACATAGAATTAGTAGCTTTTGGTGATTTATAACCACTTATTATATGATAATTTCTGATTCTAAAAGTAAACAGTTCTACATGCGCATTTGAACTAAATTCCTGTTCAACAAATAATTTTTCTATTGCTAATTCTGTTTTTCCATAACAAATTAATCCGCGGCTGTTGTTGTCAATGTCGGATCGGAATAATATATTATAATTTAAAATATTCAACTCATCATCGGTTTTCGTTAATGTTTCACTAAAAATTAATATATCGCTTCGATGAAACCATGAATCTTTATTTATATGAATTAATTTACTTGTCAAAGTACCAATATTTTGATATACAGGGTGTTTAGCAACAGGTGGGAGAAAATTGAAGGGGTGGTTCCCGACGATAATATAAGACGAAAATGAAGAATAAAAAAATTTCGATTTCGACTCCATTATTTAGTTATTAACAGTTAAAAATCCGCCTAAAATGCTGCAACACTTCTAACAAAAGTGTACGTTGCGTACGTCACACAGGCGCGCGACAGACTCGTATCAAGTGACAAACGCATCATACCTTGATTCTCATTTGGGGCCCCAGCGAGGTGAAAATGTTTAAAATATCGTTGGACGACATTGAACCTACCTACTCGTTAAAATCCACAAGGGCTTTTATAATATCCGCCCTATGGAATTATCGAGCAGAAGGGGTCAATGCCCTTTCACTTTTAAACTGTTCATAACACCGTACATAATACACTGGAACGAACTACACGCATGCTCTAGCACTATTTTCAATATCATACACACGCACTACGAGTTTACAGAGAATTTACTCAGTGGAATGAGGAGAATGTAAAGAACTGGTAATCCTTTAATGTTGAAACACACACTGCACTTTATTTAACTTGATTTTCGTTGCGAGAATCGCTCACAGACGAAACGGAAATCTTGGTCGTGTGATTGCTGCCGTCGGATCGCGACGGAGATCTTCGACGCGTGCGACGGAGATCTTGCCGCGGGCAGAGGCACGACACGCGACGCGAACAGAGCATAAACGAGTCGATGATTTTACAAGTCTTACAACGGATATCTTTGAGATCATGCGATTTCTGCGAACGGAAATCTTCGACGCGTACGAGAGAAGAATCGTCCGTACAAGCTAGCATCCGTATGCACACTGATTCAAGACAGCTGATGAGGTCAATGCCTGAGCCCGATCGATAAAACAAATGCCGATCTACAACAGCAAATGCCCGCCGATTTACAGCAAACGCGCGCCCAAACATCGCGCGTTACTATGCCAATACATTGTGTGTCCTGTTTCCACGAACTTCGCGATTCTTTCTCATTCTGGCTGTGACCGTGAAATATCTTACGTTCGTTAGTCAAACATTAGAAAGATTTTATTCAATTTATTCTGTGTTAAACGTTATTTTAGTTTGCTTTTAATTATTAATAGTTCTAGTTGTTTTTGTTATTAGTTTTAGTTGTAGGTCAATTCTCTTTAATTTTTTTTCCGACTTGATTGTGATCGCGTTAACGTGTTCGCGTAGTTTGTGCGGGAGTTGTTAATTCAGTGTGTCAGTTCAATTTTGGTGATTGAAAAATGGAATATACAGTAATCGCTCCTTCGTTGTCCAAAATCAAGGGCACGATCGTTGTCCAGTGCCTACCCATTCCACTGCCTGTCAACGCCGAGTCGCTCCGTAGGCGGCGTCGATTGATGTCGGCTCGGGTATATCGGTGTGAACACCACGACATTGACTCCAGTAAACCGAATTTTCAAACTTCTTAATTTTCATTATTTCTTTATGGGACGTTCACTAACTTATTTCTGGCATTTCTCTGATTAAAATGACACCAAACACGATATAGTTTCAACTGTATTTAGTGGTTTAATCGACGGTCAAAGTTTCGAAGGCAACGAGCAACAGCAACAATGTGGGCCTTTAAACTGTGCCGGCGACGGCGACACGCTTCGGTCACCCGATCCGTATCTCATTCTGTCCTTCTCTATGTTCGGCTTCCTATTGAAGTCGCTCGGCGCGGTCGGCGCGATATCTAGACGCAGTCATAAATCAAAAATAGTGTCCGGGCACGCTCGTTGTCCGCTCAGCCCCCCGGCCTTTGGACAACGAAGGAGCTTTTACTGTAGTAATGAAGAATTATCGGACATTAGAATGTGCTATGGACGTACGAATGGAAATGCAGCGAGAGCGCGACGTCTCTATGCTCGACGATATCCAGATAGGAATTTGCCGAATGAGAAGACGTTTACTCGGTGCTACCAAAGGCTACGAGACACGGGATGTGTTAGACGCAGAAGAAGCGGCGGATACGATCAGCAGGATCCGAACCTGGAAGACAGAATAATCGAACGCATCGAAGAGGAGCCTACCACCAGCACAAGAAGAATTGCTGCAGAAGGAGTGAGCAATGCCACCGTTTGGAGAATTTAAAAAAAAAATCAAATGCATCCATATCACTTCCAAACAGTGCAAGAATTGGAAGAAGGCGATAAAATTAAGAGAGTGCAATTTTGCGAACTGATGCTCCAAAAAATTGACGTAGACGCAGAATTTGTAGGCAGTATATTGTTCACCGACGAGGCTACATTTACTAAAAGTGGAATG
The DNA here is from genome assembly GCA_963966675.1 of Lasioglossum calceatum. Classification (NCBI taxonomy): domain Eukaryota; kingdom Metazoa; phylum Arthropoda; class Insecta; order Hymenoptera; family Halictidae; genus Lasioglossum; species Lasioglossum calceatum. Next base: position 202,673 of record CAXAAD010000356.1, read on the forward strand.
GTTAATTTACATAATGACCATGTTTGGGCGATGGAAAATCCACATGCGATACGGGAAACGCATACGCAGCGGCAATTTTCCGTTAACGTTTGGGCAGGCATAATTGAAAATGAAATAATTGGACCCTATATTTTGCCTCGTAGATTAACTGGAGATATTTATTTGGAGTTTTTACAACTGCAGTTGCCGCAATTGCTAGAAGACGTACCTCTTCACGTACGCAGAAAAATGTGGTTTATGCAAGATGGAGCGCCACCACATTATACCAGAACAGTCAGGAATTATTTAAATGAAGAATTTCCCGACAAATGGATTGGAAGAGGAGGACCAGTAAACTGGCCAGCAAGATCACCCGATTTAAATCCCCTGGATTTCTTTTTTTGGGGGTATTTGAAACAGATTGTGTACGCGATTCCAGTTGCCAATGAGGAAGAATTGGAGTTTAGAGTGCGGTACGGGTGCAACATTGTCAAGCGCGTAATGGAAGATTTCCGAAACATACGAGAAAACTTTTGCAAAAGACTTCGCGTGTGTGTGAATGAAAATGGTGGTCACATTGAAAACCATTTGTAATTGCAAAGGCTTGTAAAATCGTCGACTCGTTTATGCTCTGTTCGCGTCGCGTGTCGTGCCTCTGCCCGCGGTAAGATCTCCGTCGCACGCGTCGAAGATTTCCGTTCGCGGCGGCGCCCGGTCAGGCTCCGCTCAAGATCTCCGTCGCGATCCGACGGCAGAAATCACACGACCTCAAGATTTCCGTTTCGTCTGTGAGCGATTCTCGCAACGTAAATCAAGTTAAATAAAGTGCAGTGTGTGTTTCAACATTAAAGGATTACCAGTTCTTTACATTCTCCTCATTCCACTGAGTAAATTCTCTGTAAACTCGTAGTGCGTGTGCATGATATTGAAAATAGTGCTAGAGCATGCGTGTAGTTCGTTCCAGTGTATTATGTACGGTGTTATGAACAGTTTAAAAGTGAAAGGGCATTGACCCCTGCTGCTCGATAATTCCATAGGGCGGATATTATAAATGCCCTTGTGGATTTTAACGAGTAGGTAGGTTCAATGTCGTCCAACGATCTTTTAAACATTTTCACCTCGCTGGGGCCCCAAATGAGAACCAAGGTATGATGCGTTTGTCACTTGATACGAGTCTGTCGCGCGCCTGTGTGACGTACGCAACGTACACTTTTGTTAGAAGTGTTGCAGCATTTTAGGCGGATTTTTAACTGTTAATAACTAAATAACGAAGTCGAAATCGAAATTTTTTTATTCTTCATTATCGTCTTATATTATCGTCGAGAACCACCCCTTCAATTTTCTCCCACCTGTTGCTAAACACCCTGTATATATAAATATTAATTCTAGATACAATTAAAAATATATATATATACGTAATAAATTAATATATATGTAATATATATGTAATAAATAAATTACACTGTCCAACACCAAAGATTTTTTCATATAACTGTTGGGTGGATCTTGTAGAGATTTTGCGCTGATTCCGAATCTGGCACTATTTTTTCTCCTACACGCACAGTTTAAAAAAAATGGCTTTGAAAAAAAAAACGTATTTTTCAACTTTAAACAAATATTGTGACGTTATTATAAGAGATATTGAATTGTTCTTTCTAGCAAAAGATTCTGTAGACTTTCCTGAATACAATGATATCCGATATTAATACATTATAAATGTTTAAACATGTTTAAACAGTCATTAAAGACTGAGAGACACCACTTTTGCAGGAAATTTTGATGATATTTTTTTCAATTTGTATCAAAAAGTAAGGGTCCAGTGGAAAATCAAACTATACCACGCGGTAGAGCAGACTTTTATCTTGAGAAACCACCCTGTCTGGTTTCGAACATCGACGTTTTTACCGAGCTAGAAAGCAAAATATCATCACGGAACACAAGTCGCCGCCAGTGGTGCTCTGCCACTAGCGCGGTCGCGCCGCTCCGTATTCCGACGGACGACCGTGCTAGTGGCACAGCACCACTGACGGTGACTCGTGTTCCGTGATGATATTTTGCTTTCTAGCTCGGTAAAAACGTCGATGTTCGAAACCAGACAGGGTGGTTTCTCAAGATAAAAGTCTGCTCTACCGCGTGGTATAGTTTGATTTTCCACTGGACCCTTACTTTTTGATACAAATTGAAAAAAATATCATCAAAATTTCCTGCAAAAGTGGTGTCTCTCAGTCTTTAATGACTGTTTAAACATGTTTAAACATTTATAATGTATTAATATCGGATATCATTGTATTCAGGAAAGTCTACAGAATCTTTTGCTAGAAAGAACAATTCAATATCTCTTATAATAACGTCACAATATTTGTTTAAAGTTGAAAAATACGTTTTTTTTTCAAAGCCATTTTTTTTTAAACTGTGCGTGTAGGAAAAAAAAATGCCAGATTCGGAATCAGCGCAAAAAACTCTACAAGATCCACCCAACAGTTATATGAAAAAATAAAAAAAGTTGAAATTTGTTGGACAGTGTTATTACCCCTAATATATATACATGGTGGGGCACTATAAACAGGTCACCTGAGGTGGGTGTTGTTCTTATTGTTCTTCTAGTTCTTACTTTCACTCCTACTCTGGCCGATTGAAAATCTAACCACAGTATAGACGTAATTTTAGTATTTTCTTGAAAAGTAATAAATTTTAATAGTCCGCATGCTCCATTAACCAATCCGTCTTCAACATCAATGTTATTAATTATCATAAATTTTTTTATATTAATTTTCAATTTAACCTCAGTTAACAATTCGTTTTGAACTGATTGTTTATTTAAAGATTGTAATATAAATGTTTTTGTACTTTCATCGATATTCTTTGAAAATGTATTCTCGGCGATGATTGACTCACTCTTGCATTGGAATAATTTTCGATTATTGTAAACGGTTACATTAGCATTAGTTGCATAATTGGGGAAAAAATTTTTTGAAATTAAGAAAAATGAGGAAAAAAATTTTTTTTCTAAGTATGTTTAAATATATATAGTTACGTTTGCTTCTTCGGTGGATACGCCTTTCGTATAAATTGCAATATCGAATCAACTCCTTTCGAAAAAAACTAAAAAACTACTTGACCAAAATGGACCAAAATCTAATCAGCTCTAAGTTACAGCGGGGCACATCGATTGCATCATTCATCATTCTGATCGCGTTGTTACTTTTTCCGAAAACGTTAACGAAAAATTTGATAACATACAAACGGCCATACGCACACACACACACACACACACACACACATACGAACATTTTGCTGAAAATAGTCTAAAAGGACTGCAATGACCATGAAACGTGAAGATCTGCTAAAAAATCGATTTTCGATTTTCGGGGTAATTACAGTAACTTCCCTATAAAATCGGGAAGTTAATAACGTTTAACACAGAATAAATTGAATAAAATCTTTCTAATGTTTGACTTACGAACGTAAGATATTTCACGGTCACAGCCAGAATGAGAAAGAATCGCGAAGTTCGTGGAAACAGGACACACAATGTATTGGCATAGTAACGCGCGATGTTTGGGCGCGCGTTTGCTGTAAATCGGCGGGCATTTGCTGTTGTAGATCGGCATTTGTTTTATCGATCGGGCTCAGACATTGACCTCATCAGCTGTCTTGAATCAGTGTGCATACGGATGCTAGCTTGTACGGACGATTCTTCTCTCGTACGCGTCGAAGATTTCCGTTCGCAGAAATCGCATGATCTCAAAGATATCCGTTGTAAGGCTTGTAAAATCGTCGACTCGTTTATGCTCTGTTCGCGTCGCGTGTCGTGCCTCTGCCCGCGGCAAGATCTCCGTCGCACGCAGGGGGAGAAAACTCTTATGTATGACCTTGGACTGCTTGGATTTAGTTGAGGGAATTAGGATAGATGGCACCACGATCACAGCACATCACGTGATTAACCATGATTGGACATGACTGATGTTGAATCCCTGGCGCTATTGGTCGCTACTATTTGATCATGAAGTTCTTACTGCATGTGTTTGATTATAACCTCCAAAATCACTGTCAATTGTCAATCACAGAGTCTCGACCATTGTTGCGGACTACGATTTTTCAATTTATAGAAGACATTTTTATATTGTTTTTATATTCTTTCATGTTGTGTTGAAAATTTGATTAATAAGCTTCAAAAAAGGAAGTTTGCTGAGTGTCAAATCAATTGTAGAAATAATTTTTCAAAATTGAGCGACACTCAGTGAACTTATTTCATTAGAACTTATTTTTCGAACTTTACTTTGTGCATAATAATACATTTTTTTAAAGGATAGTGAGGTGCAGATGTGGAGTGCAGCAGCAAGTATAAAAATTGAAACATCTAATATCATTATAATATTATTCTGTATTATGTATATATGTATTATTATATAATAAAATATTGTTAAAATGAACTATTGTTACAAAACATGTTATGTCCTTTTACTTCTAACGTTAAAGTAATCGTACTGTGCAGTGCTGTACAGTAGGTATATGTGTGTGTATGTTGGTGTATGTGTATATCAGTGTATATGTGTTATAAAATAGTATAGCTATATATATAGGTTTTAGTTGAGGGAATTAGGATAGATGGCGGTGCTAAGGTCCATACATTATACATGGGAGATTGCCCCCCCTGGTCGCACGCGTCGAAGATCTCCGTCGCGATCCGAAGGCAGCAATCACACGACCAAGATTTCCGTTTCGTCTGTGAGCGATTCTCGCAACGAAAATCAAGTTAAATAAAGTGCAGTGTGTGTTTCAACATTAAAGGATTACCAGTTCTTTACATTCTCCTCATTCCACTGAGTAAATTCTCTGTAAACTCGTGGTGCGTGTGTATGATATTGAAAATAGTGCTAGAGCATATGTGTGGTTTGTTCCAGTGTATTATGTACGGTGTTATGAACAGTGCAGATTAAGAATTTGTGGATATGTGTGAAAACAGTTTAAAAGTCAAAGGGCATTGACCCCTTCTGCTCGATAATTCCATAGGGCGGATATTATAAATGCTCTTGTGGATTTTAACGAGTAGGTAGGTTCAATGTCGTCCAACGATCTTTTAAACATTTTCACCTCGCTGGGGCCCCAAATGAGAACCAAGGTATGATGCGTTTGTCACTTGATACGAGTCTGTCGCGCGCCTGTGTGACGTACGCAACGTACACTTTTGTTAGAAGTGTTGCAGCATTTTAGGCGGATTTTTAACTGTTAATAACTAAATAACGAAGTCGAAATCGAAATTTTTTTATTCTTCATTATCGTCTTATATTATCGTCGAGAACCACCCCTTCAATTTTCTCCCACCTGTTGCTAAACACCCTGTATATATGGAAAATTCAAAGACCAATAGAAACATTAAGCCGTTCGATGACGAGCGGTATAGCAATTGGAGGTTGAGAGTGCGCAGTTTAATGGAAGAATTAAAAATAGACTCTGCAACTCCAGAGAAGCTGACCGAAGTGTATATAAATGCTGGGAGGAAAGCGAAGAATTTGATAATACAATATTAAAGTGATACGTTCCTTGGTTTTGTGAGTCCGGGAAGTACGGCCAAACAGATATCTAAAGATCTATTGTTACCCTCGTTTGATTGTTTTTACGTCGCTTTTTCAACTGCTATGGTTATTAAACGACGGGACCTACAGTTTAAAGTGGGTTCCGAACCACCTTGGGCATCACAGTTTAAATTGCACATGGAATATTTCCAGAGGTGCCGGCGTCGGGGATCGAACCCGCGATCACGGAGTCCACAGGCACGCGCTCTGCCCACTGAGCCACTGCGCGCCATTAAGATATCTAAAGATCTAGATTCCATTTTTGAAAGAAAAAGTGTGGCGACGTTGTTATCCGTACGAAAGAGATTATTAATATTAAAATTACAAGGAGCTGAACTCCTTGCGAAACATTTTATATTATTTGACGAATTAATTTCCGAGTTGGCAGCAGCAGGAGCTAAAGTTGAAGAATCGGATAAGGTAGCGCATCTATCACTAACATTACCGACAACATACGATGGAATTATTACTGCAATTGAAATTCTATCGGAAGACTATCTTACACTGGCGCTTGTGAAAATAAGAATTACTTGACCACGAGATCAAGTTACGAGCTGAGACTTCTTCAACTAGTACAAAGATTCTGATGGTCAATAAACACACTGCAGAACATAAACCGAAGAAGTTTTCCAAAAGACAAAGACCACAACCATATAAGGCGAGGAAGAATGGAAATCAAGTGAAATGTCACCATTGTGGCAGGAAAGGACGTAAAATCAGAGAGTGTTACTATTAAGTTAGTAGATTATAGATGGATATTTACGATCAAACATGATCAACACGGAGACCCGACAAAAATACAAGGCGCGACTTGTTGTTCGTGGTTTTAGTAAAGAGTATTTGACGGACTATAACGAGACATTTGCACCAGTCGCTAGAATATCAAGCTTTAGATTTATACTTGCTTTTTGCAAATCAGTTTAATTTACTGATAAATCATATGGATGTAAAGACTGCCTTTTTAAATGGTAAACTAAAGGAGCAGATTTTTATGAAAGTTCCTGAAGGAGTCAAAAGTAAAAGTAATCATGTATGTAAACTTAATAAAGCTATTTAAGGTTTGAAACAAGCAGTTAGATGCTGGTTTGAAGTATTCGAAAAGAGTCTTGTAGGAAAAGGTTTCTGAAGTTCATCTGTAGATCGATGTATACAGGGTGTCTCAAAATTACCTTAGTTTAATGAAATGGGAGGTTCCCGCGATCATTTCAAGCGACATTTTCCTTTGCAAAAATGTTATCCGCGGCTTTGTTTAAGAGTTATTAACGAAAAACACGGACCAATCAGAGCGCGAGCTAGACGTGTACTGCCCGGCGCGCCGGCAGGCGAGCGTGGTGTAACGCCGCGGTGCCGCAACGAACAAAAGTTTCTCGATTATGTGCATCCACTCCAATTTCGATGAGCTTTGGATATGTTATCAAGACCATGATTCCGAACAACATTTCCCTTTACAGTTTCTGTCGATCGGCTTCAGTTTACGATATTATTGTAAAAATTTGTAATTCTAAATCGATCGATGTACTATTTTCCATCCAAATTCGATGAGCTTTGGACGTGTTGTCAAGACCATGATTCCGAACAACATTTCCCTTTACAGTTTCTGTCGATCGGCTTTAGTTTACGATATTATTGTAAAAATTTGTAATTCTAAATCGATCGAAGTACTATTTTCCATCCAAATTCGATGAGCTTTGGATATGTTGTCAAGACCATGATTCCGAACAATATTTCCCTTCACAATTTCTGTCGATCGGCTTTAGTTTACGATATTATTGTAAAAACTTGTAATTCTAAATCGATCGATGTACTATTTTCCATCCAATTTCGATGAGCTTTGGACGTGTTGTCAAGACCATGATTCCGAACAACATTTCCCTTTACAGTTTCTGTCGATCGGCTTTAGTTTACGATATTATTGTAAAAATTTGTAATTCTAAATCGATCGAAGTACTATTTTCCATCCAAATTCGATGAGCTTTGGATATGTTGTCAAGACCATGATTCCGAACAATATTTCCCTTTACAATTTCTGTCGATCGGCTTTAGTTTACGATATTATTGTAAAAACTTGTAATTCTAAATCGATCGATGTACTATTTTCCATCCAATTTCGATGAGCTTTATTTCAAAGGAAAAAGATATTTAAAACATCGAGTTTATAACATATTTGATGGTCGTCGAAATCGGTGAGGGCCCACATCATCGGCAACTTTACCCGGACGAGAGAAGAAGCAGAAACTGATTGAATTAAAAACTCACTTATTCAGCCGTAAATCCATTTGCTGCTTGCACCAGTGGAACAGGAATCACCACACTTTCACACAATTACTGAACACTCCACGTAGCACACTTTTCGAATTCGTGATTACAGCGAACGATAATAAATGAAATACTCCGTCGCGGAAAGAGGGCCATGCTCTTCGCGATTCCGCGCGAAACTGTGCTCTCTCCCGTACGTATCAGGATACACGAGGTATCTCGTCCATGGCATCGTCCGTTTGTCAAGAATCAATGTTTTCGAGAATCATATGATTCTCGAAAAATCAGTATTACCATAAGATTCTCGGGAAATCGATATCTCCATGTCAACGATTTCATTTGTTTCAAACGACGCCTTCATCGAATACATCGTACGGGAGAGCACAGTTTCGCGCGGTATCGCGAAGAGCATGGCCCTCTTTCCGCGACGGAGTATTTCATTTATTATCGTTCGCTATAATCACGAATTCGAAAAGTGTGCTACGTGGAGTGTTCAGTAATTGTGTGAAAGTGTGGTGTTTCCTGTTCCACTGGTGCAAGCAGCAAATGGATTTACGGCTGAATAAGTGAGTTTTTAATTCAACCAGTTTCTGCTTCTTCTCTCGTTCGGGTAAAGTTGCCGATGATGTGGGCCCTCACCGATTTCGACGACCTTCAAATATGTTATAAACTCGATGTTTTAAATATCTTTTTCCTTTGAAATACAACTCGTCGAAATTGGATGGAAAATAGTACATCGATCGATTTAGAATTACAAGTTTTTACAATAATATCGTAAACTAAAGCCGATCGACAGAAACTGTAAAGGGAAATGTTGTTCGGAATCATGGTCTTGACAACATATCCAAAGCTCATCGAATTTGGATGGAAAATAGTACTTCGATCGATTTAGAATTACAAATTTTTACAATAATATCGTAAACTGAAGCCGATCGACAGAAACTGTAAAGGGAAATGTTGTTCGGAATCATGGTCTTGATAACTTATCTAAAGCCCGTCAAAATTGGAGTTGATTCACATAATCGAGAAACTTTTGTTCGTTGCGGCACCGCGACGCACAGTGGTCTGAGAGCGGCAGAAAACGGCAAAAACCATAGGAAAGCTCTATTTCGGGGAAAATCTCGATCAAAAATGTTTGTAACCGTTCTTGGTCACGAAAAATAATAAATACATTAAAAAATAAGTAATAAATTAATAATAAATAATAAATTTTACACTTAAATTGAATATAAAATAAATTTAAAATGAAATACAATTCAATTTAAATTAAAGATAATAAAAAATGTTTCCTCTCCATATAAAATAACTACTTAATTTAAAAAACAATAATTTCATGTCAATTAAAATAAAATGAAATAATTTCATGGAAATTTATTATGTACAGTATACAGGTAAGGTTTATTTACATTTTGGTCACGAAAAATAATAAATAAATTAAAAAATAATTAATAAAATAATAATAAATAATAAATTTTACACTGGTTTTTACATACGTTTTTAAACACTACAAGTTGTTATCGTTTACAATAGTAGGGCTTCAACTTGTATATCGAAAAGAACCTTGTTTTTTGTTTTTGGCTCCGAACGAAATGTATTTATATAAGGGTCGGATGAAACCAAAAGAAAATTAAAAACATCTTCATTAGGGTTAATTCTTGAATTTTTACGAGCGTGATCTCTCCTGTACATTCGGTAGTCTTTATTTCTGGCTTCTTGAGCCTCCTCTGTCAGCATTCCTATCGGTAAAAGTGCGGCGGAAATGATGGTAGCTCCGTGCCAGAGAACCTTGTGTACTGTGTTTGGCATGTAGTACCACTTATACAATGTAACGTATAAAGATGCAGTTTCCAGACAAGTAATATGAGAATTTCGATTGGTCTATTGAGGCTCCGCTGTTTATTGTCCTAAGAATAACGCTGAACCCATTAATTAGATACTTGTTTACCCCAGTGAGTTCAGCAGTGATGGTTGGATCTTCGAAAAATCTACGGGATGTGTTTCCATCGTTTGTAGTGCCCAATTCTTGTTTAACCACATCAATTTTTAATCCCATACGGTCTTTGAATTTCTTCTGAATATCTTTTTTGGCTGCTTCGCGAATCTCTTTACTTTGTCTATCGGTCCTCCAAGTTTCAAAAGTAAGGTTGTAACTTATACGAGGTGTGTAAATAAAGTAATGAGACTGATTTTTTTTCAAGTTTTTATTCAAATATAATTACAATGCAATATTGTCTCCTTCAAAATAGGTCCCTTGGGAAGCCACACAGCGCTGGAGACGGTCCTTCCAATCATCATAGCATTGCTGGAACTCGGATAGTGGAATAGCCTTCAGCTGTCGGTTACAGCTGTTTTGATGTTTTTAAGGGTGCCGGTTCTGGCCGAGCGAGAGTGTGGTGGCGCACTCACACACCGCTAGACAACTGTATACGTACACGAGAATTGCAAGGGTTCGTCTGTTTGCAAATCCCGCCTCTCTAATGCACATTTGGGGCCCCTACGTGGTCACAATCGCTAGATAAAAGATCAACCAATTGCGCTTGGTGTCGAAAATGGCATGCTTTTGCGTTTTGGAAGCGTAATTTTCATTATTCGGCAGCATGTAGCGGAAAAGCGAGAGCATCGAGCGGCGCGACAGTGCTGCTACTATCAAGACACATACATTTTCTTAAATATCGAGAAATTTAGGGTTCTTATAGAAAAAGTAGACACCAAGCGCAATTGCTGGGACACATACAATGTCAATGCAACGATTATTATGTTAAACTATACGTGTTTAAACACACAGTTTGCAAACAGACGAAATTTATCCCTACACGGGGGGTAGAGTAACAAGTATAGTTCCGGAATTTTTCACTACGAGCGCTGGTACCTGTTTCCGATCATTCAGTCACTATATCGGTAAAACAGAGGACGAGAAAAACATATTACCGGTCAGTTAGGCTTCATCCGTAAACGTGACGTCACTATACGGCTCACGATGATGCTGCGTCGGTGTGCTCGAGTGAGAGTGTGTGACACACACTCACCCCTCGGGCAGCGTGTACGTGTCCCTAGGCGGATCGCAAGGGTTCGGGAAATGACAAACCATTTCTCTATAATGCACATTTGGAACCCCTACGTAGTCTCAATCGCTAGATAAAAGATCAATCTATTGCGCTTGCACCCCAAGATGGTCGACTTTTACGTTTTGGAAGCGTAATTTTCATTATTCGGCAGCAAGATGTCTGTTCGGGAGGCTCTGCAAGCAGGCTTGACTAGCCGCACCGCAAGGTGCACTCACATAGTCACCGCTCGGGCAGCGTGTACGTGTGTCTAGGCGGATCGCAAGGGTTCGGGAAATGACAAACCATTTCTCGTCTTTCGCCGCATTCTGCACTAGGTATACTATATCTATACCATGCCATACTTGCCTGTACCTGCTATAGCATAGAGCACTATTGTCGTCACGGGGAGCGAGACGCGCGGGAGGCACGAATACTGGTTGAACAATAGCCGGTGTTGCCGATCACTGCTTCAAACCATTTCTCGTCCTCCGCCGCATCTTCCGCCGTATCTTCCGCCGCATTATAAATTATTGTTATTATTCTATAGATTATAAAAATTAAAACAATTATTTTAACAATATATTATTAGGTTGGAACGAAAGTTCGTAGCGTTTTTAAATAAAAATTAAAAGATGAAATTAAGATATTTATTCATAGCTTCATTGAATAACACATACATTATAAAAATTTATTGATTTATTAATAGTATATTTAAATATATATATAGTTTGTACGCGCGCCGGGGAATAGCAGGAGAACGCAAAGTGCACATTTCATAATTTATAATTTATTATAAAATTTATTTATTATAATTTATTGTAAAAGTAAAAATTATACGGGCCGCCTCCTCGACCTTCGTCGCGCCTCGCCGCACAGTGGGAACATTGGACCAAACCCGATTCAAAATCAAAGAACTTTCGATAGAAATGAGGTAGAGCGATGAAATTTTTAAAAAATTAAAGCTCAAACTTTGCAGAATATGGGAAAATAGTGAGATTATGGTCCGAACGTTTATTGATATTGAAAACATTCGTTAAACTTGTAGAATTTCAAGAAAATGTGGTTTCTCCGTTACTACGTTACTTACTAAAACATAAGGTGTCACCAGTAGATAAAAAATTCATTGATGAGAAGTAAGTTAAAATGATGAAATACTTACCATACTCCCTGTGTAAATGAAAATATAATTATGAAAAATAGATATCTAATTTAAATTACATTATAGTCACACATAGATCTACGGGAAATGATATCTACACAAAATCTACGGGAAATGATATATAGCATGTTAACAAAAAGTTTTTTCCGCGCATAGTAACGGAGAAACCATATTTTCTTGAAATTCTACAAGTGTAACGAATGTTTTCAAGGTCAATAAACGTTCGTACCATAATCTCACTATTTTCCCATATTCTGCAAAGTTTCAGCTTTAATTTTAAAAAAATTTAATCGCTCTACCTCATTTCTATCGAAAGTTCTTTGATTTTGAATCGAGTTTGGTCCAATGTTCCCACTGTGCGTGCGCGGCGCGGCGAAGGCCGAGGAAGCGGCCCGTATAATTTTTACTTTTACAATAAATTATAATAAATTATATAATAAATACCTTTTATAATAAATTATAAATTATAAAATGTGCACTTTGCGTTCCCCTGCTATTCCCCGGCGCGCGTACAAACTCTATAAGTATATATTTAAATATACTATTAATAAATCAATCAATTTTTATAATGTATGTGTAGGAATATTTTAGGAACTCCTACACCTTGAGTGTGGCGTATCGGGTAAAATAATTTGACTCTAATATTTCTAATACTTGCACTTTATTAGCTCTTCACAGCTCAGCTCTCGCAACTCGCAACTCGCAACTTCACTCTCTTTCGACTTTCACACTTCTGATCTGTCAGCCCTTGCGTTCGTTCTTGTTGGTTTTGGGAAGCAAGGTATTTATTTAGAGAGAATAAAAGAACAGATATTTATTTAGAACGATATTTGACCGATGTTTCCTCTACTAAGGCTAGGCTTAGACTGACTGACTTCGGCAGCTCGTCGATACGTTTGAAAACGAGAAACATTTGAATGGGACACGTCGGCGGACCAAAAGACGCGCGGCTCTGTCTTTGATTCGATACCTAGAGGTACCGCGAGATACAATGTTTAGAGATGCATATACAATAGTTCCTGAAACCGTATTATATATATATACATATATATAATTTCTGTACATATATCTATAGTTCCTTTTATTCAATTTCATTCTTCTCTCTCGCACTCTCATTCTCTCTATCAGTCTCGCATCCATTCGGAAAAGCTCACGTACGCCCTGCGTTTGGCACCTCTAGCCACTTGACGCTTGTCGCGAAGACCCAAACACTCTTCTTTCACACCTCGGCCTAATTGGCCCAAACCAGAGATGGGCAATTTTTGTATTCGAATACAAATGAATATAAGATACAGTATCTGTATTCTTTATTCGAAGGTTCGAATACGAAAGTATCTTATATTCGAAAAATATTTAAATACTTTTGTATTCGCCGAGAATGTATTCGAAGCTTCGAATAATTTTTGTATTCGATTTTTGTAGTTGATTTTTGTATTTCATTTCGAATATCGAATACATTTTGGCCCGAGGGTCGAGCGCAAAGGCCTGAGAGCAGAACACAATGGTAGTGCAATAAACACGACCGGGCAAACCCTCGGCCTCCCAGGTATCTCGGCATGAAACCGCTGACAAGTGAATGCTAAACTTGTTTATTTCTTACAATTTCCTCGCGGAAGTGACACGGGCCATTTCGTGGCGTTCTTCCGATTAAGAAAAGTCTAAACCCCATAGAAATCGGACTGTTTCTAGTGGATTTATTCGTGAGAATTTCTTTGGGAAAATTATTGAAATACATTTTCGGCCCAACTCTGTGCTAGAGGGACGAAGCGTCGAGGGCCTCGGGAGCCTCGTCCAAGTGGTGCAATAAACCCTCGGCCTCCCAGGTATATCGGCATGAAACCGCTAACAAGTGAATGCTAAACTTGTTTATTTCTTACAATTTCCTCGCGGAAGTGACGCGAGCCGTTTCGTGGCGTTCTTCCGATTAAGAAAAGTCTAAACCCCATAGAAATCGGACTGTTTGTAGTGGATTTATTCGTGAGAATTTTTGTATTTCATTTTCGAAAATCGAATACATTTTGGCCCGAGGGTCGAGCGCAAAGGCCTGAGAGCAGAACACAATGGTAGTGCAATAAACACGACCGGGCAAACCCTCGGCCTCCCAGGTATCTCGGCATGAAACCGCTGACAAGTGAATGCTAAACTTGTTTATTTCTTACAATTTCCTCGCGGAAGTGACACGGGCCATTTCGTGGCGTTCTTCCGATTAAGAAAAGTCTAAACCCCATAGAAATCGGACTGTTTCTAGTGGATTTATTCGTGAGAATTTCTTTGGGAAAATTATTGAAATACATTTTCGGCCCAACTCTGTGCTAGAGGGACGAAGCGTCGAGGGCCTCGGGAGCCTCGTCCAAGTGGTGCAATAAACCCTCGGCCTCCCAGGTATATCGGCATGAAACCGCTAACAAGTGAATGCTAAACTTGTTTATTTCTTACAATTTCCTCGCGGAAGTGACGCGAGCCGTTTCGTGGCGTTCTTCCGATTAAGAAAAGTCTAAACCCCATAGAAATCGGACTGTTTGTAGTGGATTTATTCGTGAGAATTTTTGTATTTCATTTTCGAAAATCGAATACATTTTGGCCCGAGGGTCGAGCGCAAAGGCCTGAGAGCAGAACACAATGGTAGTGCAATAAACACGACCGGGCAAACCCTCGGCCATCCAGGTATCTCGGCATGAAACCGCTGACAAGTGAATGCTAAACTTGTTTATTTCTTACAATTTCCTCGCGGAAGTGACACGGGCCATTTCGTGGCGTTCTTCCGATTAAGAAAAGTCTAAACCCCATAGAAATCGGACTGTTTGTAGTGGATTTATTCGTGAGAATTTCTTTGGGAAAATTATTGAAATACATTTTCGGCCCTACTCTGTGCTAGAGGGACGAAGCGACGAGGGCCTCGGGAGCCTCGTCCAAGTGGTGCAATAAACCCTCGGCCTCCCAGGTATCTCGGCATGAAACCGCTGACAAGTGAATGCTAAACTTGTTTATTTCTTACAATTTCCTCGCGGAAGTGACACGGGCCATTTCGTGGCGTTCTTCCGATTAAGAAAAGTCTAAACCCCATAGAAATCGGACTGTTTGTAGTGGATTTATTCGTGAGAATTTCTTTGGGAAAATTATTGAAATACATTTTCGGCCCTACTCTGTGCTAGAGGGACGAAGCGACGAGGGCCTCGGGAGCCTCGTCCAAGTGGTGCAATAAACACCACCGGGCAAACCCTCGGCCACCCGGGTATCTCGAATACGACTTATTTGACCCTATTCTTTTATATTTTTCACTTTCCTCGTATCCATGTTGCAGAAAAAGAAATGAAGCAGACAGTAAACTTAACAACTGGAAGGACTTTTACGTTTCTATTGACGTTTGGTCGCTATGTAATAAAGGGATTATCTACCCCTGGTTAGACTACCGATGAACCTTGAAATTGGTGTTCTGGACTCGCCTCTACCCCAAAAACGGTGACAAAATAGGACCTGTCCTAATCCCTCTATAGACATTGGGCGTTGCTTTTGGGTGCCTTAGATTTTTGTAAGTTTACTGTCAGCTGCCCCATTTCTTTTTGTGCAACATGTATATTTGGGACTGGAAAATATAAATGAATAGCGTCATTAAGTCGTATTCGTATACGGTCTGGTATTATTTTCTCGAGACCAGCGGTACAGACAACGGACTATAAAAACGGTGTGTCCGAGGCTCCAATGAACACGTAGCGAGGCCCGAGGATCGAACACAAAGGCCTGAGCCCAGAACACAAGAGTAGTGCAATAAACACCACCGGGCAAACCCTCGGCCTGCCAGGTATCTCGGCATGAAACCGCTGACAAGTGAATGCTAAACTTGTTTATTTCTTACAATTTCCTCGCGGAAGTGACGCGAGCCGTTTCGTGGCGTTCTTCCGATTAAGAAAAGTCTAAACCCCATAGAAATCGGACTGTTTGTAGTGGATTTATTCGTGAGAATTTTTGTATTTCATTTTCGAAAATCGAATACATTTTGGCCCGAGGGTCGAGCGCAAAGGCCTGAGAGCAGAACACAATGGTAGTGCAATAAACACGACCGGGCAAACCCTCGGCCTCCCAGGTATCTCGGCATGAAACCGCTGACAAGTGAATGCTAAACTTGTTTATTTCTTACAATTTCCTCGCGGAAGTGACACGGGCCATTTCGTGGCGTTCTTCCGATTAAGAAAAGTCTAAACCCCATAGAAATCGGACTGTTTGTAGTGGATTTATTCGTGAGAATTTCTTTGGGAAAATTATTGAAATACATTTTCGGCCCTACTCTGTGCTAGAGGGACGAAGCGACGAGGGCCTCGGGAGCCTCGTCCAAGTGGTGCAATAAACACCACCGGGCAAACCCTCGGCCACCCGGGTATCTCGAATACGACTTATTTGACCCTATTCTTTTATATTTTTCACTTTCCTCGTATCCATGTTGCAGAAAAAGAAATGAAGCAGACAGTAAACTTAACAACTGGAAGGACTTTTACGTTTCTATTGACGTTTGGTCGCTATGTAATAAAGGGATTATCTACCCCTGGTTAGACTACCGATGAACCTTGAAATTGGTGTTCTGGACTCGCCTCTACCCCAAAAACGGTGACAAAATAGGACCTGTCCTAATCCCTCTATAGACATTGGGCGTTGCTTTTGGGTGCCTTAGATTTTTGTAAGTTTACTGTCAGCTGCCCCATTTCTTTTTGTGCAACATGTATATTTGGGACTGGAAAATATAAATGAATAGCGTCATTAAGTCGTATTCGTATACGGTCTGGTATTATTTTCTCGAGACCAGCGGTACAGACAACGGACTATAAAAACGGTGTGTTCGAGGCTCCAATGAACACGTAGCGAGGCCCGAGGATCGAACACAAAGGCCTGAGCCCAGAACACAAGAGTAGTGCAATAAACACCACCGGGCAAACCCTCGGCCTGCCAGGTATCTCGGCATGAAACCGCTGACAAGTGAATGCTAAACTTGTTTATTTCTTACAATTTCCTCGCGGAAGTGACGCGAGCCGTTTCGTGGCGTTCTTCCGATTAAGAAAAGTCTAAACCCCATAGAAATCGGACTGTTTGTAGTGGATTTATTCGTGAGAATTTTTGTATTTCATTTTCGAAAATCGAATACATTTTGGCCCGAGGGTCGAGCACAAAGGCCTGAGAGCAGAACACAATGGTAGTGCAATAAACACGACCGGGCAAACCCTCGGCCTCCCAGGTATCTCGGCATGAAACCGCTGACAAGTGAATGCTAAACTTGTTTATTTCTTACAATTTCCTCGCGGAAGTGACACGGGCCATTTCGTGGCGTTCTTCCGATTAAGAAAAGTCTAAACCCCATAGAAATCGGACTGTTTCTAGTGGATTTATTCGTGAGAATTTCTTTGGGAAAATTATTGAAATACATTTTCGGCCCTACTCTGTGCTAGAGGGACGAAGCGACGAGGGCCTCGGGAGCCTCGTCCAAGTGGTGCAATAAACACCACCGGGCAAACCCTCGGCCACCCGGGTATCTCGAATACGACTTATTTGACCCTATTCTTTTATATTTTTCACTTTCCTCGTATCCATGTTGCAGAAAAAGAAATGAAGCAGACAGTAAACTTAACAACTGGAAGGACTTTTACGTTTCTATTGACGTTTGGTCGCTATGTAATAAAGGGATTATCTACCCCTGGTTAGACTACCGATGAACCTTGAAATTGGTGTTCTGGACTCGCCTCTACCCCAAAAACGGTGACAAAATAGGACCTGTCCTAATCCCTCTATAGACATTGGGCGTTGCTTTTGGGTGCCTTAGAATTTTGTAAGTTTACTGTCAGCTGCTCCATTTCTTTTTGTGCAACATGTATATTTGGGACTGGAAAATATAAATGAATAGCGTCATTAAGTCGTATTCGTATACTGTCTGGTATTATTTTCTCGAGACCAGTGGTACAGACAACGGACTATAAAAACGGTGTGTTCGACTCGCCTCTACCTGAAACGGGGGTACACGGCGCGCCGCGTAAAAATAATTTGGTAAAAGTGATTGGAAGTAGACGGAGATTTTTTACACAAAGTTCAACATTACACCTAACCAAAACAATTAGTGCAAAACCAAAGCTGCTAAACACTTTTAAGATATACTTACATAAATAAAATATGAGCACAACGCAAAGAGGCTTCCGATTAATCCATATTAGTTAATGTTGAACAACTTTATTGACAAATTATTTTTGCCAAATAAGCGTTGTGCCTGTGGCAATGTATCCTCAAATTTTCAAACAAATTCGTTGGATAGTTTTGTTTTTACGGATTTTTTGCCGCTTTTTGGCCATTTGGCACTACTATGCGGAGCACAGTGAGTCAAAACGATGAATTCTGTGTCAAAATTGCCACCACACACAAACAGACACACACGCACACAGCCTACAAGTAGTGCCAGCCACAACCGCAGCGGTACGTCGAGTGATCGTTCGTCAAGTGATACATGTACCAGGGTGGACCTTAGCTATACTTGATGAAAATTATTTTGCAAAATTTTTCCCCGGGCACCCTCCAGAATTGTGACACCTGTTGAGAAAATGATCTGGAAAAAATTTGGGGCCGATTGGATCATGGGAAACCGGCGCTCAACGAATTTGAAAATTTTTTCTTTAAATCTTGACATAAATATACGTTGGAATATATCGTTGAATTTGTCTCTTTTTTCTCTGCAAGAATCCATATATAGCACAATCAGTTGTTAATAGAAAAAACATCCGTGACCTTGAAAACTTGAAAAAATGACCTTGAAAAAATTTTTTTTCTCTGATGCTACATTTACCTCCTTATATACTACAACTTCTGTTTGAAGAGTTTTTTCATATGTACATAACTGACAGAGATATTAAGGGACGTCATGCGCATTATTTGGAAACATACGACTGCGCATGTAGCTATTTTTCATAGATAAAAATAGGACTTTTGAGGCAGATAGCGCCCTAGACCGATCTTTCATCTAGGGTTTTACAGCAATAAAGAACGCTAGATAAAAGATCGATCTAGGGCGCTATCTGCCTCAAAAGTCCTATTTTTATCTATGAAAAAATAGCTACATGCGCAGTCGTATGTTTCCAAATAATGCGCATGACGTCCCTTAATATCTCTGTCAGTTATGTATATATGAAAAAACTCTTCAAACAGAAGTTGTAGTATATAAAGAGTTGAATATAGCTTCAGAGGAAAAAAATTTTTTCATGGTCGTTTATCGATTTTTCAAGGTCGCGGATATTTTTTCTATTAACAATTGATTATGCTATATATGGATTCTTGCAGAGAAAAAAAAAGACAAATTCAACGATATATTCCAAGTATATTTATGTCAAGATTTAAAGAAAAAATTTTCAAATTCGTTGAGCGCCGGTTTCCCATCATCCAATCGGCCCCAAATTTTTTCCAGATCATTTTCTCAACAGTTGTCACAATTCTGGGGGGCGCCTAGGAAAATATTCTTTGGTCAAAAAATAAGGTCCACCCCAATATGTACGTCAAGTAACCGTTCATTTTCGTTCAAACACTTTGATATATTTATTTTCATGGTGTTTTCTATGTGAGAATACAATATTACTTCAAACTAGTGGGTTATCAAATCATTTCAACGAAAAACTGGTTACATTAGTTTTGTTCACATAATTCGTTTTGCTGCAAAATCCTGAGGTCGTAGACGAATTTTGAGACCAGATTTGAAATCACCGTGGAAAAATCTACGGGAAATGATGTAGAGCATGTTAACAATAAATTTTTTCCGCGCGTGGTATCGGATAAACCACAGTTTTCTTGAAATTCGTTAAGCTTAACGAATGGTTTCAAGGTTAAAAAACTTTCGTACCAAAATCTCCCTATTTTCCCATATTCTGCAAAGATCCAGCATTAAGTTAAAAAAATTTTCATCGCTCTATCTCATTTCTATCGAAAGTTTGAATTTAGCAAAGATTTCGTCCAAATTGCCCACTGTGCGCCATAAGGTCCAGGCCCGGCGCGCGTGGGTGAAGTGGATTGGTTAGAGGCGCAGTGGAAGGGATGATGGTCCCGCCTACGAGGTCCCATCGCCTATAAATACCGGGTCACCTTCCTCTGCCGAATTAGTTTTGAACTGACTGTGACAGTTTAAATTAAGAGCATACATTTAGCGTGACCAGCTTTTCGCTCAACAAAAATCAACGATGGATTCGCACTCGCAGGAGGAACAAATTCAATCAGTCGTCGAAGCCTCAGCCACGGTTACGACCAACGTAACAGAAGAAGCAGCAGCAGCAGCAGGAGCAGCAACACTAAGATGTCCATCCATCCTGGATGGAAAATACTTCAAAATCGTCACAGTCCACGAAGGAAAGGTCGAATGCGAGTGCCAATTTTGCCCGCCACCAAGAAACGTGATAAGAGGAATCTTGAGCAGCACCTCAAACTTCAGGGCGCACCTGAAGCGGAAGCATCCGGGCGAGCTTCAGCAGTACAATGCAGAGGTACAAAGAGGAAGGCCCAGGAACGTGCACCAGGACCAGGACGCTACGATGCCGTCAACCCCTGTCGGAGAGGACCAACAGGGAAGGAAGAGGGACAGCAGGCAGCAATTCATTTCGAACGTGACAAATTTTGTCATTAACGCCATGATCCCACTGAGATCGGTGGAAGACGTACACTTTCGCCGCATCTTTAAAGACTTGGGAGTGTCGGACTCTATATCCAGTGTTAGTCGGCGCACAGTGGGCAGAGCCATGGCGACCATACATGTGACTGCGAACAATGATATCGCGGAAAAACTAAAGACAGTGCCGTTCGTGTGCACCACAGCAGATATCTGGTCTGCACGGAGAAGAAGTTTCTTCGGCGTGACAGCGCATTGGATTTCCTCCAGTTATGAGAGGAAATCAGTAGCCCTTGCCTGTCGACGCTTCGCGGGTGTTCACTCCTTCGACAAAATTACGGACATGCTGAGCTCGATTCACGCCGAATTCGGGCTCACACGCGATAAAATCGTCGCGACAGTAACGGACAACGCTACGAACTTTGTAAAAGCGTTTAAGCAGTTCGGTGTCCACGAGTCCGCGATCCGACTCGAGGACGAAGAAGATTACTTCGCAACGGGATCGTCACCACCAGAAGAAGAGGATCAATCCGAAGAAGAAGAAGATGAAGAAGATGACATCGAGGGACACAATAGGTCGTTCATGGACCATATACTGCCCCGCCACATCAGGTGTGCTGCACATACACTGAGCCTGTGTGTCACGACAGATTTGATGAACGCTATCCGAGGTGACGATATGCTATCGGCGATGCACACGGAGGTGATGCAAAAGTGCAACATCCTATGGAAGGCGTCATTGAGACCTAAATCGGCAGAAGAGATTCAAAGAATAATTGGCCATGCCTTGAAGAGACCTGGAGAAACCAGGTGGAACTCTCTATACGATAGCCTGAAGCAGTTGTGTGAGAACAGGGACAAACTTTCAGACGTAGGAAGAGTTCTCGGAGTAAGGAACATTCTCGGGGAGAATGATTTTACTTATATTGAAGAGCACCTGAAGTGCACATCTCCTATCGCCGAAGCAATCGATATATTGCAGGGGGAGAAACATATTTTTTACGGGACGCTGCTGCCCTGTCTTCTCTCCCTCCGCAGAAAATTGCAACTGCTGAAAGAGATGAGGTGGACATTTTGTAGATCCCTAAATGTCCGCCTTCTCACAAGTGTAGAAACACGATTTAGAGACCATCTCGGATTCATCACGACAGAGGCGGACAACGCGGGAATAGCAGCATTGGCCCATCCGCATTTCAAGAACCGGTGGTTCAATTGTATCGACGAAAACCACCGGGATGCGTTGATGCGTCTATTCCAGACGAAGGTCGTCGAGGAATTAAAACCAACCTACCCGCCAGTCACAGGCGTGCCAGCGACATCGTCGACGTCATCCAACGACGATTTTTTTGATTTCGGCGAGAGCCCAATCAATCAAAGTGTGGACTATGCATCCAAGGCATCGTTGCAGGTTAGTAAAATGTTGCCTACATGATAAATACACATTTCTTTTAACAGTACACATGCAGTGTGTATGTTGTAAATTTAAAAAATGTTGTTTTACAGATACTACATTTCCTGGAGGAAACCACAAAGGATTTCTCAATCCTGGAACAGTATCCAGCCGTGAAAGCAATTTTCATGAAATATAATACACCACTGCCGTCGTCAGCATCGGTCGAGAGACTCTTCTCGTATGCGACAATGACGAATACATCGAAAGGTAATCGGCTTTCAGACAAGAACTTTGAAAGACGAGTGGTGCTGAAAGCCAATTTGCAGGAGAAATACTAAGAGGACGATCATCCACCATCCAATGTCCAGGACCCAGGAACTAGGAACCACGAGACAACAGCGTGGAAGGCGATCGCAAGGCGCCATGACGCCAGGTTAGTTATAACATGACACAACTTACATAAGAGTTAGATTAAAGTTTCAATTGTACTTGTGACAAACACAATTTTAATGTGGGAATGTTTTTCTTTTCCTGTCGTCGGAGGCTACGGAATAACGGCGAGGATCACCGAAGATAGATGTCGTCGACCATCCACCATCCAGTATCCAGGACCCAGGAACCAGGAACCACGAAACAGCACACAACGAGACAACAGCGTGGAAGGCGAGCGCAAGGCGTCAGGACGCCAGGTTAGTTATAACATGACATAATTTACATAAGAGTTAGATTAAAGTTTCAAATGTACTTGTGACAAACACAATTTTAATGTGGGAATGTTTTTCTTTTCCTGTCGTCGGAGGCTACGGAATAACGGCGAGGATCACCGAAGATAGATGTCGTCGACCATCCACCATCCAGTATCCAGGACCCAGGAACCAGGAACCACGAAACAGCACACAACGAGACAACAGCGTGGAAGGCGAGCGCAAGGCGTCAGGACGCCAGGTTAGTTATAACATGACATAATTTACATAAGAGTTAGATTAAAGTTTCAAATGTACTTGTGACAAACACAATTTTAATGTGGGAATGTTTTTCTTTTCCTGTCGTCGGAGGCTACGGAATAACGGCGAGGATCACCGAAGATAGATGTCGTCGACCATCCACCATCCAGTATCCAGGACCCAGGAACCAGGAACCACGAAACAGCACACAACGAGACAACAGCGTGGAAGGCGAGCGCAAGGCGTCAGGACGCCAGGTTAGTTATAACATGACATAATTTACATAAGAGTTAGATTAAAGTTTCAAATGTACTTGTGACAAACACATTTTAAAATGTGGGAATGTTTTTTTTCCTGTCGTCGGAGGCTACAGAACGACGGCAAGGACCAACGAAGAAACAACAAAAAGAAACCATAAGGAAAATCGAACCCCGCAGACCCTCTGTTGCCAAGAAGAGGACATTTAGTCATAGAAGACAAAAGAAGAATTGCAACAGCAACAGTGATCAAAACTAATTGAAAATTAATTGTAAATAATAAAATTGTATTACTGTGTCTATATGTAATGGAACGAAGAGGTGGTATCGTTGTGGCAATATATGTATGTATGACTAAAATATGTATCTTTATATTCGCCGGTTTTGCGTTTTGCCGTTTGTTACATGTTCGCATGTTTAGTCTTATGAAACAGCGTCAATTCTGTCACGTCCGAAATTGAATAAAATATATATATATTTATACATATTGAACATAAACCGTCTTTACCTCATTCATCAATATTTTCCTTTTATATTTTCCTATCAATCCTCAACATACTGCCGTACATAAAATGTGAATCCAAATCGTTAGCAGAAATGTTCGACCGGAATGATAGTCAGGAGCATAACTGATCACTAGACTGCGGATTTTACAAAATAAACAAGTTTAGCATTCACTTGTTAGCGGTTTCATGCCGATATACCTGGGAGGCCGAGGGTTTATTGCACCACTTGGACGAGGCTCCCGAGGCCCTCGTCGCTTCGTCCCTCTAGCACAGAGTAGGGCCGAAAATGTATTTCAATAATTTTCCCGAAGAAATTCTCACGAATAAATCCACTACAAACAGTCCGATTTCTATGGGGTTTAGACTTTTCTTAATCGGAAGAACGCCACGAAATGGCCCGTGTCACTTCCGCGAGGAAATTGTAAGAAATAAACAAGTTTAGCATTCACTTGTCAGCGGTTTCATGCCGAGATACCTGGGAGGCCGAGGGTTTGCCCGGTCGTGTTTATTGCACTACCATTGTGTTCTGCTCTCAGGCCTTTGCGCTCGACCCTCGGGCCAAAATGTATTCGATTTTCGAAAATGAAATACAAAAATTCTCACGAATAAATCCACTACAAACAGTCCGATTTCTATGGGGTTTAGACTTTTCTTAATCGGAAGAACGCCACGAAACGGCTCGCGTCACTTCCGCGAGGAAATTGTAAGAAATAAACAAGTTTAGCATTCACTTGTTAGCGGTTTCATGCCGATATACCTGGGAGGCCGAGGGTTTATTGCACCACTTGGACGAGGCTCCCGAGGCCCTCGTCGCTTCGTCCCTCTAGCACAGAGTAGGGCCGAAAATGTATTTCAATAATTTTCCCGAAGAAATTCTCACGAATAAATCCACTACAAACAGTCCGATTTCTATGGGGTTTAGACTTTTCTTAATCGGAAGAACGCCACGAAATGGCCCGTGTCACTTCCGCGAGGAAATTGTAAGAAATAAACAAGTTTAGCATTCACTTGTCAGCGGTTTCATGCCGAGATACCTGGGAGGCCGAGGGTTTGCCCGGTCGTGTTTATTGCACTACCATTGTGTTCTGCTCTCAGGCCTTTGCGCTCGACCCTCGGGCCAAAATGTATTCGATTTTCGAAAATGAAATACAAAAATTCTCACGAATAAATCCACTACAAACAGTCCGATTTCTATGGGGTTTAGACTTTTCTTAATCGGAAGAACGCCACGAAACGGCTCGCGTCACTTCCGCGAGGAAATTGTAAGAAATAAACAAGTTTAGCATTCACTTGTTAGCGGTTTCATGCCGATATACCTGGGAGGCCGAGGGTTTATTGCACCACTTGGACGAGGCTCCCGAGGCCCTCGTCGCTTCGTCCCTCTAGCACAGAGTAGGGCCGAAAATGTATTTCAATAATTTTCCCGAAGAAATTCTCACGAATAAATCCACTAGAAACAGTCCGATTTCTATGGGGTTTAGACTTTTCTTAAACGGAAGAACGCCACGAAATGGCCCGTGTCACTTCCGCGAGGAAATTGTAAGAAATAAACAAGTTTAGCATTCACTTGTCAGCGGTTTCATGCCGAGATACCTGGGAGGCCGAGGGTTTGCCCGGTCGTGTTTATTGCACTACCATTGTGTTCTGCTCTCAGGCCTTTGCGCTCGACCCTCGGGCCAAAATGTATTCGATTTTCGAAAATGAAATACAAAAATTCTCACGAATAAATCCACTACAAACAGTCCGATTTCTATGGGGTTTAGACTTTTCTTAATCGGAAGAACGCCACGAAACGGCTCGCGTCACTTCCGCGAGGAAATTGTAAGAAATAAACAAGTTTAGCATTCACTTGTTAGCGGTTTCATGCCGATATACCTGGGAGGCCGAGGGTTTATTGCACCACTTGGACGAGGCTCCCGAGGCCCTCGTCGCTTCGTCCCTCTAGCACAGAGTAGGGCCGAAAATGTATTTCAATAATTTTCCCGAAGAAATTCTCACGAATAAATCCACTAGAAACAGTCCGATTTCTATGGGGTTTAGACTTTTCTTAATCGGAAGAACGCCACGAAATGGCACGTGTCACTTCCGCGAGGAAATTGTAAGAAATAAACAAGTTTAGCATTCACTTGTCAGCGGTTTCATGCCGAGATACCTGGGAGGCCGAGGGTTTGCCCGGTCGTGTTTATTGCACTACCATTGTGTTCTGCTCTCAGGCCTTTGCGCTCGACCCTCGGGCCAAAATGTATTCGATTTTCGAAAATGAAATACAAAAATTCTCACGAATAAATCCACTACAAACAGTCCGATTTCTATGGGGTTTAGACTTTTCTTAATCGGAAGAACGCCACGAAACGGCTCGCGTCACTTCCGCGAGGAAATTGTAAGAAATAAACAAGTTTAGCATTCACTTGTTAGCGGTTTCATGCCGATATACCTGGGAGGCCGAGGGTTTATTGCACCACTTGGACGAGGCTCCCGAGGCCCTCGACGCTTCGTCCCTCTAGCACAGAGTTGGGCCGAAAATGTATTTCAATAATTTTCCCAAAGAAATTCTCACGAATAAATCCACTAGAAACAGTCCGATTTCTATGGGGTTTAGACTTTTCTTAATCGGAAGAACGCCACGAAATGGCCCGTGTCACTTCCGCGAGGAAATTGTAAGAAATAAACAAGTTTAGCATTCACTTGTCAGCGGTTTCATGCCGAGATACCTGGATGGCCGAGGGTTTGCCCGGTCGTGTTTATTGAACTACCATTGTGTTCTGCTCTCAGGCCTTTGCGCTCGACCCTCGGGCCAAAATGTATTCGATATTCGAAATGAAATACAAAAATCAACTACAAAAATCGAATACAAAAATTATTCGAAGCTTCGAATACATTCTCGGCGAATACAAAAGTATTTAAATATTTTTCGAATATAAGATACTTTCGTATTCGAACCTTCGAATAAAGAATTCAAATATTGTATCTTATATTCCAATCCGTATTTAAATAGTTTTGTATTTAAATACTGCCCAACTCTGGCCCAAACAGACCTCCTTTCATGCAGGACCCAAACACGTTGGCGCCACGATGTCGCGTCCACAGTCACTCTAAACATTCACACCCCTACATACATATGTGTTATTCAATGAACCTATGAATAAATATCTTAATTTCATCTTTGAATTTTTATTTAAAAACGCTATGAACTTTCGTTCCAACCTAATAATTTATTGTTAAATTAATTGCTTCAATTTTTATAATATGCAGGATAATAATAATAACTTAATGAAGTGTTTCAGCGACGCTACAGCGTCTCTGACTGTAACACTGAAGATCCCAATAATAATAACTTATAATGCGGCGGATGCACAGTGGGACGAATGGCCGTTTTAGGTGGAAAAAAGTCATGTCAGAAAATAGATATAACATTCATATATACTTCTTTGGGAATGTTCACCGACCCTAATTATACCCATAATAATTCATTTAAAAGCGATATAAGCATAGAAATTAATACGTGAAAACTTCAAACCGTAATACATACGGCGAAATCGTACGTTTATATTCGCCACAAAGAAAATTGTGTCAGAGCAATAAATAAGAATCTTTAAGCTTCTATGCACGATTTTCCGTATTAATATAAATAAATGTTTACATTAATGTTCACAAAGTACGTTAGTAAAGTCCTTTACAATAATTTTTAGACATTGTTTAGGTACCAGTTTTCTACGTCATTTAGTTTACTTTAATAGAGCAGAACTAGCAGGTCTGGGTGGATCCGGTCTTGAAACTTTTTTAACTTCCCGATTTTATAGGGAAGTTATTGTAATCACCCCGAAAATCGAAAATCGATTTTTTAGCAGATCTTCACGTTTCATGGTCATTGGAGTCATTTTAGACTATTTTCAGCAAAATGTTCGTATGTGTGTGTGTGTGTGTGTGTGGGTGTGTGTGTGTGTGTGTGTGTGTGCGTATGGCCGTTTGTATGTTATCAAATTTTTCGTTAACGTTTTCGGAAAAAGTAACAACGCGATCAGAATGATGAATGATGCAATCGATGTGCCCCGCTGTAACTTAGAGCTGATTAGATTTTGGTCCATTTTGGTCAAGTAGTTTTTTAGTTTCTTTAGCTTTTTTAGCTTTTTTCGAAAGAAGTTCATTCAACAATGCAATTTATCCGAGAGGATGGACATTTTCCATCGAATAAACAAACGCAATTACAAAAAAATTTTTTTCTTAATTTTTTTTTTTAAACTGATGCTAATGTTACCCCGTGGAATAATCGAAAGTTATTCCAATGCAAGAGTGGGTTAATCATCGCTACTGCCGACAATACCTTTTCAAAGAATATTAATGAGTGTGTAAACTAATTTATATTACAACCATTGATAATACAATCTATTCAAAACGAATTGTTACCTGCAATTTTTATTCAACAAACTACGTACGTCGTTTCATCGGTTAAACGCACCGTTGACAGACATTAACGTTTACTTAATATTGTAACGTCTTAGTACGATAGTAATGGGGTTTTAGCATTATTTAAATTGAAATATCTCCTGAACTACTAACTTTTCGACGTACATAGGTTTGTACTTTTTTATAACGACTGTCCAGCTGCATCGATTGATGTATTAAACTATGCTTTAGAAACAGCCGAATGTAAAGAAGTCATAAAACCTGATTGTTATTTACGAGATAAACATATTAATTTATTTCACGAAATTATGAACAGAAATCTAAACGAGCGTGGAATATACAACTTTGCTCAAGATACTGATTACGTTCGAGCTTTTTTGAGTAATTTACAAGAGATCCCAGAACATGAGACGAATATTCAGATAATATACACTGGTGAAATTGGAAAAAAGGTAGTAGGACATTGGATTTGCACAAGATCTGATGATAACGGAAATGTACACATTTATGATAGTTTTAATGCTAATCATTTGAACCATGATGTAATAGATTATCTGAATGCCCTGTATAAATATAAGAAAAAATATATATTTCACAGAGTACAATATCAAAACAATGCGTTTGATTGTGGAGCATTTGCGATTTATTTTGCAACATTACTATGCTATTACAGGGAACCAAGCGAGCAACGAGCATACGATGTTGGTTTAATGCGACGTCATATAGCAAACATTTTGATAAGTAGAAAACTATTGAACTTCCCTGAAAACGTATAATCTTCTTAAAATGTACACTAAATAATGATAATAAATAATATCCTGCAACTAACGAATCGGGAAGTTCTTTGTGTGACTCTCCAAGAGTCACACACCAAATATGAAACATTAATAGCTGTAGACCCTACTAGCCATGAGTACCAATAACCCTCTCGCAAGAGCAGTCATACCCGCGAACCGCGAACTCGCGAAGCGAGTGAGCAACAACAACCCTATTCGCGAGCGAGCGAAGCGAGCGAGCAACAATAACCTCACTCGCGAGCGAGCGGAGCGAGCGAGCAACAATATCCCTCTAGTTTGTTTATAAGTTCAAACTATACTAAAGAGATTCCAACAAAAAAAATCTGCGGAATGCTACAACTTTTTAGATTTCTGTATCACCGTGCGTACGGTGCATACGGTGCATACGGTGCGCCGCGGTAGTGGACTGGATGGGCATGCTAGGCGGGAAATCGTCATATAAACACACGGAGAGATAACTCACACCTCCAACTCAGAAATGTTTATTTCTTCTAAGAGTCACAGAAGAAATTAATTTAGTGCCTTCAGAGACGTGAAGCTGAAAGTATCACTTCGTTAGACTGCAGCGAGCGAAATTCTTTTCTTCTGCAAGCTTGCTTAGAAAACTTACCTTTAGTTTTAATCAGTAATTTTTCATCATACATTTTTTCTAAGTGCCATGGAGAATGTCACTACCCGTAAGTACCTATTTCATCATATATAAGTTATTTAAATAATGTTTTTTGTAAAGATTTTGATGGTTTTACAAATACCATTTTTGTATGCCATGTAACCCACTTGAAAATTGAATAACTAAAAAATTCTGAAAGATCTTGCCATAAAATTTGCATAGAAGTTACTTTAGACTGTTTAAAATAAATTCTCACAGAAATTACCTGCTGATATCTTGTACATAGATGGCATTTTACTTTTTAGATTCAACTTGTTATATTTTTTTGTAGTTATATTGTTATATTTAGATTTTATTGTCATACTTATTTAATATTACTGTTACATTTTTTATTTATTATTTAATATTATTATTGCATTTTTATTTTTTTTATATTTGTTTATGTACTTTATAAAAATTTTTCTCAGAAATTTTTTCCAACATTTTTTTTACCATTAAAAAATTACCATAAACTTAAAGATTGAGATCTCCTCTTTACAACGACACCACGTACGTTAACATCACTAGCCGCATCTGATGCGTAGGATTTTTTTCCACCGAGAATAGCCATTCGTCCCACTGTGGGATGATACGGCGGAGGATGCGGCGAAGAACGAGAAATGGTTTGGAGCATCTCGAATCCTTGCGATCCGCCTAGACACACGTACACGCTGCCCGAGCGGTGACTGTGTGAGTGCACCTTGCGGTACGGCTAGTCAAGCCTGCTTGCAGAGCCTCCCGAAAAGACATCTTGCTGCCGAATAATGGAAATTACGCTTCGAAAACGTAAAAGTCGACCACCTTGGGGTGCAAGCGCAATAGATTGATCTTTTATCTAGCGAATGAGACCACGTAGGGGCCCCAAATGTGCATTAGAGAGGCGGGATTCGAAAACAGACGAACCCTTGCAATCCGTCTAGGCACACGTACACGCTGCCCGAGTGGTGAGTGTTGCCACACACAGCGTCGAGTACACCCACACTGTGTGACGTCACGCTTGCTCCTGACTTACCGGCAACATGTACTGATGCAGCGACTCTAGAAAATGTACCCAGCTCCCCTACTGGACAGAAATGTTATTACTTAGCTTCTTCTAGCGGCCGCTCGTTCGTTTCTGGCATGACCATCGAAAAGTTGTCAAGGTCAAATACGAACCGGTACCCTTAAAGGTCGCTGCCCACTAGACCGTAACCTCGGCGCGGCGCGGCGGAGCGGCACGCTGTTTGGCATTGCCTCCTATGGAGTACAATGGGGGTGCGGCCACTGTACCTGCAACGGCGCGCGCCTGCACTCGGCGACAAAAGGGAATGCCTCGGCGAGGATATACACGCAGCAACACTCAGCAGCACTTTCTATTGCACCGTTATTTCAACGTTTAATGTTATATTGTTATAGATCGTTGAATTCGTCTCGATACCAGTGAGAATGTTATGCAATAAAAAATATATGTTAATATTTAAAAATTTGAGGTGACCCCTTTAGTTTTTTATAAAAAATAATTTACTTTCAATTTTTTATATGGTGATTTGTAGAAAAGTGAATACTGAGCAACTTTTGTTGGAAACATTTTTTTGTCAGATCATCGGATGTAGAATATTTGGAAAATCGCGTTAGCAATGCTCATTTGTGGTGAAAATTCAGTGTCAAAGCGGCAAAGGAAAATTTAAAGTAGTTAAAAATTGTTTTTTGCCCCGTTATGGGGCAAGTTGTTCCTAAAAACTAAAATTTGCCTAAAATTAAATGGACAAATATTTCAAAGCTGCTTTGCCATAATCCTTTCTTGATGCTCATTAAAGACGGTTCTCTTTTTTTTGTATCCTATTGTAGTCTCTTGTCCATCTTTTCGTTTTTTAAGAAATCGGAACAAAGTCAGGTGGCAGATGTTGAAGTTTCTCGCGATTGTTGTTAATGAAAAGAAAAGATGCATACGCATACATTTGCTGTGGGGCAAGTTGTCACGAAACAGTGTCTTATGAATAATTTATGTAAATACGAATTTTGGTAAATTTTACAAATGACAATAAAATATATTTATCGAACATAATTATTATGCGTCTTTTCACGAATTTTATAACATGAACTTGTTAAAATTTTAGTGAATATCAACGAGATGTCTCGCTTACTGTCGCGAAGCAATCGTGAAAGACTATACTGAAACCAAGAAACTAGTGACACATTAATTTTCCACTGATGACGTATGAGGAGGGAGATAAATGGAGATGGAGAGAGAGGGGGAGAGAGTGTGTGTGAGAGAGAGAGACTTTAAACCAGTAGACACAGTCCGAATTCTATCGGGTTTAGACTTTTCTTCATGGGAAGAAAGCCACGAACTGGCTCGTGTCACTTCCGTGAGAAAATTTTGAGAAATAAGCAAGTTTAGCATTCACTTGTTTGCGGTTTCATGCCGAGATACCTGGAGATAGCTGGCCGAGGGATTGCCCGGTCGTGTTTATTGCACTACTATTGTGTTCTGGGCTCAGGCCTCGGGGCTCGACCCTCGGGCCTCGGTACGTGTTCATTGGAGTCTCGAGCTGGCCGAAAGCATTCGTGGATGTATTCGGTCTTCGAAAATTAAATATTAAATACAAATTGTATTCGAAGCTTCGAATACATTCTCGGCGAATACAAAAGTAGTTAAATATTTTTCGAATATAAGATACTTTTGTATTCGAACCTTCGAATAACGAATTCAAATATTGTATCTTATATTCGAATCGGTATTTAAATAGTTTTGTATTTAAATTGCCCAACTCTGAGAGAGACTATATATACTTTATCTCTATCTCTTCTCTATACAGGGTGCCGCAAAATTCCTGCACATCCCGGAAATCCTGCTTGTAAAAAATCAAAACCCTATAAAAAAATTGAAAGAATGCAGATGTCGCATGAAGGTTCTAAAGAGCCATCAGTTATATTTTTACAGTGCTGATATATTGTTATAATTATTGTTCATCAATTGTTTTAGATTTTATGGTTTGGTGCGCTGTAGCTAAAAAAAATGAAAACCGATTTTTTCGACGTTTTTTCCGCGAAGAACTAAGCTAACCTTAAAATTGTTGCGTTTCATTTATTCTGTTAGTCTATTAGGCACTAATAAACCTTGAACACATTATCAGTTTGATTAGTATTTCTACAGCACTAACATTACATCTGAAAATATTAATGAAGTACTTGAAAGCTAGGTTGGCTGAATCCGTTTTGCGTTTGACTATGGACCTGCGTATACTAAGTTCGAGCCCAGTCGTAGATTATATTTTTTTAAAATTTGATTAATTCTCTTTCTTATTAGCAACTATACAATAGTAAATAGTATTTTTTTAGAAATTCTTTTAAAAGCAATATTTGGATACTTAAAAAATAGTTTAAGGTAAAATACGCAATAAAAATAGTAGTCATGTCGATTTTTTTGAGGTATTTGATTTTTTACAAGCTGACTTTTCAGTTTAAAAATCTGAAACCAATTGCAAAGTATGTATTTAGGTTCTTGACATATGGCAGATTTTTTTCAGAATTTCTAAACATCATGAACTAGGGAAAATAGGCTAAATTCTGATTTTTCCTAGCCCTGGCCACGTCGCTCCGCCGCGCCGCGCCGCGCCGTGTCGTCTAGTGGGCGACAAAACCACCGGCGTGCCGAGCAGTGATGCCAGAATCGTGGGACGTGGTATTTTTCCCCTTCGCTCGCTCAGCCGACTCGACCCCCCACTCTGACGTACCATCGGCTCCTTACGTTGCTTCTACTGCGCACGCGCTACACACAAGCGTACCAAGACGAATAGGCAGCTCACACGGACAGACTAGAGGTACGCTTGTTGTAGCGCGTGCGCAGTAGAAGCAACGTAAGGAGCCGATGGTACATCAGAGTGGGGGACCGAGTCGGCTGAGCGAACGGAGGGGAAAAATACCACGTCCCACGATTCTGGCATCACTGGTGCCGAGTGCCTGGCCACGCCGCTCCGCCGCGCCGCGCCGAGGTTACGGTCTAGTGGGCAGCGACCTTAAGTGTCCCAAAATGAGTTCCCTTGAGGTGATTTTTCAATCTCGGGAAGAGGAAAAAGTCACAAGGGCTCAAGTCTGGTGAATAAGGAGGCTGAGGAGCCACAGGAATATTTTTACTGGCCAAAAACTCGTTTATTGAGATTGCAGTGCGACATGGCGCATTGTCGAACCACTCATTTTAGAACGGACAAGAAAAAACTGTTTCACGAAAACTAACGCTACGGAGAAACAAATGACTGTAGCGAGTTCAAACTCATACTGGAGTCGTATCACATGTGCACCTGACGCTGCTCAAAGCCTCTCGTCTCCAGCGTTGCCGGATCGAAAGCGACGTTGCCAGTCTCATTACTTTATTTACACACCTCGTATGTAGAATACACTCCATAAATTTGATGCGAGCGTGTAGAGGTGACAGTCCAAGTTGTATAGCTTCTTCATATTCGGGCTTCCTCTCTAGAAGATCCAGATTGTTCATCTCCGACGGTCTAGCTTTGCAAATAGAGCAAATTGCCATGGAAGATGTGTTTGTTACAGCTTGAGCAACCTTACCATCAATCATGGAGAACACCAGTGTGTGATTAACTGTTATCGTCTTACAGCTCAAGTTCATGACAGTATCCTTCAAACTCACAATTTGTTCTTTCACTCTTCTTACTTCCTCCCTTATGACATCAGGTGTTTCTTTGATGAATTTAAATTGAAGGGGTCTGCAGAATCTGGTACGCGATGGTCTTGGATTTTCCCAGAGAAGCGAAGTAGTACCCTGGACCATGATACGTAAAGGTACGACTGAAGTTAGAAACATACTCCCATCGTTTGCGTCTTCATTGTGAAATGTCTACTTGTATTCGCTATGGCCAGATGAGCCATCACATCCCCACTTTGATATCAGCGTAAAGTTGTCGCTGATCGAGTCCAATTCGCTTGGGGAAAGCGTTAAAAAATTCTTTTCACCGTATGGTCCATCAATGATTGCAAAGTCACCTTGGCAGACGTTTCAGAAATGTCACTATAATCGTGTTTTGATAAATCTGTATCAATCAGTATAGCCAATGCTCCTTCGCGGGAGAATGAGAGAACTTGATTATTATTTCGGACTTTTTTGGATGCAGCAATTAATACGTCTTGTGGCACGGTGTCAAGAACTTCTTTAATTTTATCCCTTCTGGATCGTTCGGCGCAGTCCTGGAAAGGTTTTTGAAGACGACCACATAACCCTTGCGAAGGAGAGCATGGCCTTTTATGCGTGGAAGAGCGTGAGGAATCGTCTACGCATTCCTTAAACGTAATGATGCACGTATGTTCAAGCCAATCTTTACATTTCTTTTCAAAGGTACGTTTATTACGACCAGCCGCTTGCCATCTTCTATTGAAGTGGGGTAAGAACGTTTGTTTAAGGTACCTAAGTACCTACGTACTTCCTCTATACGCGAATCAGTCAAGAGACGGGCGTTGTTGTTGCGAGATTTTAATTTTTCGAGGCATTTTTCTAAATCACGATCACACTCCAAAAGGCACTGCACCAATTCGCGATTTGGACACCAGAACATTTTTTTGAGAAATTATGAGAAGTACTTCGGTCGCAAAATACAGACTGTCGAGGTGTATGGCTGGGGCCATTTATAGAAAATTCTAGAAGAAAATGTGAAACAAAATGCGGAACGACAAGCTTCTAGAAGCTGCTCGAAGGTAGTTTGCTGGTAATCACGCGGGGAAGCAACGCGAGGGGAGCGCGCGAAAAGTCGAATCACGCTTAACAACCTGGTTGTTGATTTTCGTTCGCGGATCGCAACAAATACATATAAATAACGGGTTCGCACAGGTTCTTTCAATAGTATGCATTGTGAGCATTGTTAACACAATTTTTCAAATATTTCCGATGATCTGACAAAAAATTTTTCAAACGAAAGTTGATTAGTGTTCACTTTTCTACAAACTTCAATACAAACTAGAGGGATATTGTTGCTCGCTCGCTCGCGAGGTTATTGTTGCTCACTCGCTTCGCGAGTTCGCGGTTCGCGGGTACGACTGCTCTTGCGAGAGGGTTATTAGTACTCATGGCTAGTAGGGTCTACAGCGATTAATGTTTTATATTTGGTGTGTGACTCTTGGAGAGTCACACAAAGAACTTCCCGATTCGTTAGCATTAGTTGCATAATTGAAAAAAAAAATTTTTTTAGTTAAAAAAAAAAATTAAAAATGAAATATATATGATTACGTTGGTTTATTCGGTGGAAAATGTCCATCCTCTCGTATAAATTGCATTGTTAAATGAACTTCTTTCGAAAAAAACTAAAAAAACTAAAAAACTACTGGTCCAAAGTGGAACAAAATCTAATCAGCTCTAAGTTACAGCGGGACACATCAATTGCATCATTCATCATTCTGATCGCGTTGTTACTTTTTCCGAAAACGTTAACGAAAAATTTGATAACATACAAACGGCCATACGCACACACACACACACACACACACACACATACGAACATTTTGCTGAAAATAGTCTAAAATGACTGCAATGACCATGAAACGTGAAGATCTGCTAAAAAATCGATTTTCGATTTTCGGGGTAATTACAGTAACTTCCCTATAAAATCGGGAAGTTAAAAATTAAAGAAAAATCTCTTTTTGTATAAAAAATGAAGGTCACCTCAATTTTTTAAATATTAACATATATTTTTTACTTCATAATATTTTAACTGGTATCGAGACGAATCCAACGACCTATAATAATATAACATTAAACCTTGAAATAACGCTACAATAGTTTTGGCCACAAAAAGCGAGCTACCGCCCCTGTGTGACGGACCGTCAAGTATTCCAGAAAGCGGAGCGTTCTTTGACGCGTTCTCACCGACATTTCATGAGATAAAACCCGGAGCCGCAGGTTACCGCAGCTGAACTTTGCATTTATTGTTTACTTAGATGTCTACAAACGTTATTTTTCCATTGGCACGTTGGCGCAGTTTGGTGCAAGAGAGATATCGTCTTTCAAACTTCATTAACGTTGCTCTTTTCCCCGTTTAATAGCATTATCTGCAAAACTACTCGAAAAAATTAAAAATAAACATTTTTCGCGATTTATTCCGGGTCTTCGTCCTTGAAGGAAGCCAGAAAAGAAAACATTATTTACATTACTATTTTTACAGGCGCATACGGTTTCTTCAAACATGCGCTTGAATTTATGCTGAAAACTAGGTATGTATAGCATGGCCAACTTTAAGTTCTACGACAGTGAATTTGGATTTTGAACTGATTCATGCTAGAAATGTTTGAATTTACTCTCCTACTAGTCAAAAATATAAAAAATTTGGTTTTTTAAGAAACTTGAAAATATGGGGTTTTTGCCGCTCTCAGACCACTGTGCGGCGTTACACCACGCTCGCCTGCCGGCGCGCCGGGCAGTACGCGTCTAGCTCGTGCTCTGATTGGTCCGTGTTTTTCGTTAATAACTCCTAAACAAAGCCGCGGATAACATTTTTGCAAAGGAAAATGTCGCTTGAAATGATCTCGGGAACCTCCCATTTCATTAAACTAAGGTAATTTTGAGACACCCTGTATACATTCTGGACAAAGGAAGTATATCTAAAAATATATACAGACGCGAGCTGGCACTGTCGGCCCGGCGCGCCCACCGTCTATTGGCCGACTGTGCCAAGTCGCGCTCTCATTGGTCCGTGTTTTTCGTTAATAACTCCTAAACAAAGCCGCGGCGGTAATTTTTGCAAAGGGAAATGTCGCTTCAAATGACCTAAGGAACCTCCCATTTCCCGGACTTGAAGGAGTTTTGGGACACCCTGTATGTTGTGCTCTATGTGGACGATCTTGTGATTGCAACTGGAAATAAGGAAACAATGACCAATTTTAAAAGTTATTTAATTTTAGTATGATTAATCTAAAAGAGATTAGTTTTTTCTTGGGCATACAAGTCGAAAGAGTTAATGATAGAATAACTCTGGATCAAAGTACGAACATAAAAACAGTATTAGAAAAGTATAATATGAATGAATTCAAGGCTGCTTGTATACCTCTCCCGAGTAAATTGGAGTATGAAGCTATGAATTCGGACGAGAAGTATGACACGCCGTGTAGAATTTTAATTGGCTGTTCAATGTATATTATGATATGTATAAGACCTGATTTAAATGTTGCTGTAAACATTTTAAGATAACAAAGACCTTTGGCGATATTTAAAAGGTGTATTGAGATACCTCAAAGGCTCAGTTGATATTAAATTAAATTATAACCGAGGTAGTTATGCTAACATAATTAGTGGTTATATTGATTCTGATTGGGGTGGGCATGATGTAAACGATATGAAAAGTACAACAGGATATTTATTTCAATTATTCGATAGTTGTACAATAAGCTGGTCGACAAAGAGACAGTCTTCTGTTGCTGCTTCATCAACAGAAGCCGAATATATGGCACTTTTGAGGCCGTAAAACAAGTTATTTGGTTAAAATCGTTAGCCCTCAGCATCAACATAAACATTACAATGCCGATCATAATTTATGGAGACAGCAATGGTTGTATCAGTGTTCGCGATCGCGCTCACCACAGCGAGGTGCCGTTGTCACGCGTTCCCCTCGCTCCGTGATGACGTCACCCACCGAACAAAGTCGCTCGCGAGAACGTCCCGCGAACCGGCGTCCCCCCCGTCGCCCTTCTCGTGATCCATCGATCGCTCCCACCAATCCGCGATCCTGGATCATCGCGTGATCCTCGCTCGACCTATCCGCGATTTCCGCGAATTCGGACTCGCACGGTTTCCGAGAATTCGATCATTCGCTCTCATTCTGTTCATTCGATCACTCTTGTACGTTCGCCTCACACTCTTTCAACCGACACGTTTTCTATTCACGATTTTGTATTCGCGATTGTACATTTCAAATACCGTAAAATACAGTCCACCTTCTCTCATTTCAAATCCTCGCTTTTGTTCGCTTCACACTTTATTTCACCGTCGCGCACAGCGCTGTGCGTTTCCACCGGCTCCTCATCTTCAACGGATTTCGTGATCGTTCGATCCCTTCCGCTACAAATTTGGTCCTTCGAGCCGGATCGGCAGTGAAAAAGTGCGGTCGTAGTCAAATCAACCGTCATGGGCGACTCGCAACGGCAAGCGATGCATCGGCGTAAGATCCTGCGGACCGTGGAGAACTTTAAGAAGATCGGACAGGCCAACGTGACCTTGGAGAAGGTCCTGGGTCGTCTTTCCACCCTCGAGGACGTGTGGCTCGCCTTCCAGGAGGGTCATCTCGAGCTGCTCGCCTCGATCACGGAGGAGGAACAACTCGCCGACCCGTATTTCACGGAGGAACAGTTCGACTCCACGGAGGAAGCCTACCTCGCAGCTAAGGACTTTTTGCTAGAGAGTAAAGCGTCGTTCCAGCCTCACGTGAGTCCCCATCAATCGCCCAGCGAGAAGGGCATCATATCGACGGTAAAGCCTTCGTTGGCTCTCACTCACCTTCCTCGCGTTCCGTTGCCTCCGTTCAGCGGCGAGTACGACGAATGGGAGTCTTTCCGCGACCGTTTCAAGGCGTTGATAATAGCGAACCGCGAGCTTTCCGACTTCACTCGCATGCATTACCTCGTTTCGTCGTTAAAGGGCCCAGCTCTTGATTCTGTAAAGAATGTTCCGGTCACTGCTGATAATTTCTCCGTCGCGTGGCAGACGCTTATATCGCGATTCGAAAACAAGCGACGGTTAATTAAAACTCACCTGTCGAATCTCATCGATCTACCGACCGTTAAACGAGAATCTGCAAGCGAACTCCACGCGTTGCTCGATCGCGCTAACGCCGCCGTCACGGGATTGAAGAAGCTCGATCGCTCTCCTGAGCAAATCGGGGAGGACATGCTCGTGCATCTGGTCACGCAGAAACTCGACGCGACCACGCTAGAAAAATGGACGGTCTTTTCCGCGAAACGAGACGACATTTCGACGTTCAAGGAACTATCGAGTTTCATCGCGTCGCGCGCGAAAATCCTCGACGAGATAACGCTCGAGAATGTAAACAGTTCAGCTGGCAAACCGTCAACCTCCGCACGCGTTCACATCGCGACGGCGACCGCATCCACTTCGCGTTCGACTTCGCATCCTTCCACTTCGCGAAACGGACGAGCGCCGGACGACGCTAGCAATTTGGTCCCTGCGTGTCCATTATGCAATTCGAGACATTACTTAAACCGCTGTCCATCGTATATCGCCGAAGCTCCACATAAGCGGCGTGAAATCGTTATTCGATTCAAACGGTGCCTCAATTGTCTCAGCCAGCGACATACAGCCGCGGACTGTGTGAGTAAATACTCATGCCGCTTGTGCCAGCAACGTCACCACTCTTCTCTCCACAAAGATATAGAGTCTCGCGCTGTGACGTCATCCTCCTCGCTCCCGCGAACGTCTCCGCCGCCCAACGAGTCCGCTGTGACGTCTCTTTGCGCTTCGACGTCTCACTGCTCCGCGTCCCGCGTGCTCCTGGCTACAGCGTGGGTCAAAGTCCGTGTTCAATCAGGCCGTGAAGCGACTGTTCGCGCCCTGCTCGACCAGGGATCAGAGGCGACTCTAGTTTCCGAAAATTTAGTACAGATGCTGAGAGCGAAACGCATCCCGCGTAACGTTAAGGTGTCTGCAGTCGGCGGCGTACACGTAGACGAAGTGCGTTCGGCTACGACAATTCAGGTTACACCTGTATCGTCGAAATTTCCGGTGCTTTTCTCGACCGCGCTAATTCTACGCTCGCTCACTCCGTACCGCGCACAAACTATTCCGGATCCGTCTTCACTTCCGCATCTTGCTGGTCTTCCGTTGGCCGATGCGGACCCCTCGAGTCCTCATCCGGTGGACATTATCATCGGCGCCGATTTATTCGGGGA
The DNA here is from genome assembly GCA_963966675.1 of Lasioglossum calceatum. NCBI lineage: Eukaryota > Metazoa > Arthropoda > Insecta > Hymenoptera > Halictidae > Lasioglossum > Lasioglossum calceatum. Next base: position 243,129 of record CAXAAD010000356.1, read on the forward strand.
CGTAATCCTCAGCGGGCTTCGCAAAGGCATGCGTGGACAGCCCATCGCGCAGCAGTCGATTTTCGGTTGGGTGCTTTCGGGTCCTCTTTCGTCGTGTCCTGCGTATCCTCATCCTCCACAGTCTGACGTTGTCCACAACCATAATGTGACAGTCCTCGCTACGCCCTTCAACACTCCTATCGACACTCTCGAGGCGGAACTGCGACGATTCTGGGAATTGGAGGATTTACCGCGGAAATCCCCCTTGACCCCTTCGGAACAACAGTGTGAAGACCACTTTCGCGTCACGCACTCGCGAACTTCGGACGGTCGTTTTCAAGTTCGGCTCCCATTCAAGCAGGCCCCGCCTCTCGACATCGGACAATCGCGATCAACCGCGGAAAACATGTACCGATCGCTGACTCGCAGATTTCAAAGGAGCCCGGATCTCCAACGGGAATACTCCGTGTTCATGCGCGAGTACGAGGAGCTCGGACATATGAAACGCGTGCACGCCGGTTCTCCTCTGCCCGCACTCCCGGTGTACATTCCGCACCATCCGGTTTTCCGACCGGGTAGCGTTACCACGCACCTTCGCGTGGTTTTCAATGCATCTTCGCCGACCTCAAACGGATCTTCCTTGAACGATGTATTGCTCTCCGGGCCGAAGCTTCAGACGGATCTGCCATCTGTCATACTTCGCTGGCGACATCATCGGTACGTGTATACCGCTGATATTGCCAAAATGTATCGTCAAATCCTCGTAGATCCTCGCGATACAGACTTCCAGCGAATTCTCTGGCATGACCCGCCATCACAGACTCCTCATGAGTTTGCTCTGCTCACCGTCACATACGGTATGACATGCGCTCCGTTTCTCGCGCTTCGCGTTCTCCAACAGCTCGCTGAGCTCGACGGCGCGAAGTTCCCACTCGCGGTTCCGATTCTCCGGGATCAAATTTACGTCGACGATGTTTTATTCGGAGGTGATCAACTCGACACTGTTCGCACTCTTCGCGACCAACTCACTGAGCTTCTAGGCCGAGGTAAATTTGAGCTTCGCAAATGGGCGAGTAATTCCCCCACGCTCCTCGAGGACATCGATCCCACCAATCACGGGCTAGCTTGCTCGAAAAACCTCGCCGCGGACGACCACGTAAAGGTCCTTGGAATTTCGTGGAACCCGTCTCGCGACCAATTCATAGTAAACACAGCGCTCCCTTCGTCTCCCCCGCGTACAAAGCGGACAATTCTCGCCACTATCGCGAAATTGTACGATCCATTGGGTTGGGTCACCCCGGCCACGATCGCGGCAAAAATATTTATGCAAACGCTGTGGCGTCAAAAGCTCCAGTGGGACGAGCCTATCTCGTCGGCTCTCGTAGCTCGATGGGAACGTATTTTCGCCGGGTTAGCGCAGCTGGATCAGCTTAGTTTAGCCCGATGGACTGGTCTGTTCTCGAGTTCCCATTCCATCGAGCTGCATGGATTTGCAGACGCCTCGTCTCACGCCTATGCAGCCGCAGTGTATTTAAAAGTCATCGCTCAGGACGGCACGGTCGTCATCTCGCTGCTTACCGGGAAATCTAAAGTCGCCCCCCTCGCAACTCTTTCAATTCCGCGGCTCGAATTATCCGCCGCCGTTCTGTTGTCGCGCCTAATGGAATTCGTCCGTCCTTCTCTGGGTTCGAGATCGATCGCTACTTATTGCTGGACCGACTCATCCATCGTGCTCGCGTGGTTACGCGCGCATCCATCGCGTTGGAAAACGTTCGTCGCGCATAGAGTCCACGACATTCAAAGTCGCGTTCCCGCGTCCGAGTGGCGACACGTTCCCACGGCCAGCAATCCAGCTGATTGCGCGTCACGCGGTTTGTTCGGCAACGAGTTGCGAAATCATGCATTGTGGTGGACCGGGCCCCCGTGGCTACGACGCCCTCCGCAAGAGTGGCCTTCCGAGTCGCCCCCGCTCCCTCCCGACGCTTCTCTCATGGAGGAGAAATCCATCACGGTGCATACCTGCTCGCAACCCTTCCCCACCCCATTTAGGGAACTCGCGGCCCGTTTCTCGTCGTGGGCAAAATTAATTCGAGTGACCGCGTACATGTTTAAATTCATTAACGCGCTTCGCGCCAGGAAAAGAATTTCCTCGCCGGTGGCTCCTACGGTCTGCTCCGTATCGGTTCCTGACTGCACGGCAGCTCGACTCTTTTGGATCAAGGCCATCCAACGAGAACAATTTCTTAACGAAATTCAGGCCCTAGCTCACGGCAAGCCGCTATCGACGAACTGCCCCATTCTCGCTCTCAATCCTTTTCTCGACCGAGATGGAGTTCTTCGGGTGGGAGGGCGTCTTCACAAGGCCCCGCTTCCCGTCGCTCAGAGACACCCCGTTCTTCTAGCCGCTCATTCGTTGGTGGAGTTGATCATCTCCCAAGCACATCTTCGAACCTTGCACGGAGGTTTACAACTCACACTGAGTACTCTCCGTCGCGATTTTTGGATTTTACGCGCACGCTCTCTCGTAAAAAAGATCCTTCACCGATGCGTAATCTGCGTGCGCGAGCGAGCTAAGGTTCCTGAGCAACTCATGGGCAGTCTGCCCGCCGCCAGAGTGACGTCACCTTCCCGGTGCTTTTCACATTGCGGCGTCGACTATGCCGGCCCTGTTCATGTCAGAGCATCCGCTGGCCGAGGCATTAAATCGCGCAAAGCGTACATCGCGCTCTTTGTATGTTTGGCCTCTCGCGCGATCCATCTGGAGCTCGTCGGAGACTATTCTACACCCGCCTTTTTAAACGCCTTTTCTCGATTTTGCGCACGGCGCGGTCTTCCCTCCGACATGTATTCCGATAACGGAACTACTTTCGCCAATAATGAATTGGCTCGTGCTTACCGCGCCGCCTTACGCGACCCTCAGTTCCAGAACTGCACTGCCTACGATCAAATATCGTGGCATTTTAATCCTCCTGCAGCTCCACATTTCGGCGGATTGTGGGAGGCTGGCGTGCGCAGCGTAAAGCATCACCTACGCCGCGTGTTAGGCGATCGAACGCTCTCCTTTGAGGAGTTCACGACTCTCTTGTGTCAGGTCGAGGCCTGCTTGAATTCGAGACCGATCGCTCCTCTCTCCGACGCGCTGGACGATTGCGACTCTTTAACTCCCGGGCATTTCCTTGTCGGGTCCGCTCTCACCACCGCCCCGGAACCATCCCTCCTGCACCTTAACGAAAATCGGCTGTCGCGATGGCAATTAGTTCGCCACAAGGTCGAACGATTTTGGAAATTGTGGCAAGCCGACTACGTTAACACGCTCCAACAGCGCAGTCGATGGCGCCAAACGCGACCCTCGCTCGAAATCGGACAGCTAGTCCTTTTGCGCGAATCGACAAGTCCTCCGTGCAAATGGAAGCTCGGCCGCGTCATGCGCCTCCATCCGGGTTCTGACGGGCTCACGCGAGTCGTCACAGTGCGCACGGCTCAATCCGAGCTAAAACGACCGATCGTGCAACTCTGCGCCTTGCCCGTCTCCGACAAAGTAAACCCGGACTAGCGCGCGTCAAGACTCGCGACCTTCGTCGTCGTTCGTCAAATTTATTGTCGTCCATCCCTAGTTTTTAAGTGCGTGCGTTAGTCGTAAGGTCAATCATCCTCTACTCTCGCGCTGTCGCGCCGCTGCTCTCATGTTCTCGCGTTGTCGCGCCTCCGCTCGCGCACCACGCGCTCTCACACACCTCGTGCTCTCTCGCGTTCGAGCGGTTGCACTTTCGCTCTCGCTGTTAAAGTTCAACTCTGTAAATATTCCGTAAATAAAATGCCTGTGATCCCACCGTTAGTCTGTAAGTTTTGCGTTAGTTTAAGTGCGAGCGTTCATTCTAATTGTAAGTCCACGATCATACACCCATGCATCATTTCTCATATTGTAAATAAACCATCCGACATCATTTTGAAACCAAGGTTTCAAGGCGGGCGGTATGTTCGCGATCGCGCTCACCACAGCGAGGTGCCGTTGTCACGCGTTCCCCTCGCTCCGTGATGACGTCACCCACCGAACAAAGTCGCTCGCGAGAACGTCCCGCGAACCGGCGTCCCCCCCGTCGCCCTTCTCGTGATCCATCGATCGCTCCCACCAATCCGCGATCCTGGATCATCGCGTGATCCTCGCTCGACCTATCCGCGATTTCCGCGAATTCGGACTCGCACGGTTTCCGAGAATTCGATCATTCGCTCTCATTCTGTTCATTCGATCACTCTTGTACGTTCGCCTCACACTCTTTCAACCGACACGTTTTCTATTCACGATTTTGTATTCGCGATTGTACATTTCAAATACCGTAAAATACAGTCCACCTTCTCTCATTTCAAATCCTCGCTTTTGTTCGCTTCACACTTTATTTCACCGTCGCGCACAGCGCTGTGCGTTTCCACCGGCTCCTCATCTTCAACGGATTTCGTGATCGTTCGATCCCTTCCGCTACAATCAGTATAGCAAACAATCCAGGAAATCACAAAAGATCGAAACATATTGGCATAAAGTATCATTTTCTAGAGAGCAAAATATAGAAAAATGTGATTAATCTTAAATTTGTTTGCACAGAACGACGGGTGGCAGATACATTCACGAAGCCGTTGCCAGCTGTTGGACGTGGATTATCAATAAATGACATAGGTTATTGCTTATCCAACTATTTATTCACAACTATATACACTTACATGCGACTTAACATATCAGAACTCTTTGATAACTCATTCTAACCGTCTCTCCTTAGTATCACGTGCGCGAGAGCACTCTATCATAACCGAACACTCTCTCGGCGCGTGCGCCGTTCCGCAAGATGCGTTTCGAGCCCATCAGGAGCGTACACAGCTCCTATCATATCCCCGCCTGGGACTCGAACGCTCGAGCATCGTATAAGCTCAATCGCTTTGTTCCTTCTTAGTTTTTCATCGGTTAACGCTTTCGTGAATATATCCGCATACATGCTTTCGGACGCAACATGAACCACTTTTACAAATCCTCTCTTTACTTCATCCTTAATATAATAGTATTTCCTATTTATATGCTTTGTTCGATTCGTTACTCTTTCTTTGTGTGTCCAACTAATTGCGGCTTTACTATCTGTTTTAAGTACTATCGGTGGTTTGTCTCCTATCCCTGTATCTACGCTTGCTAGTAAGCTTTGAACCCATTTTAGGTCTAGCGTACCATCGGAGATTGCTATAAGCTCCGCCTCACACGTTGAGAGGGCTACCAGATCTTGCTTCTTACTTCTCCAACTAACTACGTTGTTCCCTATTTTGGTCACATATCCACCGAACGTTTTCGCATCCGCACTCGAGTTCCAACTCGCATCCGTACTCATACTTAATATATCACATTTATTATCATACTTGAGTCTATATCCAATAGTTTTCCTTAAGTATCTATAAACTCGCTTTACTGCTGTTAAATGAATTTGACGTGGACTACTACAATACTGTGATAATTTGCTTATACTATAGGATATATCTGGTCGCGTGGCTACACCTAGGTACATTAACGACCCTATTATTTCCTGATATATTACTTTATCTATCTCCGGTGAATCCGCAACATTATCCAAATCCTGCTGTGGATCTAGTGGTGTTTTTACCACATTACAGTCTTTCATCCCGTATTTGTCTATTATCTTCTCTATATAATTTTCTTGGGATAGTTCTAACCCGTCCTGTGTCTTTATTATTTCAATATTTAGAAAACACTTATCTTCTATTTCTGTTATTTTGAGATCTGCCCTAATCCTATTTATTATCCTGTGGCGGATCTATTGGACTCGGTTATAATGATTGAAACACTATTTTTGAGTCCTCTTTTTATGTTTTATTATTAACTTCCCGATTTTATAGGGAAGTTATTGTAATCACCCCGAAAATCGAAAATCGATTTTTTAGCAGATCTTCACGTTTCATGGTCATTGGAGTCATTTTAGACTATTTTCAGCAAAATGTTCGTATGTGTATGTGTGTGTGTGTGTGTGTGTGTGTGTGTGTGCGTATGGCCGTTTGTATGTTATCAAATTTTTCGTTAACGTTTTCGGAAAAAGTAACAACGCGATCAGAATGATGAATGATGCAATCGATGTGCCCCGCTGTAACTTAGAGCTGATTAGATTTTGGTCCATTTTGGTCAAGTAGTTTTTTAGTTTTTTTAGCTTTTTTAGCTTTTTTCGAAAGAAGTTCATTCAACAATGCAATTTATACGAGAGGATGGACATTTTCCATCGAATAAACAAACGCAATTACAAAAAAATTTTTTTCTTAATTTTTTTTTTTAAATTAAAACATTTTTTTTAAATTAAAAAAAATTTTTTTTTTTAAACTGATGCTAATGTTACCCCGTGGAATAATCGAAAGTTATTCCAATGCAAGAGTGGGTTAATCATCGCTACTGCCGACAATACCTTTTCAAAGAATATTAATGAGTGTGTAAACTAATTTATATTACAACCATTGATAATACAATCTATTCAAAACGAATTGTTACCTGCAATTTTTATTCAACAAACTACGTACGTCGTTTCATCGGTAGAACGCACCGTTGACAGACATTAACGTTTACTTAATATTGTAACGTCTTAGTACGATAGTAATGGGGTTTTAGCATTATTTAAATTGAAATATCTCCTGAACTACTAACTTTTCGACGTACATAGGTTTGTACTTTTTTATAACGACTGTCCAGCTGCATCGATTGATGTATTAAACTATGCTTTAGAAACAGCCGAATGTAAAGAAGTCATAAAACCTGATTGTTATTTACGAGATAAACATATTAATTTATTTCACGAAATTATGAACAGAAATCTAAACGAGCGTGGAATATACAACTTTGCTCAAGATACTGATTACGTTCGAGCTTTTTTGAGTAATTTACAAGAGATCCCAGAACATGAGACGAATATTCAGATAATATACACTGGTGAAATTGGAAAAAAGGTAGTAGGACATTGGATTTGCACAAGATCTGATGATAACGGAAATGTACACATTTATGATAGTTTTAATGCTAATCATTTGAACCATGATGTAATAGATTATCTGAATGCCCTGTATAAATATAAGAAAAAATATATATTTCACAGAGTACAATATCAAAACAATGCGTTTGATTGTGGAGCATTTGCGATTTATTTTGCAACATTACTATGCTATAACAGGGAACCAAGCGAGCAACGAGCATACGATGTTGGTTTAATGCGACGTCATATAGCAAACATTTTGATAAGTAGAAAACTATTGAACTTCCCTGAAAACGTATAATCTTCTTAAAATGTACACTAAATAATGATAATAAATAATATCCTGCAACTAACGAATCGGGAAGTTCTTTGTGTGGCTCTTGGGTAGTCACACACCAAATCAAAAACATTAATAGCTATAGGTTCTACTAGCCATGCGTACCACTAACCCTCGCGCAAGAACAGTCGTACCCGCGAACTCGCGAAGCGAGTGAGCAACAACAACCCTATTCGCGAGCGAGCGAAGCGAGCGAGCAACAATAACCTCACTCGCGAGCGAGCGGAGCGAGCGAGCAACAATATCCCTCTAGTTTCTTGCTTTGGATGCTCGACTTGTACAAAAGGCACGCTTATTCTCGAATCGCTTCTCTTTCTCTGCGCTTACTTCACGCGATCAGTCATACCAACTTACACACAATTCTAACCAAACATTCTTCGTCAGTCGTACCACATTCACTCCCTCACCAGTAACGAAGTTACGTTTTATAAATGTTCGTGTATAATACATAAAATAATAAATAAAAAAAAAAATAAAGATAACAAAACATTTGATATATCTATGGGGCACATAACAATTGCTATAATATACTATACTTCATACTGATTCTTGTTGTACTTGATATTTACTTGGGTAATATTATGTTTTAATTACTCGTAATATCCTACGTTATCGTTAAAACGAACGGGACGGTTAATTTGCCTGCCCGACCGTGATGCTTGTGGTTTCGTAATGGGTTGTTTTTCTGAGGTCGTTCTTTCCCGTTCCGTATCAGTCTCCCTGTCGACTGTGCCAGGTGCTACACAGTCACGACTCTCAGGTACTAGTATATAAGCCGGTTTAATCCTATCCGTTGAAATGCTTGCTGTCCGGTCTTTGAACTCCAGCACAAAGTATTTCCCTTTTCTCTCCAAGACTTTAAAAGGTCCCTCGTATACTGGCTCCAATGGTTTCCTCGTTGCATCAACCCTCACGAAAACGTGCGAACACGTGTTCAGGTCCTTGTGTACGAACACCTTTGGCCCAGGTCCATGTTTTCTGGTCCCCGGTTTGAACAGCTTCATCTGCTCCTGTAGTCTGTAAAGAAAACTTTCTGGTGTTTCGTGGTTATTCTTGGGTTATCAGAAAATTCCCCCGGCACCTTGATCGTTTTTCCATAAACCATCTGTGCTGTGTCCCCTTTAACAGCTGTTCGCAGTCCCAACAAGACTGTCGGTATGGATTCCGTCCATTTGTTTGTGTTGTGTGCCCGGATGACTACCTTTAGGGTCCGGTGTAATCTTTCGATTTTTCCATTACACTGCGGGTGGTACGCTGTTGTGTGTTGTATATTCGCTCCGCAAATATTTGCTAATGTTCGGAACAATTCCGAAGTAAATTGTGCTCCTCGATCCGTAATCACCTGGTATAGTACACCGAATCGTGTAATCCAAATTTCGTAGAATGCCTTTGCAACGGTTTCTGCCGTTATATTCCGCAAGGGCACTACCTCCATCCAGCCGGTATAACGGTCTATGCAGGTTAAACAATAAATACAATCATTTGATGGTGGGTACGGTCCTATTATATCAATGTGTACTACGCTGAAACGCTCGTCCGGTTCTTTATAAGTTCCTAACTCTGTTTTTGTATGTCTATTTATTTTGTTCTTCTGGCAATTCATACAAGCGCGCGTCCATTTCTGCACGTCCCTTTTGATATCTGTCCAGATGAACTTAGATGTCATTTCTTTCATTGTTGATTTGATTCCGGGATGAGCGAGTCCGTGTATTTGTTGTAACAGTTCTTCTCTACACTGTTTGGGTATAAACGGTCTGATCTTCGTAGTCGACGTGTCACACCACAGGTCTATCCCTGAAGGTAATGGGTATTGTTTAAAGTTCAACGATTTGTTGTAAGTTCGCAAGTTGTCCAACTCTTCGTCGTCTTCTTGCTCTCTTGCAATTCTATCGTAATCAATTACAGAGGTGCTGACTTCTGTTATTCTTGACAAATTATCTGCCACTATGTTTTCAGAACCTTTTATGTAATATATGTTTGTAGTAAATTGTGATATGTATTGTAGTTGTCTGAGTTGCCTCGGAGACGCCTTGTCATTCTTCTGCCTAAAAGCGAAAATTAGTGGTTTATGATCAGTTATGATTTTAAAATCACGACCTTCTAGCAAATACTTGAAATGTTTGATAGCTAGGTAAATGCTTAACAATTCCCGGTCGTATGTGCTATACTTCTTCTGAGTATCGTTCAATTTTTTTGAGAAAAAAGCTATTGGCTTCCAGGCTTCATTTTCAAATTGTTGTAAGACGGCGCCAATGGCCCAATCGGAAGCGTCTGTACTGATTGACAAAGGTAATTCCGGATCAGGATAACCAAGCAATGCCACATCTGCCAGTTCTTTCTTGCATTCTTCGAATTTTCTTATCGCTTCATCTGTCCATTGAATTTTTCTCCGATCCTTCTTCCGGGAACCACGCAGATATTCATGCAAGACTGCTTGGTTAGCAGCGGCATTTCTCAAAAACGGTCGATAAAAATTTATCATACCGAGAAAAGTTCTCAGTTCGTGAACTGTGTCTGGTAGCCTGTAATTCAATATTACCTCAACCCGTTCGGGTATCGGAGCTGATCCCTCGGACGTAATTAGATATCCCAAAAACTCCAACTGTTTAACTCCCATAATTGGCTTTGACACATTTATTCGCAGTACATACCTATTCAATCTCTCAAAAATCACCTTTAAATGGTTCCGGTGTTCTTCCTCTGATGTGGATGCAATCAAAATACCATCCAGGTATGTAAAAGTGATATCCAATCCCTGTAATACCTGGTGTATGAACCTCTGGAACGTAGATGGTGCGTTCTTCAACCCAAAACTCATCACATTGAACTCAAATAACCCAAAAGGCGTAATTATTGCAGTTTTTGCTTTGTCCTGTTCCGCTATAGGTATCTGGAAATACGCCTTGAAAAGGTCGATTTTTGAGAATATTATTTTACCTTTTAAGATGTGGTTAAAATCGTTGATCCTGGGAATTGGGTATCTGTCTGGAACGGTTACTGCGTTTAACTTTCTATAGTCGCCACAAGGACGAATAGTCCCATCCTTTTTTGTGACTAAGTGTAGCGGGCTTGCCCACTGAGAATTTGATCGTCTTATTATGTCGTGGTCTAGCATATACTGAAATTCCTGCTTCGCCAGTGCTAGTTTGTTCGGGGCTAGTTGTCTTGCCTTTGCATACACCGGTCTTCCTTCTGTCAGTATCTGGTGTTCTATGTTGTGTTTTACGCCAACCACTACCAGCGTCGGTTTTGAAATCTGTGGGTACTGGGCTAATATGTCGTAATATTTTGACGTTTTGTCCATTGAGCTAATTGTAGAGTTGTTAGTGATGGATGCGACTTCTCCTTTAATTTCGAAGTTGGTTATACCATCAATTAATTTCCTATTATTGATATCTATTATCAACTTGTATTTGTTTAGGAAATCTGCTCCTATTATGCCCCTTGTTGTTCCACCTATTATGAATAGCCACTGCATCGGTCTGCGGAATCCCATATCCACCGTTAACATCTTGATCCCATAGGTGGGAATTTCTGTACCATTTGCAGTGTACAATTTCAAATCGCCTTTCACTTTGTCATGTTTCGTAGCTGGAATCAAACTAACATCTGCACCACTGTCGATTAGGAATCGCAAACCTGTTCCTTTGTCTCTTACGAATAAACGGTATCTGCGACAATCTAAAGTGTTATTTGCAGTAGAATATGTCGCTACTTCTACTGCTGATTCGCTTTTCCCTGGTTGCTTTGATTCCACGCGCAAGGAGGTGTGCATTTTTCTGGTAAGCATTTACCCCCAAAGTTAAAGTGGTAGTAACAATACTTCCCTTTTGGGTTGAAATTCCTGCGGTTCCTACTTCTGCTTCGGTCCTCATACCTGCTTCTGCTGCCATCTCTATCTCTGCCGAAATTACAGCTTGGTGAACGTGACTGCCGGCCTATGCTCAGCTTGGCTATTTGGTGTTCCATCACTGACTTCCGTTGCAGAACTTCCTCCCAAGGAGGCACATTTCTGCTAGTTTCGCAGCACTCTGTCCCTGTGTTCATTTCTGCAATTCTGTCTGCCATTACTGCTAATTTTTCTAAATTTTCGTCCGAAACAAGCAAAATATTTTTAATATTGTCCGGGAGTTTATCTAGCCACAGCGTTTTCAAAACTTTATCCGAGATATCATTGGTCGCCAAGGATCTCATTTTCTGTAGTAATTGCCTTGGCTTCATGTCTTTAAGTTCTATTCCCGTAACTAACCGTTTTATTCTTTTATTCTCACTTTCTTTAAATATGCTCAAAAGCCGTTCCTTGGCTGCTGTATACTTGTTGGTTATCTTTTTGTCGGAAACAAGATCCCAAATGTTTTCGACATACTTTGGTTCCAACTGGGCTACTAGGTAATTGAACTTAGTACTTTCTACCGTTATGCCGGTGATATCAAATTGAGCCTCTACCTGATAGAACCATACCTCCGGCTTTTCCGTCCAAAATGGCGGCAGTTTTATACTCACCTTGTGAGTTTCGTTTGCAGTTGAGGTTGAAGTTGATGGTTCTGCCATTTTTTAATCGGGGTCACCAAATGTGGCGGATCTATTGGACTCGGTTATAATGATTGAAACACTATTTTTGAGCCCTCTTTTTATGTTTTATTATTTCTTGCTTTGGATGCTCGACTTGTACAAAAGGCACGCTTATTCTCGAATCGCTTCTCTTTCTCTGCGCTTACTTCACGCGATCAGTCATACCAACTTACACACAATTCTAACCAAACATTCTTCGTCAGTCGTGCCACAATCCTATCTATAATATCGTCCCCAGATCCTATAACTAAAAAATCGTCTACATATACGCCAATCATCACAAACTCTCCTCCTTTATTGTATACGTATACGCAAGGATCTTCTTTCATACGCTCTAATCCAGTTCACTCCATTATTTCGTTTAGTCTATTGTTCCAATAATGACCCGACTGAGGTAGTCCATAAATGCTCTTCTTCAGCAGACACACCTCATCCTTTCCATTATGGAACCCTGGAGGTTGTTCCATCAACACCCTTTCCTTCAGTGTTCCATTCAGGTACGCTGATTTTACGTCGTACTGTCTGATTTTTAGATTGCGTATACAGGCTATCGCAAGCATGATCCTCACCGTTGATACCTTGACTACCGGTGCAAACGATTCCATGAAATTGACTCCTTGTCTTTGCTGGCACCCTACAGCTACAAGTCTGGCTTTACATTTTGGCGATTTGTGTATGTCATTCTTTATAGTATACACCCACCTGCTTTTTACTACTTTCTTTCCTTTTTGTCTCGGCACCAATTTCCATACTTGGTGTTCCTTCATTGACTCTAGTTCCTTTTTCATGGCCTTTAACCATTCACCAGATTCTGATACCTCCGTAGCTTCCTTATAGTTTTCTGGTATCTTCATGTGTATCTTGTCCTCATGCTTCATAACATTGTTCACCTGTTCTCTTCTTTCTTCTATTCTCCTTGATCTCCCCACTCCTTGTCGTCTTAGCTCTTCCTCCTCTTCTTTGCGCTTCCTATTATGTTCTTCTCTTATCTCTTCTGCTTTTCGTCTCCCTCTTTGTATATTTGATCTTTGTTGTCCTTGTGTTTCTCTTCTTTCTATTTCGTCTTGCTTTTCTCTATTATCTATTGTATCTTGTTCTTCTCTATTTTCTGTTGGACCTTGCTCTTCTCTATTTTCTGTTGGATGTTGTTCTTCTCTATATTCTGTTGGATCTTGTTCCTCTCTATTTCCTGTTTCATCCTGTTCTTCTCCTCTTTCTTCATCTCGTGGGTTGTGTATTTCAAACATTTCCCCTCTATCTTCATGCTGTCTTGATCCTAACGTGGTATATCTCAAGTTATCTATATTTTCTTTGTGCGTTCCTTTTGCTTCTAACAGAGTAGATCCTCTAATGGATTCGTCGAATTTCGCTGTCCTTACGACACTTATTCTCCCACTCTTAGGATCATACAATCCATACGCCCTACTTTTATTGGAATATCCAACAAATATTCCTTTGGCCGCTTGCGGTTGCAGTTTATTTCGAAGGTTCTTTGGGATGTAATAGTATGACATACACCCAGAGACCTTCAAGTATGATATGGTGGGTTTAACATTTCTCCACCTTTCCATTGGCGTTTTGTCACATGTCTCTTTTGTTGGCGTTAGATTCTTTAACCAAGCTACCGTCATAGCTGCTTCGGCCCAAAATTCCCTTGGTAATTTTACATCGATTAACATTGCACGTATTTTTTCTAATAATGATCTATTCATTCTCTCAGCTACTCCGTTGCTTTGTGGATTATATGCTACCGTTCTCTGATGAACTATCCCTTTGTTTCTAAATAATTTTATAAAATTTTCGTTCACAAATTCTCTCCCGTTATCCGATCTCACATTTTTTAATACTTTTCCCAATTGCTTTTCACTTGTATTCATATAATCCACAAAGCACTCAAACGCTTCACTCTTATTTTTTAAAATATATACACTAGCATACCTTGAGAAATCATCCACAATTACAAATATGTATCTACTTCCGTTTAATGATTCTACTGGCATCGGTCCGCATAAATCTGAACTAACTCTAACGGTTGTTTGGTATATTTATTTTCTATTAATCTATGTGGCTTTTGCACTAGTTTTCCCATCACACATGGTTCACATAATTGCATCGGTCTTGAAATAAATTTAAAATCCCTAACTATGTTTCTATTTTTCATATATTCTAAGTACTTATCGCACACGTGCTCTAATCTCCTATGCCAAAGTATCTTACTCAACCTATCGTTTGGCTCTCTATTATAATCCCTGAGGTTTTCCTTTTCGCTGTCACTTATATTTACCTTAGTGTCTCTAACTTCTTGGATATTCGTCGCAGTTTTACTTCTAATCTTGCTTTATAGCACAAACACACCATTATTATTCAACGCGATTGCTATTGTTTCTCCGTTTCTACTGACTATCTTCGCACTACCATATGAAAGATCACTTTGTATCCTTGATCACTTAAACGACTCACAGATAATAAATTTGTTCTGAGCGACGGTATGTATAAAATATCCCTAATAACTAAGTTCTTTTCCCCTTCATGAGTTTTCACCTTTACTCTAACATCCCCTTTGGCTTTAGACATTATGATTCTACCACTCTCCGCTAGATTCACTTTCACTTTAAACGGTACACTGTTTTCCAGGTTTTCTTCGGTTGAAGTCATGTGGGGCGTAGATCCTGAGTCAAGAATCCATAATTGTTCCTCTTCGTCAGCATTCCTGTGCCCCTGTTTTCCAGTGTTCTCCTATTAGAAGGCTATATTCCTCTCGAGATTCTGTTACCATGCAGCTGGTTTCTCCTCTGTCGCTTCTGTAGTTTCCTCTATAATTTCCTCTGTGGTATCCTCTGCCCCATGGTCTATATGTTTTTCCTCGACCTCTTTCACTTGGCCATGTATCTCTCTTGAAGAAGCAATCTTTAGCTTTATGGTTTGTTCTTCCACAGTTGAAACATCCACCAAAGCTTGATTGCTTTACGACCTGTCGTGTTGCTTTGTATGCAGTTTCATTATTGCCATTGGGTTGTTCTTGTCTCATATGCTTATTCTGCCTGGCCTCTTCTTCTTCTAGAGATTGTTTCACCTCGTCCAAACTTATTCCTCTTTGTGTTCTCAGTACTGCAGCTGTTTTCTCTAGCCTTGGGTGAATTCCTCTAACCACGTGGTAACATATCTCACGCTCTTGTATAACATAACCTAGTGATGCGCTTCAGGAAGCGATGAGTAGATGATATAGGCGGGTTCTAACTCACTTTCTTGGGGCTAAAAAAGCGGAATTAGATAAACGCTGTAAGGCGTATTGCGTGAGCTCGTTCGTGGGCGAGGGGGTGGGGGAGGGGAGGGGGCAACACAGCGATTCCATTCGGTGGCGAGGGGGAGGGGGGGGGGGTAATACAGCAACCCCTCTTATCAAGAACAGTTCCTGGAATTTCTTTCGGGCCAGCTTCCTGGTATTGCGTTCAAGGCAAGCCGACCGGCGTAAACACTCATGCCCAAACGTGCGAAACGTAACGCCAAGCCGGCCAGCGTAAACGATCATGCCGAACGTGTCCGAACCAGGGCTACCATATTTTTCTCTCGCCAGGCCCCTTACCCTTCCGCCTCTCGCCGTGCCGTGCACCGTACCTCGTCTTTGCACTCTTCCCACTAACGCTGTCGACAGCGGCGACACGCTTGCGTACGGTCGCGTCAGCAACTAGTGGAAAGAGTGGGAGGCTCCCGCCAGCGTTAGTGGGAAGAGTGCAAAGACGAGGTACGGTGCACGGCATGGCGAGAGGCGGAAGGGTAAGGGGCCTGGCGAGAGAAAAATATGGTAGCCCTGGTCCGAACGTGTTTTGATATATCCATCTTTATCTTTTCGATTCGCATGTCTTCTTATCTACAGCAAGATGTAAGAGGAGCGCAGCCAGCCAACGCTCTTTCTTTTATCTTTGTTATTGTAGTTGGTTGGTTGGGTATAGGGTAAGGATGAATGAACAGGACGCGATGGAAAGAGAATTGCCGTCATACGGAACGTTCCATCGTTGCAAGCGTTTGCCGTGTTAAAGTTATTCGAATTCGGTATTCGCAATTATACCGTGGCGCATCAACGGATCGAAGTTGTAAGAAATATTTTGTTGACAACCGTGCGGTAGCAAGATGATCGAAACGTTGAAAAAAATGTTGACGTGTTTGATTCGCATGTCAATGCTGCTGAAAACTATGCACGAGTATCGCGAGTGGCATCGATCGTACATCGAGTCTTTGCAGTGTTGTGTCAATTATCTAGCCTGTGCAAAGAATGAATTGTCGGTAGGCGAGAAATTTAGTTTAATATCGACTATCTGCCGTATGAAAACTTTGAACGTTTCGGTGAATCATCGTATTTCTTCGCCGCACGCCGGTAGAGGTTTATACGATCGCAGGGGTGCGAGAGCCTCGACGCTTCGTTGGGAAAATGTGGAGTCGGCGTTTAAAAATCGCATATCGACCGGCATCGTTATCAACGTCGAACATATCGATCCAAAATAATTTTTACAGCACGCGAAACGAATAATTACGGGACGCGTTACGGAATTTTTAAATACGCATTCTGTAGAGAGAGATTGGTTTTAATTTTAATCCTGCAAGACGATAGTGAAGAAGGAGATGGTTGTAGACGAGAGGACTTTACCGCGAGGTAGATAGATAAAGAGAATATACTGAAGTCACTTTGAGGACGATCCGTTTATTATGACGGTGCGAACTGTACTGCCTCGACTGAGGACAATACAGACATAGAGAGAACATACATGATATAGATTTACATATACACGTAATTAGAGCGATCACAGGTGACAGGAAAACAAAACAAGTATAGCGCGAAATACAAATCATATCGAGACGCGCGCTCGCGTTAACATTTCCGCCCGCCTCGACGACGTTCAAACGACGTCGAAATAACAATGTACTTAGGGCTAAGAATCAATCTTTCGCGGCTGATACGGGTACCGGTAAGAGACAGAGTTTAGCGATAGGTCTCTTTAGGGTAGCGAATTGCGTCCGGACGGTAACAACGCGAACGAGACCGTCCTTGCCAGGATAGACAGCTGTCACGCGCGCGAGCGGCCACTTCGACGGTGGGTATCGTTCGTCCGCGACCAGCACCAGTTGGTTGATCTTGATAGAGTCCTCCATTTGACGCCATTTGTTTGATATCTGAAACCGCTGGAGATATTCTGTGGTCCATCTTTGCCAGAACCTTTGGAGGAATTGGCGTAAAAGTTGCCAACGAGAGAGACGAGATTCTGGCAGATGGTCGAGAGACGGTTCAGGAACCGTATTGAGGGCTTCTCCAATGATGAAATGACCCGTTGTCAAAGCTTCGAGGTCAGCGGGATCGTCGGACATTGGGCAGATCGGTCGAGAATTCAAAACAGCTTCGATCTGCACCAGGAGCGTCGAAAATTCTTCGTACATGAGAATGGTTTCACCGATGATGCGTCTCAGGTGAAATTTCACGGACTTTACGGCTGCTTCCCATTTACCACCGAAATGTGGCGCGGCTGGAGGATTGAACGACCATTTCGTACCGTCGTTCGCGAGGAGGTTCGCTAAATCGGCGAGTTCGCTTGAGGACGAATCGAAGAGACGACGGAGTTCGCTGTCCGCGCCTACGAGATTGGTGCCGTAATCGCTTGTCAACGTAGCGCAAATTCCGCGACGGCCTGTAAACCTTTTGTAAGCAGCTAAAAAACCTGCGGTCGAATAATCCGTCGCTAGTTCGAGATGGACTGCGGAAGACGAAAAACATACGAACACGACGAGATAGCTTTTGTACGTTTTGGCTGCCCTCCCTCGCCATGTTTTAACAGTGAAAGGGCCAGCGTAATCCACTCCTGAGTGAAGAAACGGACGCGACGGTAGAGTACGAGAGATGGGCAATTGCCCCATTAGCTGCGTTGCGGTAGCAGCTCGCTGTCGAGTACAAGTAACGCACCTAAGGACGAAACTACGACCGGGTACGCGACCTCCTACGATCCAGTAGGAGCGCCTCAACGTGGCGAGCATGGCTTGAGCTCCTCCATGCATGGTTGTCCTATGCACGTGATCGAGTACGAGATGCGTGAGCTGTGATTCTTGCGGTAAAATGAGGGGGTGCTTCACATCGTGATCCAAAAGCGCGTTGCGAAGCCGCCCGCCGATGCGGAGCATTCCGTCCGAGTCGAGGAACGGTACGAGACGGATCAGAGGACTCGATCGCGAAAGCGCGCTACCCTGCGAGAGTTGTTGCATTTCTTTGCCGAAATAGCTTTTCTGAGTCGATTTTACCCAGTAAAAACGCGCGTTTTCGATTTCTTCCGGTTGTAGAGGCGAAGAGTACGCGGTGGTTCGTTCGCGACGGCGAAACCGCTCTACGACGCGGAAGGACCACGCGGTAATGCGAAGGAGTCGTACTAAGCGCGAGTATTTACTTATGAGATTCCACACCGGAAGATTATCGAATTTCGCAAATGCAACCGTTTTCTGTCTTTCTTCGAGGTCGACATCTGGCAGAGGCGGTACAGAAGAGGGCCAGGACGTCGAATGTCGACTGAGCCATGAAGGTCCTTGCCACCACAGCGGATTTTCCGCGAGTTGCTTGGGTGACAAACCGCGCGACGCGAGATCCGCGGGATTTTCTTCCCCGGGGACATGGTGCCACCGAGAGTTTGGCATGAGTTCCTGAATTTGAACTACGCGATTTCTTACAAAATCCTTCCAGCGGGAAGGATGACCTCGAATCCAATGGAGCGCAGTCGTGGAGTCAGTCCAGAGATGAACTGGAGCGTCATCGAGCTTGAGAGCACGTTGTATCTGCAACAAATGTCGAACGAGCAATACTGCCGCGGAGAGTTCGAGACGAGGAGTAGTTACGCGCGTCGTACGAGATCGCTTAGCAGTAGACGAAAGTTTCTTGATAGGCGCGACTTTTGTTTTAGCGGATACAATAGTGATCTGAGGGTCGACGACATCGTAGAGTACACGCACGTAAACAACGACCCCGAGAGCTGCGTGAGACGCGTCGGAGAATCCGTGTATTTCGACACCGAGAGCTGAGGGCGAAAGACCGAGCCATCGCGGCACAGAAATGGACGTTACATCTTGAAGTTGTCGCGCGTAGTCCATCCAGCGGGCGGCGAGAGGCTGCGGCAGAGGTTCATCCCATTCGAGATGAGCAGACCAGAGTTCTTGCATGAATATTTTCGCACGTACTACAACGGGAGCGAGCCAGCCTAGCGGATCGAACAGCTGAGCGGTACGCGACAGAACCGTTCGCTTTGTTGTGACAGCGGGCTCGCATGTATGCGTGAGCGTAAACACGAACGCGTCGGCTTTTTGTTGCCACGTTAGACCGAGTGTACGAAACGAAGGCCCGTTGTCGAGAGAGAGAGAGTGAACAGTTTCGCGATCAGCTGTCGAAATGCTATCAAGCAGGTCGTCGTGGTTGGCGGTCCATTTCTTCAGCGGAAAGCCGCCCGCCTTGAAGAGATTAGCGACTTGCTCAATTTTCTCACGGCCTTGTTCGAGACTGTGCGCACCGGAGAAGACGTCGTCCACATAGGTTCCTTCCCTGATTACTCCTTCGGCGAGAGGGAAGCGATGACCTTCGTCCTTATCGAGTTGCCGTAGAGTTCGATTCGCGAGAAACGGCGCGGATGTCAGGCCGTACGTTACGGTGCACAAAGCGAATTCTACGAGTTCACCGCGGGAGTCACGCCAGAGGATTCTTTGAAAATCTTGATCATCTGGGTGAACAAGGATTTGTCGAAACATTTTTGACACGTCTGCCGAGAACACGAACTTGAACACGCGCCAACGAGTGATGACGTCAGAGAGATCCGTCAACAACTTCGGACCTTCATGCAGGCAATCGTTGAGAGAGATACCGCGATCTGTTTGTTGAGATCCGTTAAACACGACGCGATACTTCGTTGATGAACTCGATTCGCGGATTACACACAAATGCGGAAGATAATAAACGCGATTCTGATCCGGATTTGTGTCCGTCGCGCGACGCATGTGCCCCAGGTTTTCATATTCCTCCATGAATGAGACGTAGGCGTTTTGCAGGGTCGAATCCTTGGAGAAGCGCTTTTCCTGGCGCGATAACACCCGGAGAGCTTGCGATCGAGAATTTCCCAGATTGTCCGGTATCCTTTTGAAGGGTAGGCGAACTATATATCTTCCCTCCGAATTTCGCGCGTGAGTGGCGGCGAAATGAGACTCGCACTGAGCTTCGTCAGGCGACAATTGATCCGGAACTACTGAAAAAGCTTCTTCCTGCATCCAAAACCTTTGCAAAAGCTCGAGAAGTCCGCGACCGGGTGCATATTGAAAACTTTGAGCTATTGGCTGAGACGATGTTGCATTCGGTGCGGGAATGACGCCAGATAGGATCCAGCCGAGAGTCGTTTTTTGAGCCATCGGAGCTGTGACTGGTCCTTTGCGAACGCCTTCTTCAAGGAACAAACCGTAGACATCCGCTCCGAGCACGAGATCGATGCGTCCGGGTTGTGCGAAGTTCGGATCAGCCAATTCGAGATCCTGTAGATGTGGCCAGATACAGTCGGATACTTTCGTCGAGGGCAAGTATCCTGTGAGTTTCGACAAGATAGAGGCGTTTACTCTGCACGTGAACGTTGGTCGTACGCGAGATTGTAATTTCAGAGCGACGGAGCCACGTGACGGACGCGACGATTCCGCCCCGATACCGACGATGGAGATCGACGAACGAGAGCGCGGGAGTCGGAGGCGTTGAGCTAGGGACTCCGTGATGAGAGAGATCTCCGATCCCTGGTCGAGAAGCGCGCGGGCTTCGAGATGCTCACCGCAGCTCGAGAGAATTTTGACGACGGCGGTGGCTAAGAGAACCGGCGGTCGTTCGAAACTACTAACTTGAGCAACGTTGCTCGTTGCTGAGCCGCTCGGTATCGTCTGATCGCGGCGCGGGAGAAATGACGCGGATGCTGCCGGATCAGTAGTCCTCTCGAGATGCTGCTGCGCTGGAACTGTTGTGGGAAGAGTGTCTCCGCTGTGTATCGAGGTGTGATGTTGGGCTCCGCAATTTCGACAACGTTTTCGCGAACGGCACATTTTGCGTTGATGGGGACCGAGACAATTATAGCAGAGTCTTTTCTGCGCGAGAAATTCACGACGCTGCTCCGTAGACTTTCCAAGGTATGTTGGACAAGACGAGAGATAATGAGCGGCGTCGCACAGTGAGCACGTCGTCGTACTCGTCGAGGATGCCGTATGATGCGATTTCGCGCTCGTTTGGCGAGAATTTGAGGTCGTTTGAGGCTCGGCGCGTGGCTTTCCTTTAGCTCTCTCGTACGCTTGCAGCGATCGGATTCGCGAAATCATGAACTTTACAAGTTGATCCCATGTTGGAGGTTCTGTAGCGGCGCCGAGTTCACTTTCCCATTCTTTCACTGAGGTGGCGTCGAGTTTCCCAACCACCGTAAAAACTATTATGTCATCCCAGTGCTTGACAGGTCTTTCGAGAGCTTCCAGAGAGCCGAGAGCTTGGGAGATTTCTGAATATAATCGCTCGAGATCGGACGCCGATTCACGATTAAGCGGTTTTACGGAAAAGAGCGATTCTAACGCGGCGCCGACAAGCATTCGCTTGTTTTCGAAATACGACACGAGATCGTCCCAAGCGTTTTGAAAATTATTCGCTCTCAGAGAGACATTCTTCAACCGTAGACCTGCGTTTCCTGAGAGACACATTTTGAGATACTTTAGTTTTTCCACAGGTTCTAGGTCGGTGTTGGAGATAACCATAGACTAGGATAGGTTCTTAATCCACACATAATGCCCCACACTACTATCGGTCTGGTCTTGTATGTACAGCAAGTTGACGTGTCGATTCCTCTTCCGATTAGTGATACGAAGTGGAAAAAATGATTTTGCCTTTATTTTCTTCTCGAAGATGTCTTCAAAACCATACACATTGATCGAAATATCGTTCAACTTTTCGAACCGGGTAATTTGATTCAACAGCATGGGAAACTCGATGTCTTCAAAGTTTAATACAGTTGTGTATTCCGGGTACGAACTTTTGCGGTTACTGTGAGCAGTCGCTGGATATAGAGCTGCAATCACCGACCATGCAAAGCATGCATTGTCTTTGGAGTGAACATTAATTGTAGCTTTCTTCAACGCTATTTCTCTCGGTACGTTGATCTGACACCCAGCATGCAGCGGGTTAAATTTGTTGATACCGACTGTAAGATTGAGTATTCGCGACAACGCCCATCCGCTATCCCGTTCCTGAAATTCTTCCAACGACATTAGGATCGGTCCCACGATGCACAGTTCGTACATCTCTTCGAGATCGGTTGCGTAAACGATTTCACAGTTCTTAGTGCCAACACTTTTGCGCGAGCGTTGATCACCTGTTACAAATTCACCATTAAACACAGCGTTCACTTTTAAAGACTTATGTTTTCCCAAAGCGTTCTGTATTTTTTCAAGCACAATTTCCCTCGCGTCCTTGAGGAAGCTGAGAGGTTCAATGTAGTTGGAATTGATAACGGCGCCTGTTAATATGCGGCCCTTGAAAGCCGAGTCTATTTCACGCCATAAGAGTCCTGTGCTTGTATGTCCAGCACCTTCACGTATGAAACGTCTTCGCAAAGAATATTTTAAACTCTCAAGAGCGGCGATACGGGCGATCAATGATTGTTGAATACCGATCGATAATCGAGGACGTTTTATCCGATTATGTTCTTCAAGCAACTCGAGGCATTCGTTGCATCTTTCCTCCCAGACAAGGTATTCTTCCTGCAATCTTAAGCGATCAGATTGGTCCCACAAATCGCGTTCAATTTTCTGAATTTCTTCCATGGTTTTTCTTTGCCTCACAATCAGTGACTGAACAAAACTAATTAGGTGGGGTGCACATATAGCCTTCTGTTCGTTCCTAAGGGGTATCATATTTCATCTGTTCGTTGCTAAGGGGTATCATATTTCATCTGTTCGTTGCTAAGGGATATCAAGGTCAGCAACGTCTTAAATGCTGTCGCTGCAGTTTTTGCGACATTCCTGTTCGTTCGTAAGGAACGTCTTAAACGAATTAGTTCTAACCAAAGTTGGGCAAAAATCAACTAATAATTGAAAATGACTAATAGTCTGATTGATTGATAGTCAAATTTTAAAAAAAAGTCAGTTAAAACTTTTCGATTAGTTAGTTATAACTACATGGCACTAGTTAGTCACAACTCTAAGTAATCGTTAGTTATTGCTTATTGGTTATGATTAGTCATTAGTTAGTTTAAATGATCAGTCATCAATCTTTAGTCATCCGTCACTATTGAGCGCTTAACATACATTAATATGTATACTTAAACTATATTGGAATTTGCAGTGACCGGTATAAAAAAAAAAGTTTTTATTAAGTACAACACTCCTTTGCCATCGTCGGCAGCAATTGAAAGACTTTTTAGTTATGCTACAATGACGAATTTGCCAGAAAGTAATAGATTAAGTGACAAGAATTTCGAAATAAGTGTTCTTATGAAAGCATATTCAAGTTTTCCTGACCAAACTGAAAACAATTAAATTTAATCAATTTAAGCCAAACTTATATTATTTCAGTAAAATTTTGAAGAACCATCAATAAGTTAAAATGTTATTACTGCGTGCGTAGTAGGTATAATAAACATTATATTATATAAAATAAGATTCATGTATTTTCTGTTTGCGTTGTATTAAAACTTTTGTTTCTGTTCAAAGTCCAAAAAGTTAAATTTACTTTAACAAAATTTAATGAAATATAATTTAAATTTAAATTCATCTCATGTTATTATTACTCTATTTAGAACCGTTTATTCTGTTAATTAGCTATCTCTATCTTCATTTACTTTTGATGCACATGTGCTCTCTATATTCTTTTATTATATATTTTCCTCTCTATCTCTATCTCTATCCATCTGAAGTCTGAACAGTTCACAGAGTGCGCTGCGCGTGCAAAGCGCGCTCGATTTAAATTAAAGAAAATATATTTTCTTTACATGTATACTTAAACTATACGTAATCACGAATCCGAGGGTCGTTCATGTACATAGGTTACATAGAGCAGAAGAAAACTTTCTGTCAACGATCGAAAACTACATAATGTAACTGTAGACAGGTAGATGTGGGTAGATGTTCGTTCACGATCGTGAAATATGCCGCCACATAAAAATATGAAAGATAACGAAAATATTTCATGTATTTGTAGTTTCTTTTATGAATTAATTAAAAATATCGTCGTATCATCATTTCCACAATCAATTATACACTTGCATTGAAAAGATCGATTAACATATATATTGTATATACATTGTTCTTGATAGTTTTCGAGGTATTTAAAAAATAAAGAATCAACATTTTAAAAATATATTTGACTTTGTTTTACTGTTACCAACTCATTAATATTTATATTTTTTAGAATTCGACCGTTAGTGTGGAAGTGGACAAATTGCATTCGTACTTCCTAACAGATATTTGATGATAAGTCGGTATTTTACCCAACTCTGGGTCTAACACGCTCGGTATAATATTTCGCGATATTCCTAACGGGTATCAAGGTTCGCAACGTCTCGCTGCAGCCAGTGATGCCAGAATCGTGGGACGTGGTATTTTTCCCCTTCGCTCGCTCAGCCGACTCGGCCCCCCACTCTGACGTACCATCGGCTCCTTACGTTGCTTCTACTGCGCACGCGCTACACACAAGCGTACCTCTAGTCTGTCCGTGTGAGCTGCCTATTCGTATTGGTTCGCTTGTGTGTAGCGCGTGCGCAGTAGAAGCAACGTAAGGAGCCGATGGTACGTCAGAGTGGGGGGGCCGAGTCAGCTGAGCGAGCGAAGGGGAAAAATACCACGTCCCACGATTCTGGCATCACTGGCTGCAGCATTTCCTTCTTTGCGATATATACCAAAATGTTTGCTGTGTTTATAAGATCGTCGGTTGGCCAAGCGGCTAATGAGTTGGACTACCAAGCGGTAGACCGGGGTTCGAAACCTGATGGGGCAAAAAGTTTTTTTTCAAGTCTTAAAAAGAATTCGCATCCGTCTACCGCTTGTGACGTCACAGAAATGGGGGGGGGGGGTAAGAGTGAGGCTATGAAACGCCGTTGTCGGTTTGTTCGTCACTTCCGTGACGTCACTTCTTCATTACATCCTCCAAATAAAGAAATGGGGGGGGGGATTATCTGGGGGGGGTGGTCAATGATCGGTTGGTTAGAAGCTAACTTCATTGTGGTAAAAAAATTGATTGGTTTGGTTAGGTTTCCCCTCCCTGGGTAGGTCTGCCTTGCCCTCCCCTCCCCCACCGGTTTGGCACGCAGCTAACTTCAGAGTGGTAAAAAAATTGATTGGTTGGGTTAGGTTAGGTTTCCCCTCCCTGGGTAGGTCTGCCTTGACCCCCCCCTCCCCGGTTTGGCTCGCAGCTAACTTCAGAGTGGTTAGCCCCCCCCACCCCGGCTTGACTCGCAGCTAACTTCAGAGTGGTCCAGAACCCCCATAGACTTACTACTCGATTTATATCGTGTTTGCACAAATCTATTAAAATAAGTTCTATAAAGAAAAAAAATAAGTAATAATAAATAAAAAAGTTATTCCTTGGTATTGAATTGTGAGGACGCGCAAGCCTTTGAACTGTGCCGCCGACTGCGACTCTCGGCGTCTCTTTCTTTCCCATGCGCTATCCTTCCTTGCGCTCGAAACTTTAATTGTCCATTACACAAGTAAAAAAAAAATATCATCGGAATTATATCATATTTGGTATCATTTTGCATTATAAAAATGCCACAAATATGTTGGTGAAAGTTCCGTAGAAAAATAATGAAAAAATAAAGAAGTCATTTTTTATATTCCAATAGGGTGAATTTATATATTCTTATTTTTTTCTATTTATTCATTATATTTTATAAATTATCGTTATTTATAAACATGTTTATTTTTCCAGATTGAAAATAGAAATTTTTTTGAAAATGGAACGCCATGGAAACGAAGACTTATCGAGTAAGTATATAATATTAACACTCATCGTATTTCCTGTAAATAATTTTTTTTTTCCATCAATGATGTTTGATATTTTTTTTGATTCCAGACTTATTAAAACAAATGGAGGTGATGATTATGGAGGCGCCTCCCTCACCGGACACCTCAGCGGGCCACAGCCAGCCACAACCGCCACTTCCTCTGCGGCCACTGTCACCGCCACCGCCACTGCCAGCACCGGAACATGATATGGATTGTCATAGTACCGTTGTTGAACAGAATGTGGAGGTGCCCGTGGATTTAATGCAACGCCTCCTCCAAGCTTTGGAAGTGCAGAATAAAAGTAAGTGTTTCCTTAAATTTTTAACTTCCCGATTCATAGAGAAGTTACTGTAATTCAGGATATATATGGGTCATATTTTCGAAAAAACCCGGGTCAGACATAATAATATGGGAATATATAATTAATGTTTTTTTCTTTTTCAGATCGTGGCACCAATGGCGGCGCATCGCGGGAGCGTTGGCTCCATCGAACTGATGGACGAAGGGGTAGAGGAGCTGGTCGTGGGTGAAGAGGAAGAGGCCGTGGTCGTGGGGGAAGAGGGAGAGGCCGTGGCCGTGGTCGAGGTGCCAATGTCACCTTTCACCAACATTTTCATTATGGTTAATTTTGTAATAAAAAATATTAATTAAAAAAAATGAATTATTATTATTGTTATTATTATTAACTTCCCGATATATTATTATTATTATTAGTAGTAGTAGTAGTAGTAGTATTATTATTGTAATTATTTATACGTTTATGAAGTTATTGAATATCATGATTTCTTATCATTTATACTATATTTATTCATCTAATTACACTGTCCAACAAATTTCAACTTTTTTCATGTTTTCATATAACTGTTGGGTGGATCTTCTAGAGTTTTATGCGCTGATTCCGAATCTGCCCTTAATATTTCTCCTACACGCACAGTTTTTGAGAAACATGACTGAAAAAAACGTATTTTTCGACTTTAATCAAATATTGTGATGTTATTATACAAGATATTGAATTGTTCTTTACAGCAAAAGATTCTGTAGACTTTCCTGAATCCAGTGATATGCATTATTAATACGTTATGATTGTTTAAACATGTTTAAACAATCATTAAAGACGGAGAGACACTACTTTTGCACCCATTTTTACGGTTATTTTTCAGTTTATGTTAGAAAATAAGGGTCCAGCGTAAAATCGAACTACACCACGCGATAGAGCAGACTTTTCTCTTGAGGAACCACTCTATTAACTTTTGAACGTCGACGTTTTTTTTCGATCCAGAAAGCAAAATATCTGCGTCCAACATAGGTTGCCGCCAGTGACGCTCACCACTAGAACGGGCGTTGTATGGGATACGGCGCAGCGAATTATTGATTACATTAGTATTGCAATATAATACAATTACTCATGATGGTATTCTACTCAATATTTTTTAACATTCATTTTACCATATTGCTCGAATCAATTTATGTTATAATCATATATACGTTTATATAATATATATGTGTGTGTCACGCGCTCGTTTATGGTAGCAGTACTTCTTTCCTTGCCCTTGAACGTCTCACCTTCGTCTCACCTACTGTACCTGGTACATTCTAACCAATTAAAGAAAACAAACGACGAAAAATATATTTGAGTGTGGATGTGGATGAGTGAGGAATTCGCTGTAAATATTTTCATTATCAGTTCTACTGTGACACTCATGGTGATCACTTCGTATATAAGTGAATATGACTTGAGTTTCTGTTCATATTGAAACAGGTAAGAATTTTGTCTGTTTATATACAAATTATTTATTTTTTTTTTGTTAAACATTACTGACTAAAATGACATAGGAGTATATTATATATATATAATATATATACATTTATATTATATATTTGTATATAATAAAAATTTTTGAATAACATACAATTGTCAGCCGTAGGCGACACAAAGTACTAAATAAAATAAAATACAATTGTCAGCCGTAGGCGACACAAAGTATTAAATAAAATATTGTCTTGTCAGCCAAAGGCGACACTCATTTTTGAATAAAATACAATTGTCAGCCGTAGGCGACACAAAGTACTAAATAAAACAGTATTGTCTTGTCAGCCAAGGCGACACCAATTTTTGAAAAAAAAATACAATTGTCAGCCAGAGGCGACACCAAATTTTGAATAAATAATATACAACTTTCCGACAATACGAAAATGAAGGTAAAACGTCAATCACGAAAAGCCATCAATAAAAAACGAAAATATGATTATCTCTCCCTTAATAATAATGTTGTCAATGAGAGCGAAAAAGAAGAAAAACGGAATGCACAAATAAGACAGGCCATGCAAAAATTACGGTTTAAAAGTACATATAAAAATGATGAATATGAGAAAAATAGAATGCGAAACATAAAAAGATATCGTGATAATACTGATTGTAAGAAAAAATACATTGAATCTACTCGCAAACAAATGCAACGGAAACGACTGAATGACGATTTTCGTAAAAAAGAAAATGAAATGAGGCAAAATCGAAAGAAGCGAACAAGAGAAAATGACGATTATCGTAACAAAGAGAATGAAACAAATTTAAATCGAATTAAACGTAAACGAGAAATTCCAGAATTTAAACAAGCGGAAAATAGAAAAACACTAAGTAGGATGAAGATATTGAGACAAAGAATAAATTATATTGCAAAAGAACTTGCCAAAAATGCTGCAAGAAATAAAATACTACGGCATAATGATGCGTATAAGTCCCGAGAACTTGCCAAAAATTCTGCAAGAAATAAAATACTACGGCATAGTGATGCATATAAGTCCCGAGAACTTGCCAAAAATTCTGCAAGAAATAAAATACTACGGCATAATGATGCATATAAGTCCCGAGAACTTGCCAAAAATTCTGCAAGAAATAAAATACTACGGCATAATGATGCATATAAGTCCCGAGAACTTACCAAAAATTCTGCAAGAAATAAAATACTACGGCATAATGATGCATATAAGTCCCGAGAACTTGCCAAAAATTCTGCAAGAAATAAAATACTACGGCATAATGATGCATATAAGTCCCGAGAACTTGCTGAAAATATTGCACGAAATAAGATGTTGCGGAAGAATCTTGTGTATAAGAAAAATGAATTAAAACAAAATATTAACCACATGAGAATAATGAGGAAACATAAAAAATACAAATGTAAGGAAAGACTTAATAATGTTCAAAGAATACGAAAATTAAGACAAAGCTTGAGATATAAATATCAAGAATCATTAAAAAAAACAATATGTCAACAAGAAAAGAGAGACATTGATGTATTAAAGTTTCGAGATAATTTATATAACTGTTTATTGAATCAAAAAGATGATAATACCACTGCGAAATTGAAATGGCAATTTATAAAATGTCGTATGGAAACGCCTTCGTTCATATGTTGCTGTTGTGAAGGTCTTTTTTTTAAATTTGCCGTTGTAAAATTAAATGAATTGAGAATCGATAAAGCAAATGATGAAATATTATCTCAAATAAATAATTTTCCGTCAGGTTTTATTTGTGGAACTTGTAAAAATTATGCTTATAGAGGCAAAGTATATAAGTTGTCAACAAGCAATGGTCTCAAGTTTCCCACAGTTCCAACATCAGTGAAAGAATTGACTGATCTTGAGGAAAGAATGGTATCACCGATTTTGAATTTTATGCAAATTCGCGCACTGAAACCATATGCTTTAAATCCACAATTAGGCCTCAAAGGTAGTGTTGTTAATATTCAAATCGATGTGAATAATATGTTAGAAGTATTGCCTCGAAAATTTACGGAAATGGAAACAATTCAACTGAAATTAAAACGTCATAAAGATCATAAAAGTGATTATATGTTCGAATCAGTCAGACCAGGAGTAATTTGTAAAGCATTACAACATTTAGTGAAAACACCATTGTATGTGAAATATGCTATTAAAGTAGATGAAAAGTATTTTCAAAATTATGCAAGTTATGGTAGCGAAGAAATTAATTTCATAGTTGACAATAACGATGAAGTAGATGAGAAAGAAATGATTGACAATATGGAATTGGAAAATAAAAATGCTATCTGTTTAGATCAAATAAATAATGATGAAGTATTACTTGTTGATAATAATGCTGCAGTAGCAGAAGGGCATTCTTCCGTTGTGAATATTATTGCACCAGGACAGGGAAAATATCCATTACCATGGCATAAAATGGATGATTTGGATGAATTGTGTTTCCCAAGAATATTTGCTGGATATTCTTTCAATTTTCCGAAATCAGTATCCTATTCAGATCGTACAAGATCCGAAGTTAGACGGTATGATCGACGATCATGCATTCCTTCTAGGCTTTTATTTATGGCTAATAAATGTTTAGAGATATCGTGTTTATCTAGTATAAATGTCTGTTTGAGACGAATAAAAATGAATACGAATAAGAATTTACGTGCTTCAGATGTTTTGAATCCGGATTTTATGAATAATTTGATTGAGTTTGATGACGGATTCAAGTTACTTAAAAATATTCGTTCATCGCCAGCATATTGGGAACAAAAAAAGAAAGAGTTACTAGCAATGATCCGTCAATTGGGTAAACCCACTTTCTTTATGACAGTGTCGGCTGCAGAAAGTTACTGGCCTGAGTTATTGCAGACATTGATGAAATATCGCGATGGTGGTAAAACGTTATCTGTACAAGACGCATTCAATTTGGATTACAATACCAAAACTGATCTAATTAGAAATGATCCCGTTACATGCGCTCGATATTTCGATCATAAAGCACATAAGCTTATGTGGTTATTAAGACAAAAACAAAGTATTTTCGGAGAATATGAGGTTGTGGATAGTTATGAACGAGTGGAAATTCAGCAACGTGGAAGTCCACATGAACATATTTTTCTGTGGTTGAAAGGAGCACCTATGTACAATAGTGTTAAAGATAGACACGATCATGTTGATAACAAAGAATTGATTGATTTAATTGACCGATTTATCACATGTAGATATGACGAAAATAATCCATATATTAAATTTCAAAGTTGTCGCACTTCTCAAGTTGTAGCACTGAGCAGAGTTTCAAAATTGAGCGGTTTATATATTTTGGGACAATTTAAATTAACAGTATCGAAAAAAACAAAGATGAATACTCCAAACCCGGCTAACGATGA
Organism: Lasioglossum calceatum; assembly: GCA_963966675.1. Taxonomy (NCBI): domain Eukaryota; kingdom Metazoa; phylum Arthropoda; class Insecta; order Hymenoptera; family Halictidae; genus Lasioglossum; species Lasioglossum calceatum. The sequence continues at coordinate 274,196 of CAXAAD010000356.1, forward strand.
ATTGTATCGTTTGCGAAAAACTAAACAATTAAAATTATCATTCAATAATTTGGTCAATGAAAACGGATTAATAGTTATACAGGGTGTTTAGCAACAGGTGGGAGAAAATTGAAGGGGTGGTTCCCGACGATAATATAAGACGAAAATGAAGAATAAAAAAATTTCGATTTCGACTCCATTATTTAGTTATTAACAGTTAAAAATCCGCCTAAAATGCTGCAACACTTCTAACAAAAGTGTACGTTGCGTACGTCACACAGGCGCGCGACAGACTCGTATCAAGTGACAAACGCATCATACCTTGATTCTCATTTGGGGCCCCAGCGAGGTGAAAATGTTTAAAAGATCGTTGGACGACATTGAACCTACCTACTCGTTAAAATCCACAAGGGCATTTATAATATCCGCCCTATGGAATTATCGAGCAGCAGGGGTCAATGCCCTTTCACTTTTAAACTGTTCATAACACCGTACATAATACACTGGAACGAACTACACGCATGCTCTAGCACTATTTTCAATATCATACACACGCACTACGAGTTTACAGAGAATTTACTCAGTGGAATGAGGAGAATGTAAAGAACTGGTAATCCTTTAATGTTGAAACACACACTGCACTTTATTTAACTTGATTTACGTTGCGAGAATCGCTCACAGACGAAACGGAAATCTTGAGGTCGTGTGATTTCTGCCGTCGGATCGCGACGGAGATCTTGAGCGGAGCCTGACCGGGCGCCGCCGCGAACGGAAATCTTCGACGCGTGCGACGGAGATCTTGCCGCGGGCAGAGGCACGACACGCGACGCGAACAGAGCATAAACGAGTCGACGATTTTACAAGCCTTTGCAATTACAAATGGTTTTCAATGTGACCACCATTTTCATTCACACACACGCGAAGTCTTTTGCAAAAGTTTTCTCGTATGTTTCGGAAATCTTCCATTACGCGCTTGACAATGTTGCACCCGTACCGCACTCTAAACTCCAATTCTTCCTCATTGGCAACTGGAATCGCGTACACAATCTGTTTCAAATACCCCCAAAAAAAGAAATCCAGGGGATTTAAATCGGGTGATCTTGCTGGCCAGTTTACTGGTCCTCCTCTTCCAATCCATTTGTCGGGAAATTCTTCATTTAAATAATTCCTGACTGCTCTGGTATAATGTGGTGGCGCTCCATCTTGCATAAACCACATTTTTCTGCGTACGTGAAGAGGTACGTCTTCTAGCAATTGCGGCAACTGCAGTTGTAAAAACTCCAAATAAATATCTCCAGTTAATCTACGAGGCAAAATATAGGGTCCAATTATTTCATTTTCAATTATGCCTGCCCAAACGTTAACGGAAAATTGCCGCTGCGTATGCGTTTCCCGTATCGCATGTGGATTTTCCATCGCCCAAGTATGGTCATTATGTAAATTAACCATTCCACTTTTAGTAAATGTAGCCTCGTCGGTGAACAATATACTGCCTACAAATTCTGCGTCTACGTCAATTTTTTGGAGCATCAGTTCGCAAAATTGCACTCTCTTAATTTTATCGCCTTCTTCCAATTCTTGCACTGTTTGGAAGTGATATGGATGCATTTGATTTTTTTTTAAAATTCTCCAAACGGTGGCATTGCTCACTCCTTCTTCTGCAGCAATTCTTCTTGTGCTGGTGGTAGGCTCCTCTTCGATGCGTTCGATTATTCTGTCTTCCAGGTTCGGATCCTGCTGATCGTATCCGCCGCTTCTTCTGCGTCTAACGCATCCCGTGTCTCGTAGCCTTTGGTAGCACCGAGTAAACGTCTTCTCATTCGGCAAATTCCTATCCGGATATCGTCGAGCATAGAGACGTCGCGCTCTCGCTGCATTTCCATTCGTACGTCCATAGCACATTATAAAGTCCGATAATTCTTCATTACTATATTCCATTTTTCAATCACCAAAATTGAACTGACACACTGAGTTAACAAATCCCGCACAAACTACGCGAACACGTTAACGCGATCACAATCAAGCCGGAAAAAAAATTAAAGAGAATTGACCTACAACTAAAACTAATAACAAAAACAACTAGAACTATTAATAATTAAAAGCAAACTAAAATAACGTTTAACACAGAATAAATTGAATAAAATCTTTCTAATGTTTGACTAACGAACGTAAGATATTTCACGGTCACAGCCAGAATGAGAAAGAATCGCGAAGTTCGTGGAAACAGGACACACAATGTATTGGCATAGTAACGCGCGATGTTTGGGCGCGCGTTTGCTGTAAATCGGCGGGCATTTGCTGTTGTAGATCGGCATTTGTTTTATCGATCGGGCTCAGGCATTGACCTCATCAGCTGTCTTGAATCAGTGTGCATACGGATGCTAGCTTGTACGGACGATTCTTCTCTCGTACGCGTCGAAGATTTCCGTTCGCAGAAATCGCATGATCTCAAAGATATCCGTTGTAAGACTTGTAAAATCATCGACTCGTTTATGCTCTGTTCGCGTCGCGTGTCGTGCCTCTGCCCGCGGCAAGATCTCCGTCGCACGCGTCGAAGATCTCCGTCGCGATCCGACGGCAGCAATCACACGACCAAGATTTCCGTTTCGTCTGTGAGCGATTCTCGCAACGAAAATCAAGTTAAATAAAGTGCAGTGTGTGTTTCAACATTAAAGGATTACCAGTTCTTTACATTCTCCTCATTCCACTGAGTAAATTCTCTGTAAACTCGTAGTGCGTGTGTATGATATTGAAAATAGTGCTAGAGCATGCGTGTAGTTCGTTCCAGTGTATTATGTACGGTGTTATGAACAGTTTAAAAGTGAAAGGGCATTGACCCCTTCTGCTCGATAATTCCATAGGGCGGATATTATAAAAGCCCTTGTGGATTTTAACGAGTAGGTAGGTTCAATGTCGTCCAACGATATTTTAAACATTTTCACCTCGCTGGGGCCCCAAATGAGAATCAAGGTATGATGCGTTTGTCACTTGATACGAGTCTGTCGCGCGCCTGTGTGACGTACGCAACGTACACTTTTGTTAGAAGTGTTGCAGCATTTTAGGCGGATTTTTAACTGTTAATAACTAAATAATGGAGTCGAAATCGAAATTTTTTTATTCTTCATTTTCGTCTTATATTATCGTCGGGAACCACCCCTTCAATTTTCTCCCACCTGTTGCTAAACACCCTGTATATGTATATATAATGAATTGGTATCATATTGAAAATATGAAATTATTTTGGACGATGCTAGTGCGTTGGAATTTCGGACATAACGTGCTGTCATCTAGTTTATATTTCGCATCTACCGATGGAATGCGGCTAACGCTGTTGTAAACACGGTTGTCGTGTCGAACAAAATAAAGGGAACGAAGCATGAATTATTGTCCTCAGTGGGGAATTCACGAAACTTGTGTGGTTATAACATCAGTTGAATAGTGCTTCTTGAGCATGTTACGGATGACGAACAGGTGTTCAATATCATCTCTGGCAGGAACCGTCCTAGATAAACGAACAGAGCCACCCTAGATAAATCTACATAGCTGTTTAGTTTAGTTTAGGGCCCAAACATACGCACCACCAACTGGTCGTTGACAAAATACGAATGTTCACTCAAAGGGTACTGACAAGTACCACCTGTCATTGCAGGGGTATATAAGCCCTTGCATTTCTACTCTCGTGGGCTAGTACTGTCGTAATCACGAATCGTGTCGCGTCGTGCTGCATCTCGGAAGTCAACTACCAGTGAGATCGGGCTAAAGTTCCCCTTCGAATCAAAAGTTAACCGTATAGATTCCGCGAGTTCGGTGTAAAATCTATTAGGCAGTGATAAGGTTGCTCCGAGACCCCCGCATTGCCAGTGCGTCAACACCGTGCATCTAGTTTAGGTAATACACTTCTACTTTCAATTCTTTCTATTCCAAACTCAATTCATTCGCGACAATTACACAATTGTAACACGAATTCTTATAATCAGAATATATCTGTGTTCATTGATAATTAACGCAAATTCATTAAACCCATAATTATCGTCCAATATCCTAATCGAGTAATTGAACGTCCCCACACGATACAATCTTACCGCTCGGATTGTATCACTAAATTATACTAGTTACGAGGCTTACTAACTATCCTAACAGCTCCCTGATTTCGCATCAGGTTCGTCTGTGCTTCTATCCAAACTCCTAGCGGCTCCCCAGTTTCGCATTGGGTTCGTCCGCGTCGTTCTACAACTTCCTAGCAGCTCCCCGGTTTCGCATCGGGTTCGTCTGCGCTTGACTCCATTCCTAGAGGCTCCCTGACTTCGCGTCAGGTTCGTCCTCGCTGTCTATAATCCTAGCGGCTCCCCAATTTCGCATTGGGTTCGTCCGCGTACCTTTAACTAACAAACTGATACCATATTCCTAGTGCAACAACACTTCGCCGGCCACTCGTGCTGCTCGCGGCCCTGGCTCGTAACAAGCAAGAAGGTTCACAGGTAAGTCTCTATAGGTATACTAATTTGAATTTATAACTTCTTTATTTTTCATAATTCTTTTATGGGAACTTGAAAAACGTATTCGTGGCATATTTCTAATGAAAAATTATACCAAAATATGATATAATTCCGATGATATTTACTTGTGTGATCGACAATTAAAGTTTCGAGCGTATACACCTGTGTTTTGATCTTCGTTGGTTTCCAGCACGTGGAATCTTTTCAACTCGTGATCGTGAAATAGCAAGAAAAAGGAAATGAAATTAGTCGGGTTTTGGGAGAGCGTTTTGAGTTTGTTGAGTTACCCGCCATCACTCGCGACACGAAGAATTACTCTTTTACAGTCGTCGGCTTGTCTCTATCGGCAGAGACGAGGATCGATCGCGTGTAAATATAATTGCTCGTTACGTTTCGATAATTCGAAGAAGAGAGAACAGAATAGGACGAGGACCCGATTGGCTATTGTATACAGTGCTGCCAGAATCTTGGGTCTCTTGGGTTATTCTCCTCCGCTGCTTCAGCCGGCTCGGCCCCCCACTCTGACGTACCGCCGTCACACGAACGTATCCCTACTATTCCCTACATGCCCGTGGAAGTGCCTGCTCGATTGCACGGGCATGTAGGGATACGTTCGTGTGACGGCGGTACGTCAGAGTGGGTGGCCGAGCCGGCTGAAGCAGCGGAGGAGAAAAACCCAAGAGACCCATGATTCTGGCAGCACTGATTGTATATGTATACATCCGTCGCTGCTCATTCCCCTTACCGCGCACCTCAAACTATTCGGTCCGCCCGAAGTGTGCGGAAAAATACAGACGTACAGCGACGATAGCCGAGTCCTCGTTACAGGTGACTGTCGGCAATCGTCAAAATACGCGTACACCACGGCACGTCGCGCGAATACGCTCGCACACTCGCATAGCGATGCCGAGTAGATGATTTTTAATCGAACAACCTGTATATGATCCGATTTAGTAGTAAGTCTATGGGGGTTCTGGACCACTCTGAAGTTAGCTGCGAGTCAAGCCGGGGTGGGGGGGGCTAACCACTCTGAAGTTAGCTGCGAGCCAAACCGGGGAGGGGGGGGGTCAAGGCAGACCTACCCAGGGAGGGGAAACCTAACCTAACCCAACCAATCAATTTTTTTACCACTCTGAAGTTAGCTGCGTGCCAAACCGGTGGGGGAGGGGAGGGCAAGGCAGACCTACCCAGGGAGGGGAAACCTAACCAAACCAATCAATTTTTTTACCACAATGAAGTTAGCTTCTAACCAACCGATCATTGACCACCCCCCCCAGATAATCCCCCCCCCCATTTCTTTATTTGGAGGATGTAATGAAGAAGTGACGAACAAACCGACAACGGCGTTTCATAGCCTCACTCTTACCCCCCCCCCCCCCATTTCTGTGACGTCACAAGCGGTAGACGGATGCGAATTCTTTTTAAGACTTGAAAAAAAACTTTTTGCCCCATCAGGTTTCGAACCCCGGTCTACCGCTTGGTAGTCCAACTCATTAGCCGCTTGGCCAACCGACGATCTTATAAACACAGCAAACATTTTGGTATATATCGCAAAGAAGGAAATGCTGCAGCGAGACGTTGCGAACCTTGATACCCGTTAGGAATATCGCGAAATATTATACCGAGCGTGTTAGACCCAGAGTTGGGTAAAATACCGACTTATCATCAAATATCTGTTAGGAAGTACGAATGCAATTTGTCCACTTCCACACTAACGGTCGAATTCTAAAAAATATAAATATTAATGAGTTGGTAACAGTAAAACAAAGTCAAATATATTTTTAAAATGTTGATTCTTTATTTTTTAAATACCTCGAAAACTATCAAGAACAATGTATATACAATATATATGTTAATCGATCTTTTCAATGCAAGTGTATAATTGATTGTGGAAATGATGATACGACAATATTTTTAATTAATTCATAAAAGAAACTACAAATACATGAAATATTTTCGTTATCTTTCATATTTTTATGTGGCGGCATATTTCACGAACGAACATCTACCCACATCTACCTGTCTACAGTTACATTATGTAGTTTTCGATCGTTGACAGAAAGTTTTCTTCTGCTCTATGTAACCTATGTACATGAACGACCCTCGGATTCGTGATTACGTATAGTTTAAGTATACATGTAAAGAAAATATATTTTCTTTAATTTAAATCGAGCGCGCTTTGCACGCGCAGCGCACTCTGTGAACTGTTCAGACTTCAGATGGATAGAGATAGAGATAGAGAGGAAAATATATAATAAAAGAATATAGAGAGCACATGTGCATCAAAAGTAAATGAAGATAGAGATAGCTAATTAACAGAATAAACGGTTCTAAATAGAGTAATAATAACATGAGATGAATTTAAATTTAAATTATATTTCATTAAATTTTGTTAAAGTAAATTTAACTTTTTGGACTTTGAACAGAAACAAAAGTTTTAATACAACGCAAACAGAAAATACATGAATCTTATTTTATATAATATAATGTTTATTATACCTACTACGCACGCAGTAATAACATTTTAACTTATTGATGGTTCTTCAAAATTTTACTGAAATAATATAAGTTTGGCTTAAATTGATTAAATTTAATTGTTTTCAGTTTGGTCAGGAAAACTTGAATATGCTTTCATAAGAACACTTATTTCGAAATTCTTGTCACTTAATCTATTACTTTCTGGCAAATTCGTCATTGTAGCATAACTAAAAAGTCTTTCAATTGCTGCCGACGATGGCAAAGGAGTGTTGTACTTAATAAAAACTTTTTTTTTTATACCGGTCACTGCAAATTCCAATATAGTTTAAGTATACATATTAATGTATGTTAAGCGCTCAATAGTGACGGATGACTAAAGATTGATGACTGATCATTTAAACTAACTAATGACTAATCATAACCAATAAGCAATAACTAACGATTACTTAGAGTTGTGACTAACTAGTGCCATGTAGTTATAACTAACTAATCGAAAAGTTTTAACTGACTTTTTTTTAAAATTTGACTATCAATCAATCAGACTATTAGTCATTTTCAATTATTAGTTGATTTTTGCCCAACTTTGGTTAGAACTAATTCGTTTAAGACGTTCCTTACGAACGAACAGGAATGTCGCAAAAACTGCAGCGACAGCATTTAAGACGTTGCTGACCTTGATATCCCTTAGCAACGAACAGATGAAATATGATACCCCTTAGCAACGAACAGATGAAATATGATACCCCTTAGGAACGAACAGAAGGCTATATGTGCACCCCACCTAATTAGTTTTGTTCAGTCACTGATTGTGAGGCAAAGAAAAACCATGGAAGAAATTCAGAAAATTGAACGCGATTTGTGGGACCAATCTGATCGCTTAAGATTGCAGGAAGAATACCTTGTCTGGGAGGAAAGATGCAACGAATGCCTCGAGTTGCTTGAAGAACATAATCGGATAAAACGTCCTCGATTATCGATCGGTATTCAACAATCATTGATCGCCCGTATCGCCGCTCTTGAGAGTTTAAAATATTCTTTGCGAAGACGTTTCATACGTGAAGGTGCTGGACATACAAGCACAGGACTCTTATGGCGTGAAATAGACTCGGCTTTCAAGGGCCGCATATTAACAGGCGCCGTTATCAATTCCAACTACATTGAACCTCTCAGCTTCCTCAAGGACGCGAGGGAAATTGTGCTTGAAAAAATACAGAACGCTTTGGGAAAACATAAGTCTTTAAAAGTGAACGCGCTGTTTAATGGTGAATTTGTAACAGGTGATCAACGCTCGCGCAAAAGTGTTGGCACTAAGAACTGTGAAATCGTTTACGCAACCGATCTCGAAGAGATGTACGAGCTGTGCATCGTGGGACCGATCCTAATGTCGTTGGAAGAATTTCAGGAACGGGATAGCGGATGGGCGTTGTCGCGAATACTCAATCTTACAGTCAGTATCAACAAATTTAACCCGCTGCATGCTGGGTGTCAGATCAACGTACCGAGAGAAATAGCGTTGAAGAAAGCTACAATTAATGTTCACTCCAAAGACAATGCATGCTTTGCATGGTCGGTGATTGCAGCTCTATATCCAGCGACTGCTCACAGTAACCGCAAAAGTTCGTACCCGGAATACACAACTGTATTAAACTTTGAAGACATCGAGTTTCCCATGCTGTTGAATCAAATTACCCGGTTCGAAAAGTTGAACGATATTTCGATCAATGTGTATGGTTTTGAAGACATCTTCGAGAAGAAAATAAAGGCAAAATCATTTTTTCCACTTCGTATCACTAATCGGAAGAGGAATCGACACGTCAACTTGCTGTACATACAAGACCAGACCGATAGTAGTGTGGGGCATTATGTGTGGATTAAGAACCTATCACGACTCGTTAGCGCAGAATTGAGCAAACACAAGCAACAGAAATTCATCTGTGATCGGTATGTACACATTTACAAAAGTATCATGGTATATCATACACATGTAAATAAAATTTTTTCAGGTGTTTGCATTACTTTCCTTCCAACGAAAGATTGCAGGCCCATGAAAGAGACTGTTCAGTTCTGAATCGCTGCGCCATCGTGTTACCTAGCGAGGACGATAAATGGCTCTCTTTTGACAACTATATGTGGAAAGAAACGCTTCCATTTGTGGTTTACGCAGACCTCGAATGCACTCTGGAGAAGACGGAAGAGTGCGGGAAGGAGAAACTTCAATCACACGCATACCAACATCACAGAGTATTTAGCATCGCATACTATGTACATTGTTCACACGATGCATCTCTATCGGTATATCGATGTCGTCGCGATGCGAAGTGCGTCTCATGGTTCGTCGGAGAATTAGAAAATTTGGCATATTTTGTTAAACACGCTTTATCCAGTAATATACCCATGAAACAGTTAACGAATGAACAGTGCGAGGCATTTATCAACGCAGCACATTGCCATATTTGCGAAAAACCATTTGAGGAAAACGATATACGGGTGCGCGATCATTGCCATCTAACAGGACGATATAGAGGCCTCGCGCATCAAGATTGCAATTTAAATTACAAAAATTCGTTTTGCATTCCCATAGTTTTCCACAATTTATCCGGGTACGATTCACATTTCATTATCGAAGAAATAGCTAATGCGTTTGAAGGTAGTGTCGACGTATTACCAATAACTAAAGAAAAGTATATTTCATTTACAAAAAATGTTAAAGATCAGCAATCAGATTCGCATAATTGTATTAAATTACGATTCATCGATTCGTACAAATTTTTGAATACTAGTCTCGACAAATTGGCATCTTTTCTCAACACAAACAAATTGACAATTTTACGTTCAGAATTTCAAAATCTTTCCATCGAAAATTTCACGTTGTTGACGCGAAAAGGTGTCTTTCCATACGAATACCTCGATTGCGTAGATAAATTAGACGATCTCTGTTTGCCGCCGCTCGAGTCATTTTACAGTTCGCTGACAGGCGAAACCGTATCCGAATGTGATTATGCACATGCCGAGAATGTGTGGAGGCGTTTCAACATAAAAACCTTGGGTGAATACAGTGATCTATATTTGAAAACTGATGTTTTGTTACTGGCTGATGTTTTTGAAAATTTTCGTAAAACTTGCATTAAGAGCTATGGTTTAGATCCAGCATATTATTACACTTTACCAGGTTTCACGTGGGATGCTATGCTAAAACATACAAAAATTAGGTTTGAATTATTAATTGATATCGATATGGTGATGTTTATCGAACGTGGTATACGCGGCGGTTTGAGCCAATGTTCCGGCAGACATGCGGAAGCCAATAACAAGTACATGCTGTCGTACGATCCATCGAATCCATCATCATACTTGATGTATTTTGATGTAAACAATTTGTATGGATGGGCAATGTGTCAGCCTTTGCCATATGCCGAATTTCAATGGGTTAACAAGATTGAAAATTTTGACATATCTTTGATTGCTGCCGATTCACCCATAGGCTACATTCTCGAGGTGGATCTAGAATATCCGCAAAGTCTGCATGATGTTCACGCTGACCTACCATTCTGTCCAACACGTGCTAAACCACCTGGCAAAAGAGAAGCCAAGTTGCTTGCAACGTTACACGATAAGCAGCGTTACGTAATACACTATTACAACCTGCAACAGTGCACGCGCCACGGTCTTCGTATTACAAAGATTCACCGCATCCTCCAATTCGCGCAGTCACCATGGCTCCGCGAATACATAGAATTAAATACTCTGTTTAGAACAAATGCCACTAACGATTTTGAAAAGAATTTGTACAAATTGATGAACAACGCGGTATTCGGTAAAACTATGGAAAATGTTCGGAATCATGTAGACGTAAAACTCGTGACACATTGGGATGGGCGACATGGTGCAGAGGCAATGATCGCGAAACCAAATTTCCACAGCCGCTGTGTATTTTCCGAAAACTTGGCTGCTGTGGAGTTGCGCAAAGTCATGGTGAAATTCAACAAGCCAATCTATGTGGGTATGTGCATATTAGATATATCCAAAACCTGCTTGTACGAATTTCATCATGAGTACATGGTTCCTCAATTTGGTAAAACTTGTAAAGTAATGTACACAGACACCGACAGCTTAATTTATCATATTATGTGTGAGGACATTTATGAAACCATGAAACGCGATATTAACCGTTTCGACACAAGCGATTATCCGATAGAGAATAAGTATAATATCCCACTTGTAAATAAAAAGGTTCCCGGCTTGATGAAAGACGAGAACAATGGGATGATAATGACGGACTTTGTCGGGCTGAGAGCAAAAATGTACACATTCCGTGTAGATGGAAAACCAGATACAAAAAAAGCGAAAGGTGTAAAAACTAGCGTTGTAAGGACAACAATAACGTTCGATGCTTACATACAATGTTTGCAAAATGAAATTGCTATGAGTCGTACGCAGACATACATACGATCGAAATTGCACAAAGTGTATACTATATCAGAGCGAAAAATTGCTCTCAGCCCATATGATGACAAACGGTATATCATACCCAACTCGACAGAAACATTGCCGTGGGGCCATTATCGAATTCCTACGTAGCTATAAAATTGTTTAAATCCAATGTAAATAGAAGATTATATTTTTCATTAAATAGGTGAAATTGTGTATAATAAATGTTTATAATACGATGTCTTTATTTATCCATGAATTATTTACATTACTCAATCCTAACCATTTTACATCGGGTGTACAACAAGGTATCGAACGTGTACGTTCAACGTAAAACCGGTGTATGGCAGTACCAGCAATCTTCACGTTGCTGTACACATAGGTACAGGTACAGGTACAGGTGTACAGGTACAGGTGTACAGGTACAGGTGTACAGGTACAGGTGTACAGGTACAGGTGTACAGGTACAGGTGTACAGGTACAGGTGTACAGGTACAGGTACAGATACAGCTGTAGCAGTATGACGGTTGGCTGTCAAGATCGGTTGAGGCGTTTCTTTTAATATTGTCTTGAAATCTTATTCCGAAGTTCTCCAGCCGATCGTCGACGACGTCTTTTTACCTTCTCCTTCTCAAGCGTTTGCAACCAAAATTATCGATTCTCGCGTCGATACGTGAAGAGGTGTACAGGTACAGGTACAGGTACAGGTGTACAGGTATAGGTGTACAGGGACAGGTGTACAGGGACAGGTGTACAGGTACAGGTATAGCGCATGTACATGTCAGTCAGTTTGTCAGTCTGTCAGTCTGTCTGTCTGCTGCTTCTGAAGATAGAAGAAAATGCATCAGACCAAACTTATTATTCAAAATTCAGCGGCGTATGTCGCACATAAGTCTGGAAGAAGAAACCAAATTGTTGATTAGAAGGCTACCGGTTTACCATTATTACAGACCACAATAGCCTGAGATACACGTCTGTCAGTCTGTTATTATTATTATTATTATTATTCTTTTAATCTAGATGGTACAAATCAATCAGATCATCCAGGTACAGGTATACAGGTGTACAGGTACAGGTGTACAGGTACAGGTGTACAGGTACAGGTGTACAGGTACAGGTGTACAGGTACAGGTGTACAGGTACAGGTGTACAGGTACAGGTGTACAGGTACCGGTGTACAGGTGCAGGTACCGGTACAGCTGTAGCAGTATGACGGTTGGCTGTCGGTACAGCTGTAGCAGTATGACGGTTGGCTGTCAAGATCGGTTGACGCGTTTATTTTAATATTGTCTTGAAATCTTATTCTGAAGTTCTCCAGTCGATCGTTGATGACGTCTTTTTTTACCATCTCCTTCTCGAGCGTTTGCAACCAAATTATCGATTCTCGCGTTGATATGTGAATCGGTTGATTTCATATTTTCGTTTGCATTGTATCGGACGTCCTGTATCGTGGTCAGTATTTCTGACTTTATGGTTTCTTTATATCGTCTGGTCGAGTTGCTACGGAAGGAAATGCATAATGTGTATGTAATGTATGAAATATCGAATAAATCGCACTCTTGGTGGGCGGCTTCACTATTCCTCCATGTAACATGACACCGTGCGATAAGATTATTGCAATAATTCCCCCATGTAACATGACACCGGGTGAAAAAATATGACGCAATAATTCCATGAAAAAAAATATGACGCAAAATATGCTCTCGCTATACCGCTCTAAGGTATGCCCTTGACCTAGAAACGATCGCGCTATTCCCCCTCCTACCCCCCCCCCCCTCGTTCACATGCAATAATTCCACGAAAAATATGACGTAACAATTCCATGAAAATACCCCCCCTCCTCTCGAATATGCTTGCGCAATACCGCTCTGAGGTACCCCCCCCCCCGCCCCTCGTTTACATGTAATAATTCCGCGAAAAATGAAAAATACTACGAGGGACGGGGGGGGTACCTCAGAGCGGTATTGCGCAAGCATATTCGAGAGGAGGGGGGGTATTTTCATGGAATTATTACGTCATATTTTTCGTGGAATTATTGCATGTGAACGAGGGGGGGGGTAGGAGGGGGAATAGCGCGATCGTTTCTAGGTCAAGGGCATACCTTAGAGCGGTATAGCGAGAGCATATTTTGCGTCATATTTTTTTTCATGGAATTATTGCGTCATATTTTTTCACCCGGTGTCATGTTACATGGGGGAATTACTGCAATAATCTTATCGCACGGTGTCATGTTACATGGAGGAATAGTGAAGCCGCCCACCAAGAGTGCGATTTATTCGATATTTCATACATTACATACACATTATGCATTTCCTTCCGTAGCAACTCGACCAGACGATATAAAGAAACGATAAAGTCAGAAATACTGACCACGATACAGGACGTCCGATACAATGCAAACGAAAATATGAAATCAACCGATTCACATATCAACGCAAGAATCGATAATTTGGTTGCAAACGCTCGAGAAGGAGATGGTAAAAAAAGACGTCATCAACGATCGACTGGAGAACTTCAGAATAAGATTTCAAGACAATATTAAAATAAACGCGTCAACCGATCTTGACAGCCAACCGTCATACTGCTACAGCTGTACCGACAGCCAACCGTCATACTGCTACAGCTGTACCGGTACCTGTACCTGTACACCTGTACCTGTACACCTGTACCTGTACACCTGTACCTGTACACCTGTACCTGTACACCTGTACCTGTACACCTGTACCTGTACACCTGTACCTGTACACCTGTACCTGTACACCTGTACCTGTACACCTGTACCTGTACACCTGTACCTGTACACCTGTACCTGTACACCTGTACCTGTACACCTGTACCTGTACACCTGTACCTGTACCTGTACACCTGTATACCTGTACCTGGATGATCTGATTGATTTGTACCATCTAGATTAAAAGAATAATAATAATAATAATAATAACAGACTGACAGACGTGTATCTCAGGCTATTGTGGTCTGTAATAATGGTAAACCGGTAGCCTTCTAATCAACAATTTGGTTTCTTCTTCCAGACTTATGTGCGACATACGCCGCTGAATTTTGAATAATAAGTTTGGTCTGATGCATTTTCTTCTATCTTCAGAAGCAGCAGACAGACAGACTGACAGACTGACAAACTGACTGACATGTACATGCGCTATACCTGTACCTGTACACCTGTCCCTGTACACCTGTCCCTGTACACCTATACCTGTACACCTGTACCTGTACCTGTACCTGTACACCTCTTCACGTATCGACGCGAGAATCGATAATTTTGGTTGCAAACGCTTGAGAAGGAGAAGGTAAAAAGACGTCGTCGACGATCGGCTGGAGAACTTCGGAATAAGATTTCAAGACAATATTAAAAGAAACGCCTCAACCGATCTTGACAGCCAACCGTCATACTGCTACAGCTGTATCTGTACCTGTACCTGTACACCTGTACCTGTACACCTGTACCTGTACACCTGTACCTGTACACCTGTACCTGTACACCTGTACCTGTACACCTGTACCTGTACACCTGTACCTGTACACCTGTACCTGTACACCTGTACCTGTACACCTGTACCTGTACACCTGTACCTGTACACCTGTACCTGTACACCTGTACCTGTACACCTGTACCTGTACCTGTACCTATGTGTACAGCAACGTGAAGATTGCTGGTACTGCCATACACCGGTTTTACGTTGAACGTACACGTTCGATACCTTGTTGTACACCCGATGTAAAATGGTTAGGATTGAGTAATGTAAATAATTCATGGATAAATAAAGACATCGTATTATAAACATTTATTATACACAATTTCACCTATTTAATGAAAAATATAATCTTCTATTTACATTGGATTTAAACAATTTTATAGCTACGTAGGAATTCGATAATGGCCCCACGGCAATGTTTCTGTCGAGTTGGGTATGATATACCGTTTGTCATCATATGGGCTGAGAGCAATTTTTCGCTCTGATATAGTATACACTATAGACTCATAGCAATTTCATTTTGCAAACATTGTATGTAAGCATCGAACGTTATTGTTGTCCTTACAACGCTAGTTTTTACACCTTTCGCTTTTTTTGTATCTGGTTTTCCATCTACACGGAATGTGTACATTTTTGCTCTCAGCCCGACAAAGTCCGTCATTATCATCCCATTGTTCTCGTCTTTCATCAAGCCGGGAACCTTTTTATTTACAAGTGGGATATTATACTTATTCTCTATCGGATAATCGCTTGTGTCGAAACGGTTAATATCGCGTTTCATGGTTTCATAAATGTCCTCACACATAATATGATAAATTAAGCTGTCGGTGTCTGTGTACATTACTTTACAAGTTTTACCAAATTGAGGAACCATGTACTCATGATGAAATTCGTACAAGCAGGTTTTGGATATATCTAATATGCACATACCCACATAGATTGGCTTGTTGAATTTCACCATGACTTTGCGCAACTCCACAGCAGCCAAGTTTTCGGAAAATACACAGCGGCTGTGGAAATTTGGTTTCGCGATCATTGCCTCTGCACCATGTCGCCCATCCCAATGTGTCACGAGTTTTACGTCTACATGATTCCGAACATTTTCCATAGTTTTACCGAATACCGCGTTGTTCATCAATTTGTACAAATTCTTTTCAAAATCGTTAGTGGCATTTGTTCTAAACAGAGTATTTAATTCTATGTATTCGCGGAGCCATGGTGACTGCGCGAATTGGAGGATGCGGTGAATCTTTGTAATACGAAGACCGTGGCGCGTGCACTGTTGCAGGTTGTAATAGTGTATTACGTAACGCTGCTTATCGTGTAACGTTGCAAGCAACTTGGCTTCTCTTTTGCCAGGTGGTTTAGCACGTGTTGGACAGAATGGTAGGTCAGCGTGAACATCATGCAGACTTTGCGGATATTCTAGATCCACCTCGAGAATGTAGCCTATGGGTGAATCGGCAGCAATCAAAGATATGTCAAAATTTTCAATCTTGTTAACCCATTGAAATTCGGCATATGGCAAAGGCTGACACATTGCCCATCCATACAAATTGTTTACATCAAAATACATCAAGTATGATGATGGATTCGATGGATCGTACGACAGCATGTACTTGTTATTGGCTTCCGCATGTCTGCCGGAACATTGGCTCAAACCGCCGCGTATACCACGTTCGATAAACATCACCATATCGATATCAATTAATAATTCAAACCTAATTTTTGTATGTTTTAGCATAGCATCCCACGTGAAACCTGGTAAAGTGTAATAATATGCTGGATCTAAACCATAGCTCTTAATGCAAGTTTTACGAAAATTTTCAAAAACATCAGCCAGTAACAAAACATCAGTTTTCAAATATAGATCACTGTATTCACCCAAGGTTTTTATGTTGAAACGCCTCCACACATTCTCGGCATGTGCATAATCACATTCGGATACGGTTTCGCCTGTCAGCGAACTGTAAAATGACTCGAGCGGCGGCAAACAGAGATCGTCTAATTTATCTACGCAATCGAGGTATTCGTATGGAAAGACACCTTTTCGCGTCAACAACGTGAAATTTTCGATGGAAAGATTTTGAAATTCTGAACGTAAAATTGTCAATTTGTTTGTGTTGAGAAAAGATGCCAATTTGTCGAGACTAGTATTCAAAAATTTGTACGAATCGATGAATCGTAATTTAATACAATTATGCGAATCTGATTGCTGATCTTTAACATTTTTTGTAAATGAAATATACTTTTCTTTAGTTATTGGTAATACGTCGACACTACCTTCAAACGCATTAGCTATTTCTTCGATAATGAAATGTGAATCGTACCCGGATAAATTGTGGAAAACTATGGGAATGCAAAACGAATTTTTGTAATTTAAATTGCAATCTTGATGCGCGAGGCCTCTATATCGTCCTGTTAGATGGCAATGATCGCGCACCCGTATATCGTTTTCCTCAAATGGTTTTTCGCAAATATGGCAATGTGCTGCGTTGATAAATGCCTCGCACTGTTCATTCGTTAACTGTTTCATGGGTATATTACTGGATAAAGCGTGTTTAACAAAATATGCCAAATTTTCTAATTCTCCGACGAACCATGAGACGCACTTCGCATCGCGACGACATCGATATACCGATAGAGATGCATCGTGTGAACAATGTACATAGTATGCGATGCTAAATACTCTGTGATGTTGGTATGCGTGTGATTGAAGTTTCTCCTTCCCGCACTCTTCCGTCTTCTCCAGAGTGCATTCGAGGTCTGCGTAAACCACAAATGGAAGCGTTTCTTTCCACATATAGTTGTCAAAAGAGAGCCATTTATCGTCCTCGCTAGGTAACACGATGGCGCAGCGATTCAGAACTGAACAGTCTCTTTCATGGGCCTGCAATCTTTCGTTGGAAGGAAAGTAATGCAAACACCTGAAAAAATTTTATTTACATGTGTATGATATACCATGATACTTTTGTAAATGTGTACATACCGATCACAGATGAATTTCTGTTGCTTGTGTTTGCTCAATTCTGCGCTAACGAGTCGTGATAGGTTCTTAATCCACACATAATGCCCCACACTACTATCGGTCTGGTCTTGTATGTACAGCAAGTTGACGTGTCGATTCCTCTTCCGATTAGTGATACGAAGTGGAAAAAATGATTTTGCCTTTATTTTCTTCTCGAAGATGTCTTCAAAACCATACACATTGATCGAAATATCGTTCAACTTTTCGAACCGGGTAATTTGATTCAACAGCATGGGAAACTCGATGTCTTCAAAGTTTAATACAGTTGTGTATTCCGGGTACGAACTTTTGCGGTTACTGTGAGCAGTCGCTGGATATAGAGCTGCAATCACCGACCATGCAAAGCATGCATTGTCTTTGGAGTGAACATTAATTGTAGCTTTCTTCAACGCTATTTCTCTCGGTACGTTGATCTGACACCCAGCATGCAGCGGGTTAAATTTGTTGATACTGACTGTAAGATTGAGTATTCGCGACAACGCCCATCCGCTATCCCGTTCCTGAAATTCTTCCAACGACATTAGGATCGGTCCCACGATGCACAGCTCGTACATCTCTTCGAGATCGGTTGCGTAAACGATTTCACAGTTCTTAGTGCCAACACTTTTGCGCGAGCGTTGATCACCTGTTACAAATTCACCATTAAACAGCGCGTTCACTTTTAAAGACTTATGTTTTCCCAAAGCGTTCTGTATTTTTTCAAGCACAATTTCCCTCGCGTCCTTGAGGAAGTTGAGAGGTTCAATGTAGTTGGAATTGATAACGGCGCCTGTTAATATGCGGCCCTTGAAAGCCGAGTCTATTTCACGCCATAAGAGTCCTGTGCTTGTATGTCCAGCACCTTCACGTATGAAACGTCTTCGCAAAGAATATTTTAAACTCTCAAGAGCGGCGATACGGGCGATCAATGATTGTTGAATACCGATCGATAATCGAGGACGTTTTGTCCGATTATGTTCTTCAAGCAACTCGAGGCATTCGTTGCATCTTTCCTCCCAGACAAGGTATTCTTCCTGCAATCTTAAGCGATCAGATTGGTCCCACAAATCGCGTTCAATTTTCTGAATTTCTTCCATGGTTTTTCTTTGCCTCACAATCAGTGACTGAACAAAACTAATTAGGCGGGGTGCACATATAGCCTCCTGTTCGTTCCTAAGGGGTATCATATTTCATCTATTCGTTGCTAAGGGATATTAAGGTCAGCAACGTCTTAAGGGGGCCGATCCAACTCGAGCGAGAGTGTGGTGGCACACTCGCACACCGCTAGATACTGTATACGTACACGAGGATTGCAAGGGTCCGGATGGTGTCTCATATGGCCTGTGTTTGCGTTTTTTAGGTATAGTTTTCATTATTCGGCAGCATGTAGCGGGACCCGATCCAGATTTGACCTCGAAATTAGTTTGAGCTCCGTCCAGTAGAGGAGGTGGGTAAAATTTCTACAGTTGAATGTCGAGAAGTACAGCAGCGCCAAAGGGATACCATCTCGGCGGTGACAGCAGTCACTGCATCAGTAAATGCGCCTCCGCACACAAACACGCTCCGGCAGCGCGTGCGTGTGACTGGGCCCTAGGCGGATCGCACGGCTTCGGTAATGGTCTAACCATTTCTCTATAATACACATTTGGAACTCCTACGTAGTCACAATCGATAGATAAATGATCAATCTAGTGCGGATGGTGTCCAAAATGGCCCACTTTTGCGTTTTCGAGGCGTAATTTGCATTATTCGGCAGCAAGATGTCTGTTCGGGAGACTCTGCAAGCAGGACAGCTTACAGAGCCTCCCGAACAGACATCTTGCTGCCGAATAATGCAAATTACGCCTCGAAAACGCAAAAGTGGGCCATTTTATACACCATCCGCACTAGATTGATCTTTTATCTATCGATTGTGACTACGTAGGAGTTCCAAATGTGCATTATATAGAAATGGTTAGACCATTACCGAAGCCTTGCGATCCGCCTAGGCACACGTACACGCTGCCGGAGCGGTAGTGTGTACCACACATTCTCCCTCGAGCACACCGACGCAGCATCACGTCAGCCGTATAGTGACGTCACGTTTGCGTATGAAGCCTAACTTACCGGCAATACGCTTTTTCTGGTCCTCTGTTTTACCGATACAGTGACTGAATGATCAGTAATAGACATTAGCGCTCGTAGGGAAAATTTCCGGAACTATACTTTCACACATGCCTTCCATTTGGGGGTGCATTTCGGCATTGGTCTAACTGTGTGTTTAAACAATAATGGTTTATCATAATAAACGTTGCATTGCCATTATGTATGTCCCAGCTAGTGCGAATGGTGTCTGCTGTTTCTATAAAAACCCTAAATCTCTCGATATTTAAGAAAATGTATGTGGCTTGACAGTGGCAGCACTGTCGCGCCACCCAATGCTTCTCGCCGCTCCGCTACATGCTGCCGAATAATGAAAATTATACCTAAAAAACGCAAAAACAGGCCATCTGAGACACCATCCGGACTAGATTGATCTTTTATCTAGCGATTGTGACTACGTAGGGGTCCCAAATGTGCATTAGCGAGACGCGATTAGGTTAGGTTAGCCAATGCCGGACCCTTGCAATCCTCGTGTACGTATACAGTATCTAGCGGTGTGTGAGTGTGCCACCACACTCTCGCTCGAGTTGGATCGGCCCCCTTAAATGCTGTCGCTGCAGTTTTTGCGACATTCCTGTTCGTTCCTAAGGAACGTCTTAAACGAATTAGTTCTAACCAGAGTTGGGCAAAAATCAAATAATAATTGAAGATGACTAATAGTCTGATTGATTGATAGTCAAATTTTAAAAAAGTCAGTTAAAACTTTTTGATTAGTTAGTTATAACTACATGACACTAGTTAATCACAACTCTAAGTAATCGTTAGTTATTGCTTATTAGTTATGATTAATCATTAGTTAGTTTAAATGATCAGTCATCAATCTTTAGTCATCAGTCACTATTGAGCGATTAACATACATTAATATGTATACTTAAACTATATCGGAATTTGCAGTGACCGGTATAAAAAAAAGTTTTTATTAAGTACAACACTCCTTTGCCATCGCCGGCAGCAGTGGAAAGACTTTTTAGTTACGCTACAATGACGAATTTGCCAGAAAGTAATAGATTAACTGACAAGAATTTCGAAATAAGTGTTCTTATGAAAGCAAATTCAAGTTTTTCTGACCAAACTGAAAACAATTAAATTTAATCAATTTAAGCCGAACTTATATTATTTCAGTAAAATTTTGAAGAACCAACAATAAGTTAAAATGTTATTACTGCGTGCCTAGTAGGTATATTAAACATTATATTATACAAAATAAGATTCATGTATTTTCTGTTTGCGTTGTATTAAAACTTTTGTTTCTGTTCAAAGTCCAAAAAGTTAAATTTACTTTAACAAATTTTAATGAAATATAATTTAAATTTAAATTCATCTCATGTTATTATTACTCTATTTAGAACCGTTTCTAAAAATTTTTTTAATCTATTTTCTTCACAAAAATAAAATGAGAAAATCTGGAAAACTTTTATTATTCAACTGCCTTGTCCTTTCTCGTCAGCATAATTTATCATAATCTGTATTTTATGTGTTTACAAATTAATAGGATATTTTTTTTGTTATTATTATGTCTTATTTTAGCTTATAACCATTTTTAGTCATTAGTCATTAGTCATAATGAAATTCTGATTGCGTATTTAGTCATTAACCATGCCGTTATAGTCAGTCAATATTCATCCTTATTAAAAAATTTAGTCATTATTCATGAGTCATTACGCTCAAATACTTATGTAGTCGTTACTCATAGTCACGCTCAAGTATTTACTTAGTCATTTATTATTAGTCACTTTTGTAGAGTTTACGAAGTTATCAGTCAATAATCATAATTGTGACTAGCGTTTACCCAACTCTGGGTCTAACACGCTCGGTATAATTTTTTCGCGAAATTCCTAACGGGTATCAGGGTTCGCAACGTCTCGCTGCAGCATTTTCTTCTTTGCGATATATACCAAAATGTTTGCTGTGTTTATAAGATCGTCGGTTGGCCAAGCGGCTAATGAGTTGGACTACCAAGCGGTAGACCGGGGTTCGGAACCTGATGGGGCAAGAAGTTTTTTTTCAAGTCTTAAAAAAGAATTCGCATCCGTCTACCGCTTGTGACGTCACAGAATTGGGGGGGGGGGGGTCAGTGGGATGGTGGCGGAGGGGGGAGGGTAAGAGTGAGGCTATGAAACGCCGTTGTCGGTTTGGTCGTCAACACGTGTGGTCCGCAACCGCTTGTGACATCACTTCCGTGACGTCACTTCTTCATTATATCCTCCAAATAAAGAAATGGGGTAAAAAATTGATTGGTTGGGTTAGGTTAGGTTTCCGCCTCCCTGGGTAGGTCTGCCTTGACCCCCCCCCTCCCCACCGGTTTGGCTCGCAGCTAACTTCAGAGTGGTCCAGAACCGGCATAGCCTTACTACTAATCGCGTATTCCATCGGAACGCAACATGTAGTTCTCGTGTCGAGAAAATAGAATAACGCAATAGTAGAATACAAATTGTAACGGAGAAAGAAGCGGGACCGACCGAAGATCCGTCTTAGAAAAGTTGTGAACGCGCCTGTTCCCGTTGCCGAGCGTGGCCTGATCTTTCGACCTGTAAATACTCGGTGTTGCAGACTTTTTCAATATAATGCACTATTGGCAAGAGTATAAACGTAACATCCTTTCAGATGATTTGACTAAAGCCCGTGATAAGTGTAAGAATGCTGAAAGTGAGTCAGAAGTAGCAACGAAAATTATTTCTGATAGCGATGATGAGTCTGATAACGACGAACAAAAGTAAGTCGTATGCATGCATTTAATTGCCATTATAAATTTTGTTTTTCTTGTTGTAAGATTAACTTCTATGTTATTTTTTAGATTTTCCTAAAGCACCATCGTTCGATAGATCAGAGAATGTAGCTACGCCAAATATTAGTACAACATCAGTGAATTTAACCCCGAATACTAGTAAATAATAAAAAAATAAATAATAAATAATAAATATGTCTGTAAGTTGTGAACTAATATATAATTGTTTTTAGGTCTGTTGAACGCTTCTCTAACGTCCATTGCACAAGCATGTACCTTATCCAAGCTGAATAATACATTAGGTAAAGTAACTATGGTAAATATTGTTATTAGGGGACCCATCTTGGATCACCTTCACCTTGACATATGTTGTCAAGGACATCATTCTAAACCACTTTGCTTTATAAATTATCCGTAGCTCGGTCTTAGTTTCTGAGATAATCGCGAAAAAAGAGTGATTCGAGTAGGTTTGATTTGCAGATAGTTTGAACTGGTTATCACCTTGACCTCGACATATGTTGTAAAGAACAACATTCTGAACAACTTTTGTCTATGTATCTACTCTTCGGTTGGACTTAGTTTCCGAGATAATTACAAAAAAGGATTTTTGTATGCGTGGCGGGCCGGACTGACGGCCGGCCCTCTCCGCCCCCCCCCCCCCGCCCCGCCACCTAACCCTAACTAATTCTGATTGCAAGATTTTTCCATTACTAGTTCAAATTCTATATCAAGGCTATATAGAATGCAAAAATTATGCGATCAGAATTAGTTAGGATTAGGCGGCGGCGGACCGACCACGCATGCGAGAACCCAGAAGTAGACTTTGAAAATTGAAAGCTCACCCTATATAGAGTGACACTCTGTTCTGTTTTCTCTCTGATTCCCACAACGTGTTTACAAACAGAAAATAAATAGATGCCGCCCCGGAACAGGCTTACGTTGCCACGGAGTATGCAAGAATACAGAAAATTCAATACAGTATTAGCGATAGTTTTTTGCGAATATCTCGGAAATTAAGTCCGAGCGACGGATAGATGTATCCACAAAAGCTGTTCAGAATGTTGTCCTTGAAAACATATGTCAAGGTCAAGGTGATCCGAGATAGGTCCCCTAATAACAATATCTACCGTAACTATTTATGAAATCTTACTTTTATTATTTTTATTAAGCGCAAAACATTGGATTTATCATGGAAGGCGAAACACTCACAACGAACACAAGTTTTTATGCGTCATTGAAAGGACGGTTTGGATTTGAAACAGTGAAGGCTTTAAAGGAATGGTTCAACATAAATTTGTCAATTTGCAAAGGTAAATAATAGAAAACTATTCTTATTAAAATGCACAGATCATGTAATATTTTCCTAAAATTTATTAGAAACAGTGTTATTGGAAATTTCAACACACACACACACACACATACATAATTATCACCTCTACAGTCACTAGCAATAAATTAATTAACTTACAAAATAGATATACGAAAAAACTATTAAATATTACAATCGAAGATGTACATATTCTACACAAATCACTATTAAATAGATTGGCGGAATTGAATGAGGAAATTCAATTCATCCTCCCTCAACAAGTATTTGAAAAGTATTGCATGTGTCACGTCCGGTGGTTTAGCCATCGATAATAATTGATATAATCAATCATGTGTAACATATATTTTCTGAATTTCTTTTTATATTTGCTCTAATAATATTGTATGAGAAATATACCACATTGCGTGCGATAGGATTAAGAAAATTCATTTTAAATTTAAATCTTGATTGAACAAATTATAGCGAGATATATTAATATTCGTTGAAGACTGTTCATCGCTGAAGAATGTGAAGATGGATACTTCAAGGAAGAAATGAACAACTGATTGATAAATAATAAGCTGGTGACTATTTACCTGGCAGGATGTGTAGGGCAATATGATCTAGCCAAGAGAGCGATAAAAGGGAATCAAAAACTCTTCATCCGGTCAAGAGGTATAGTTCATAGGAAAACTGATTTCGAAGAACGCTTGACGATACACTCACCCCATGGAGATTAGGCCCAGAACAATGGATTGATAAATCTATAAAAGGCATGGCTCTTCGTGAAACCGAACCCAGTCTATGTTTGATTATCGTCAATCTCAGTTCGTTTTCTTCAATCTCAGTACTTCTGATTTATATTGTGTGTGTATCTGTATGAATGTGTGTGGTTGTGTTTAAGTAAAAGCGTGTATACCCGCTGGATTTTGTTAAATAAAAGCGTGTACACCCGCTGGATACACCAAAGAAGCGACCACATACTGCGAACCAGAAGCAATAAAATTTGCGACCTACAAAGCGATTTCTACCAAACGGTAATTACCAACAATTATAATAAGAATTTTATAAACTCTATGTATCCGAAATTTGATGGTTAGAATATACTTTTTGTTAATTTTTTAAATTCAAATCAGAACTTCAAATCATTTTTAAAGAGTTTACCCAACTTCGATTTCAACTATCCAAATCCTCAAACAAGGTCATTTAAAATTAAGAAAAATCCTCAATTTCCCGAACTGAAGCCGGTGAAAGCAGGTAGGTTCGAAACTGCGTTTTATTCTATATCTAAATCTATAAATTAAATTATCTATCTTTCAAACGTCCACCTTAGGACGTAACACATGTTTGAAAACAAGAAACATGGAAAACTTTTCAAACAATACAGAAAGAAATGCATCAATAAGTTCAACAAATTAGTGGAAATTAAAAATAATTTTGAAAATATATCACAGTTTGCCTGTAATCTTGCCCTTGATAACATCCACACGACAACCAGAATCAGAATTATTAATAAAATTTGGAATTATACCACACATAAACACAGGTCAACCAATTCATATACAGGGTGGGGCAATAACTATTAGCACCTCAAATATCTTTGTTGTTTCTAAAGATACGTAAAATATGGTAAGGACCAAGTTAATGGTACAATGGGGCTGAAACGATGCAAAAAAAAATTTTGTTTTTATGTCATTTTTTTGGAGATATCAAGGTCACCTTGACTTTTTTAAATGGAATGTCCTATTTTTTATACCATAGATCGATAGAGTATTGTTACGACCCGCGGCCGGAGACTCCGGCGAACAACTACGAATCGTAACGGAGAATTTTAATATGACGATCTTCGACCCACGTGGTCCGTACGCCCACGTCTGATCAGGACCGATACCGGTGTCTGCCGAGGGTCCGCGGAAATATATATATATATAGCTCGCACGACGCGGTCGTAACGCGGTGTGCGTGATACGGTGGTGGACACGAAGTTCGTTTGTCGCGTTGGGAGGATTCGGAGTTGCCGAGTCTGTGTTCCCCGTACCGAGCGACCTGGTGGGCTCAGACGTACGCGGAGGAACACAGAGGTCACTGGGGCACGGTTTTTAGTTAGAGCTGCCGAGCCCGCGTTCCTTGTACCGAGCGACCTGGTGGGCTCAGACGTACGACGAAGGAACACGGGAGTCTGGACTGCGCGCACCACCGAACTACCACACACACACTCTCAATAATACCACCTCAAGGTGAGAACCCTTCTGGTGGCGTAGCGGTCGTAGCGCGGGTCGTCGACGCAGATGTCCTCGAGCCGAGGGAGATTCGGCGTGAAAGAGACCGGAACGAGCCTCCACGGTCTGGGGCACTCTGCCTCTTCCGCACTCGGAGGTGGTGGCTTCGCGGGTTCGTCGACGGATTTCACGATCCGAACTGACCCGAAGAAGGGGGTGTCGCGGACGATCGTTACCCCTTTGTATACTCCTAGAGAGTCGCTGTACGTGGTTCCGGGCCCTTCGTGGACGTGTTCCCGTACCAACCTTTTGAGCTGGTACTTGCGCCCGGCGCGTCGTGGCATGTGAGACCGACTAAAAGGGGTCAAAGAGCGCGATCAAAATTCCACAAGTCGCGACGGCGGCCTTCCTTCGTACCGAGCGACCTGGTGGGCTCAGACGCACGACGGAACGCCGGGTACTACAACGACACGAACAACACTTACGGGTCTCACACACTCGCGAACACGACGGCCCTGGCGCGGAATGACACTGGATGATGGAGGGTGGCGAATAGAACGGACGATGGTGTAGTGTAAAGAAATAGATATAATTGTACTAAAACGTACAGGCAAGATAATGTGAGATAACAGAACGTGATACAGCACGAAGCGCGATAGAACAAAGTACGAAATAATAAAGAACCAAATAACGAACTGCAGCACGAGGCGCGAAAGAATAAAATAAACGAAATAATAAAGAACCAAATAACGAACTGCAGCACGAGGCGCGAAAGAATGAAATAGATGAAATAATAAAGAAACCGAATAGAGTACGGGCAAGGATGAGCGCGAAGCGATTAGAACGTGGTAAAGAAGTATACGACCTGGATAGTGCGAATATTGAACTTGAACTAAGAGAGCGAGGCCCTGATCCTTGCCTTATTTATAGGTCGAGCGCGGACCATACGAATTTTGGTAACACGTGCAATTAGTCACGTACGCCACGATTGTTTTTCGTGTTTTTAGGAAGAGTCGATTTTGATGTCTACTTCTTTGTTATTGAAAATAAGGACGAGTAAGGTTGCGGCGCTCGTTCCTGCCTGTTGCTATGCCGGCGTACGCTCGCACCGGCTACCGTGTTACCGTTCGTATGGTCGCGCTCGTAGGAGATGTGTGTGTACACATATACATGTGCGGCGTGTTTACGCGTGTCCGCTCGCTCGTTTGTTTGGCGCGGTTACGGTCCGAATGTACAAGTGTATATGAGCGCGGGCTTGTACGCGCTTATTTAAATTTTGAAACCGAATTCAAGACGTCGGTCCGACGTCACGAAAGAATAAAATAAACGAAATAATAAAGAACCAAATAACGAACTGCAGCACGAGGCGCGAAAGAATAAGATAAACGAAATAATAAAGAACCAAATAACGAACTGCAGCACGAGGCGCGAAAGAATAAAATAAACGAAATAATAAAGAACCAAATAACGAACTGCAGCACGAGGCGCGAAAGAATGAAATAGATGAAATAATAAAGAAACCGAATAGAGTACGGGCAAGGATGAGCGCGAAGCGATTAGAACGTGGTAAAGAAGTATACGACCTGGATAGTGCGAATATTGAACTTGAACTCAGAGAGCGAGGCCCTGATCCTTGCCTTATTTATAGGTCGAGCGCGGACCATACGAATTTTGGTAACACGTGCAATTAGTCACGTACGCCACGATTGTTTTTCGTGTTTTTAGGAAGAGTCGATTTTGATGTCTACTTCTTTGTTATTGAAAATAAGGACGAGTAAGGTTGCGGCGCTCGTTCCTGCCTGTTGCTATGCCGGCGTACGCTCGCACCGGCTACCGTGTTACCGTTCGTATGGTCGCGCTCGTAGGAGATGTGTGTGTACACATATACATGTGCGGCGTGTTTACGCGTGTCCGCTCGCTCGTTTGTTCGGCGCGGTTACGGTCCGAATGTACAAGTGTATATGAGCGCGGGCTTGTACGCGCTTATTTAAATTTTGAAACCGAGTTCAAGACGTCGGTCCGACGTCACAGTATCAAATTCTGAGTATAAAAGTGTTGACCTTCATATGACCTAAACCTAATAGTTAACGAGATATTATCCAAAGAAGAAAGACAATTGTTTCGATAATATCTCGTAAACTATTAGATTTAGGACATATGGAGGTCAATACATTTTTACTCAGAATTCGACGGTCTATCGATTTATGATACAGAAAGTAAGTGTTTCCAGTAGAAAAATCAAGGTGATCTTGAAATGTCCTCTATGGCTCCACCCACGCAGAAAATGTTAGTCACAATATGACCCCCTCTGTACCGTGTAAGTTTTGTAAACAGGGTAGGGCAATAACTATGTTTACCATGAATATCTCCGTTATTTGTAATAATATGGAAAAATGTTATGAACAAAATTTGCACGGTATAGAGGGGGGCATATTGGGACATAAACATTTTCTGCATGGGAGGAGGCATAGAGGACATTTCAAGATCACCTTGATTTTTTTTACTGGAAACACTTACTTTCTGTATCATAAATCGATAGACCGTCGAATTCTGAGTAAAAATGTATTGACCTCCATATGTCCTAAATCTAATAGTTTACGAGATATTATCGAAACAATTGTCTTTCTTCTTTGGATAATATCTCGTTAACTATTAGGTTTAGGTCATATGAAGGTCAACACTTTTATACTCAGAATTTGATACTCTATCGATCTATGGTATAAAAAATAGGACATTCCATTTAAAAAAGTCAAGGTGACCTTGATATCTCCAAAAAAATGACATAAAAACAAAATTTTTTTTGTTGCATCGTGTCAGCCCCATTGTACCATTAACTTTGTCCTTACCATATTTTACGTATCTTTAGAAACAACAAAGATATTTGAGGTGCTAATAGTTATTGCCCCACCCTGTATATCTACTGTGACGTGGCACTATTGCCTACGTCCCTCTGAACCCTTTAGCGAAAGACCGTGCCACCCTTTGGTGAAGCTAACATGTTGACAGCCATGGCGAGCGATCTCCCTGGGCACGAAGAGACCCAGCGAAATACATTTCTAACTTGGAATGTCGCATGAAACGCGACGCATTTCACAGGACCGCATCCGGGTCCCGGCGGGGACCCGGAACTCTTTCTCCCACGGCAGTCCCGAACCAAAAATAACGAGGGATCGAAAAGGCCCAGGACAACCAACCTGGAGGCGCCGACGAGGGTATATGGTGCAGAGACGACCAGCAACTCTAACCCTGTCGTCGCCTCGCCCGGATAGAAGCTGCACCGCGACCGGATTGGCCGAAGTTGATCGCCTCATCGGAAAGCGGCCAATGAGTGAACATCGCTGCCGGATACATCGTTGGATGCCGGAAGCTACTCGCCGTCGCACCGGATTCGTCCGTGCGAGAAGAATAATTAGCGACAAGCCGAAATTTCGCGCGGGAGAAAGATACGGAGAAAGTGGGGGACGCCTCGCTCCCGCGTTCCCGAGCCACCGCGTACGACGTGACTGCATCGTTAGATCTTGTCGCGATTAGACGTTAAACTTTGCGTAAAAGATTGTAGTATTAACAACTTCTGTAACAAAGGGACGAAACGAATCGCTGCCGAACATCCGCTGTACTTCGTTGCCGTTGGTAAGCGCCGATCAGGCTTCCGTTTACGATTTCTGAAGTGAAGTGTCGTGTTGGCTCGGGTAGCGTGTCGGTCGACTAGAAATTCGCGTCGCAAGAGTGAACGACTTGTACGGCCTTCGTATTAGTGAAACTTCGAAGGCATTTCGAAGCACGGAAGACACGGGTCCTCCGAGCAGTTTGTGGGATATTGTCTAGTGATCTGAGTCCGGTCGGATAGCGGGGGCCGTGGGACCGTCTTGTTGCGGTTCTCCAACGCCAGTCGAGACGCGAAGTCGCGGATTCAGAATAATTAAACGAAGCCGTCGTTCACTCTTCCTAACCTCAGTTCGTTCCATGGTGTGACGCAGTCGTGTGCGCGATTCATGTTCGGGAATTCTGTTTCGACGAAGCAAGTCCGAGCAAGATCGCGTATGACACCTGAATTCGGTTGAGTCGCTGCCGTTAGCATCTCCGCGTCGCGAACACCGCGTCGCTGCCGGATTCCACGCGAAGAAAGAGAAAACGGGGAAAATAGCGCGTGCGACCATTATCTGTCGCGATATTCTTTGTGACGCGCTGGCTAATCTTGTATTCGCTGCCGAGTTCGTCGACAGCTTAAGATAGTCGTGAAATAAACGAATTGTTAGCCGAAACCGTTGTTCAGTTCTTGTGTGAAACCTTCCCGCCGCGGGGAATGCCACGTGCTCTCCCGGCGTAGAACCTTGCGCCCATCCGTGAGCTATCCAGGATATCGTTGCCTGCGCCGCAGACTCGGGATTTCAGTGGTGATAACGTTCTCGCGAGATGGTATTGTTTTGCGTGACACGTTAGAGTGTCTGGCGCCCGAAAACTAGAATCGCTTAGTGAAGAAATTCCCAATCTGCGAGCGTATTTTGTCCCGGGCGGACCACGTGTCGTGCGGCCGAACGTGGCCCGGCTTTCGGCCTCTAAAGACCCGGTGTCGCTCGAATTGGCGACTAGTTCTTTCCGAAATTTAGAGAGCGACGTGACACTACATCTGAAATGAAAGAGTTTAAGGGTGCCGGTTCGTATTTGACCTTGACAACTTTTCTTTCTTTTTCGATGGTCATGCCAGAAACGAACGAGCGGCCGCTAGAAGAAGCTAAGTAATAACATTTCTGTACAGTAGGGGAGCTGGGTACATTTTCTAGAGTCGCTGCATCAGTAAATGTTGCCGGTAAGTCAGGAGCAAGCGTGACGTCACACAGTGTGGGTGTACTCGACGCTGAGTGTGGCACACACTCACCACTCGGGCAGAGTGTACGTGTGTCTAGACGGATTGGAAGGGTTCGTCTGTTTTCGAATCCCGCCTCTCTAATGCACATGTGGGCCCCCCACGTGGTCTCAATCGCTAGATAAAAGATCAATCTATTGCGCTTGCACCCCAAGGTGGTCGACGTTTACGTTTTCGAAGCGTAATTTTCATTATTCGGCAGCAAGATGTCTTTTCGGGAGGCTCTGCAAGCAGGCTTGACTAGCCGTACCGCAAGGTGCACTCACACAGTCACCGCTCGGGCAGCGTGTACGTGTGTCTAGGCGGATCGCAAGGATTCGAGATGCTTCAAACCATTTCTCGTCCTTCGCCGCATCCTCCGCCGTATCATCCCACAGTGAGACGAATGGCGATTCTCGGTGGAAAAAATCCTACGCATCAGATGCGGCTAGTGATGTTAACGTACGTGGTGTCGTTGTAAAGAGGAGATCTCAATCTTTAAGTTTATGGTAATTTTTTAATGGCAAAAGAAATTTTGGAAAAAATTTCTGAGAAAAATTTTTTAATTCTATGTGTATTTTTTATAGATAAAGTATCATCAATTTAGCACTCGATTTTTAATATAAAGGAAATTTTAAGAAAATTGAACTTGGTGGAAAAAATCATAGATTTTGAATTCTTCAAACCGCTTCTTGAAACCGATTCAAATTTTGTGTTAGGTCAAGAAATTAGATTTAACATATATATACAGCCTTTAAAAATAGTATTTATGTAAACAAAATTATATAAAGTACATAAAAAATATTCAACTGGTCGTTGACAAAATACGAATGTTCACTCAAAGGGTACTGACAAGTACCACCCGTCATTGCAGGGGTATATAAGCCCTTGCATTTCTACTCTCGGGGGCTAGTACTGTCGTAATCACGAATCGTGTCGCGTCGTGCTGCATCTCGGAAGTCAACTACCAGTGAGATCGGGCTAAAGTTCCCCTTCGAATCAAAAGTTAACCGTATAGATTCCGCGAGTTCGGTGTAAAATCTATTTGGCAGTGATAAGGTTGCTCCGAGACCTCCGCATTGCCAATGCGTCAACACCGTGCATCTAGTTTAGGTAATACACATCTTCTTTCAATTCTTTCTATTCCAAATTCAATTCATTCGCGACAATTACACAATTGTAACACTAATTCTTATAATCAGAATATATCTGTGTTCTTTGATAATTAACGCAAATTCATTAAACCCATAATTATCGTCCAATATCCTAATCGAGTAATTGAACGTCCCCACACGATACAATCTTACCGCTCGGATTGTATCATTAAATTATACTAGTTACGAGGCTTACTAACTATCTTAACAGCTCCCTGATTTCGCATCAGGTTCGTCTGTGCTTTTATCTAAACTCCTAGCGGCTCCCCAGTTTCGCATTGGGTTCGTCCGTGTCGTTCTACAACTTCCTAGCAGCTCCCCGGTTTCGCATCGGGTTCGTCTGCGTTTAATTCCATTCCTAGAGGCTACCTGACTTCGCGTCAGGTTCGTCCTCGCTGTCTATAATCCTAGCGGCTCCCCAATTTCGCATTGGGTTCGTCCGCGTACCTTTCACTAACAAACTGATACCATATTCCTAGTGCAACAACACTTCGCCGGCCACTCGTGCTGCTCGCGGCCCTGGCTCGTAACACTATAACAATTAAAGCAATTAATTTAACAATAAATTATTAGGTTGGAACGAAAGTTCGTAGCGTTTTTAAATAAAAATTCAAAGATGAAATTAAGATATTTATTCATAGGTTCATTGAATAACACATATGTATGTAGGGGTGTGAATGTTTTGAGTGACTATGGACGCGACATCGTGGCGCCAACGTGTTTGCGCCCTGCATGAAAGGAGGTCTGTTTGGGCCAATTAGGCCGAGGTGTGATAGAAGAGTGTTTAGGTCTTAGTGACATGCGTCAAGTGGCTAGGGGTGCCAAACGCAGGGCGTACGTGAGCGACTGACATTTCTGAATGGATGCGAGACTGATAGAGAGAATGAGAGTGCGAGAGAGAAGAATGAAATTGGATAAAAGGAACGAACGCAAGGGCTGAGAGATCAGAAGTGTGAAAGTCGAAAGAGAGTGAAGTTGCGAGTTGCAAGTTGCGAGAGCTGAGCTGTGAAGGGCTAATAAAGTGCAAGTATTAGAAATATTAGAGTAAAATTATTTTTCCCGATACGCCACACTCAAGGTGTAGGAGTTCCTAAAATATTCCTACACATACATTATAAAAATTGATTGATTTTTATTAATAGTATATTTAAATATATATATAGTTTGTACGCGCGCCGGGGAATAGCAGGGGAACGCAAAGTGCACATTTTATACTTTATAATTTATTATAAAAGGTATTTATTATATAATTTATTATAATTTATTGTAAAAGTAAAAATTATACGGACCGCTTCCTCGGCCTCCGCCGCGCCGCGTCGCGCACGCACAGTAGGAACATTGGACCAAACTCGATTCAAAATCAAAGAACTTTCGATAGAAATGAGGTAGAGCGATGAAATTTTTTTAAAATTAAAGCTGAAACTTCGCAGAATATGGGAAAAATAGGGAGATTATGGTACGAACGTTTATTGACCTTGAAAACATTCGTTACACTTGTAGAATTTCAAGAAAATGTGGTTTCTCCGTTACTACGTGCGGAAAAAACTTTTTGTTAACATGCTATATATCATTTCCCGCAGATTTTGTGTAGATATCATTTCCCGTAGATCTATGTGTGACTATAATGTAATTTAAATTAGATATCTATTTTTCATAATTATATTTTTATTTACACAGGAAGTATGGTAAGTATTTCATCATTTTAACTTACTTCTCATTAATGAATTTTCTATCTACTGGTGACACCTTATGTTTTAGTAAGTAACGTAGTAACGGAGAAACCACATTTTCTTGAAATTCTACAAGATTAACGAATGTTTTCAAGGTCAATAAACGTTCGTACCATAATCTCAATATTTTCCCATATTCTGCAAAGTTTGAGCTTTAATTTAAAAAAAATTTCATCGCTCTACCTCATTTCTATCGAAAGTTCTTTGATTTTGAATCGAGTTTGGTCCAATGTTCCCACTGTGCGGCGCGCGGCGAAGGCCGAGGAGGCGGCCCGTATAATGTTTACTTTTACAATAAATTATAATAAATTATATAATAAATAACCTTTATAATAAATTATAAATTATGAAATGTGAACTTTGCATTCCCCTGCTATTCCCCGGCGCGCGTACAAACTATATAAATATTTAAATATACTATCAATAAATCAATTAATTTTTATAATGTATGTGTTATTCAATGAACCCCTATGTGAATATATATCTTAATTGCATGTTTGAATTTTTATTTAAAAACGCTACGAACTTTCGTTCCAACCTAATAATATATTGTTAAAATAATTGTTTCAATTTTTATAATCTATAGAATAATAACAATAATTTATAATGCGGCGGAAGATACGGCGGAAGATGCGGCGGAGGACGAGAAATGGTTTGAAGCAGTGATCGGCAACGCTGGCTATTGTTCAACCAGTTTTCGTGCCTCCCGCGCGTCTCGCTCCCCGTGACGACCACAGTGCTCTATGCCCTATGCTATAGCAGGTACAGGTAGGTACGGCATGGTATAGATATAGTATACCTAGTGTAGGATGCGGCGAAGGACGAGAAATGGTTTGTCATTTCCCGAACCCTTGCGATCCGCCTAGGGACACGTACACGCTGCCCGAGCGGTGAGTGTGTGTCACACGCTCTCACTCGAGCACACCGACGCAGCATCATCGTGAGCCTTATAGTGACGTCACGTTTACGGATGAAGACTAACTTACCGGTAATATGTTTTTTCTCGTCCTCTGTTTTACCGATACAGTGACTGAATGATCGGAAACAGATACCAGCACTCGTAGCAAAAAATTCCGGACCTATACTTGTTACTCAACCCTCCGTTGAGGGGTAAATTTCGTCTGTTTTCGAATTGTGTGTTTAAACACGTATAGTTTAACATAATAAACGTTGCATTGACATTGTATGTGTCCCAGCAATTGCGCTTGGTGTCTCCGCTACATGCTGCCGAATAATGAAAATTACGCTTCCAAAACGCAAAAGCAGGCCATTTTCGACACCAAGCGCAATTGGTTGATCTTTTATCCAGCTATTGTGACCACCTAGGGGCCCCAAATGTGCATTACAGAGGCGCAAATCGAAAACAGACGAACCCTTGCAATTCTCGTGTACGTATACAGTTGTCTAGCGGTGTGTGAGTGCGCCACCACACTCTCGCTCGACCAGAACCGGCGCCCTTAGCAGTTCTTAAAAACAATCAATAACTTATTGATACTCAAATCTGACAAAGGTAACACTACAGTACTAGTTGACAAAGAAAAATATAATTCAGAGGTTGTAAACATGCTGAATGACACTAATACTTACAAAATTAGTAAATTCCAATATACAAGCACAT
Organism: Lasioglossum calceatum; assembly: GCA_963966675.1. NCBI lineage: Eukaryota > Metazoa > Arthropoda > Insecta > Hymenoptera > Halictidae > Lasioglossum > Lasioglossum calceatum. Next base: position 309,815 of record CAXAAD010000356.1, read on the forward strand.
ATGAAAGGGAAGCCAACTCTATCATTACCAATTTAGTTAAAAAAAAGCAAATTGATGAGAAATTAGGAATAAGATTGAAAACTTACAATTCAATAGTACCTAGAACGTACGCTCTACCAAAAACACATAAGAAAAACTTGGCTCGGAGAATCATCGATAGGTGGTCCTACTTATAAACTTTGAAAATTTTTTGCTCAAATTTTATCAAAAATAATGGGTAAATCCCCTTACCATACTGTAGACCAGGCATGCACAGCTGGACGATTTGGGAGCCAGAGCCGTTGACTCGGCTCATGAGCCGGGTCGGAGCCGCGACCTTGCTCGGACGTATGGAAGGGGAACCCACTGTAAGCGTGACTTGTAAACAGAGCACGAGAGAACACGACTAGTGGGCGTGCGAGAGGGACGGAGGAAGCGCCTGAGTGGTCAGACTACAATAAGGCGCCCCCACTCTCACACGCATTCGTGGCTCCAACGCGCTACATATTTCACTATTTTGAGAGCGACAGAGCGAGACCGAGCCACGCGTGAGCCGAAAAGTGTGTGTCATCCGCGAGACTAGGGAGTGTAGACTTGTATTCATTGTAAAGGAGCCCTCGGAAAGGGGCAACTGAATTAAATATATTTGTTCACAGTAAATCACAGTAAAAATATATTGTTTAAATGTTTTTGAATACATTATTTTAATGTCACAGCTAAAAACAGACATACATATTTCAAGAGAAAAGTAATCGAAATGTAAAAATTATATATTATACATAAAAAATGCATAAAAATGTTTACACTCAACATATACATATACATACTTAACAATATGCAAAGAAATTAATGAAAACGGAGAACTAAAAATACATATACTTAAAAATACACGTAAAATAGAAATATGTATATGCATACTTAACTTGTGTTTGCGCGTAGGCGTTGAGGAAGGCGGATAACTAGTACTATCCTGACAAGGATATGCAGCGGGATTAGTGAATAAATTGCCGGATCACTGGTCACGTTAATGGTCTTTATTGAATGCCGAGTCACGGTACTTACGTCGGAAATTATTGTTCAGCGGTAATTAAACGCACGAGATTGTTGCCGAATTCGGGAATTTAGCCTCCTAACGATTCGCAGTACGCGATAGGCGCGATTCTTTGTACTGTTGTACGTTAGAAGTATAGTGCGTAAATTGATGCCGCGTGTTACAATACGTGTTGCTAGGTCGGTATATCGAGTAAGAATGCTCCTTCGTGGCGATACGAAGGAGCTGTTGTTGTCAAGTTTGGCGGTCGACTCGGAATTTTCGTAATTGGATTGTATAGCGCTCCCGCGACGCCGAAACGTAAACGACGGTCGCGAAATCACAAATCGCGGGACTTTGAATCCTGAACAACTTGGAAACATAAGTTATCACACGATTTCTTTCCGGGTCTCAGAAGGAGAGGCGGAGAGGAAGCGCTTTCGAGTCTTTATAGGCGTTTTAGCCGGGCTGGGTCCGGCCGTGCGAGACACAGTCCGCCCGTGATAATCGGTGTTTCCCTCGGCTTTACTCCGTACGCGAAAGGAATCTATTGTTCTTATTTCGGGCGCCAGGCATCCGAAGATGCCACGCGAATAATAGGAGCCGAGGAGAACACGGTCGCGAAGATGGAATAGCTCAGGATGGGCGCAGGATTCTACGCGGGATCGGATGGGACGTTCCCCACGGCGGGAAGGGTCCTCGTAATAATTTCCACTCGTATAACGGCAAGAAAAATATATAATTTACTATTGGCGTGATCTGACCAATGATGCTGTACACGCTGTCGGGTGGATACCCGGCAGCGGAAAATATGAATGACAATGAAGAATTAACAAAGTGGATTACGATTGACAAAATAGTGTGTAACAAAGATAGAATTTAACGGACAATCAACGTGTCCGGCAGAAGGCCGGCACGTGCGCGGATTCGCTGTTTCAAGATGGCCGCGTCGGGATCGGTATGGCGTCGGTCGGTCGTACGCGTTCACAGCGAAAATACAATACCGACCCCCGATGGAATACGCGTTCCTCGGAATAGAGAATTTAACCCGTGCCGGCAGCCGTCCGAGATTGAGGCCGTCACGGGGTCACGATGATCTTGACGGAATGTGAATTTCGACTGTGCGCGGCAGCAAAATAAGAATAATCGCGAACACGTGTTGATCGACGAATTTCTCGCTCGCTCGCTTCTCACTGGGGACTCGCACAAGGAAAACAAACGGGCAGCCGTGAATACGGCATACACGAAACACGTGGTCGTCGGAAGGACGGCCCACGTGCAACCGAGAATAATTCACGAAAACGCTGCTCGAGCCACGATCAAAAGATCCACAAAATATAATACGGCAACCTGATTGGCACTTACCACCGGCAGCGATGATAACTTTCGATAGCTGAACTACGGCAGCTTACAATCTCAAGTATTACGTTAGTATTACGCACACGCGATTACAATGTTCGAGAGTACGACTAGATGTTACGGAAGCCTACGCAGCAGTGCCTTGGATTTTCGGTGGCTCGAGGATGCGGAAGTGAAGCGTCCCCCACTCTTTCGGTTTTTCGCCCGCCAATTACTGTCGCTCGCGGTGTCGCCACTAGGCAGGGACGGCGCTCGCCAGGAGGGCCCCGGACCCAGACAATTTTCCGTTTCCTTAACGATGGCCTTTCGACCACCGGGAATGTCGGGAGACATTCCAGGACTGCTCAAGCCGCTCCTGCAGGGGACTGCTGAATAGCGGGGGCGAGACGTCGACGGGACTTCCTTTCGATGTTTCGTCATGTCCCCTTGTCCCACGTCGGCGCCTCCAGGTTGGTGAGCCTGGGCTTGAAGTCCCTTTAATTTCCTCTGCAGAGGTTTTCCCATAGGTCCAGATTCAAGGCGGGTCTGACGGCGGCAGCATTGGTTATTCCTATCGGCAGCGAGTAATTAGCCGGGCTCCCTGAGCCCGTGCTACTGTCCTGTAATTTCTCGCCGTGCCAATAGGCACGACGTTCCAAAATTCTTACAGTCTCGGTTCTTAATATCCAATACATCCCAGTGAGAGCGCTTACTGCTTAACGAATTCGTAATTAACCTGCCAGAGGGCGGTCCGGGCCTTCCGATATTAACTTAGGGATTACTTTCTATTTTCTTAAGTGACGTGGTTATTTTGCCACGTCACAAAGTACTTTATTAATTCTAATTGCAAATTTGGCGGAACTGTATTTACATTAATTGAAAAAGGAGTTGCTACTATTGGGAAATGATCTTGTAATTTATACAAATCTTGGAAGATTATTAAATTAAAGCAAAAATTTAACGAAACAAGTAACATTATGCTATGTTATGAAAATTTTCCTCAATCTAGATTTCCGCATATACATAGACACGTTGCGATTATAATCGCCATGTTCGGTTCAACGTATCAGTGCGAACAATTGTTTTCGTTAATGAAAAGGACTAAGTCACCGGTACGAACAAAACTTTTGGACCATAATTTGAAGTATACTCTAACATTAAGCACGTGTCGAAAGATCATGCCTAATATTACGGGTTTAGTTAAAGAAAAAACGCTTAAGAAAGCAAATCAAATGACACACTCGACTGACTGATATGCTTTTTGTAATTTCAATATGCAATGTGTGGGTACCAGTATGTACATTTTCTCCGCTTTTATTCTTCTCTAGTTTTAAGTACTCATGTTTCTATTGGTTTTCAGGAAAGCATGATCTAGGAACTAAATGAAAAACGCGTTATAGAAGTTAACTCTTACAAGTGTTCTCTTTGCCTTCTCAAAGTCGACTGACTAAACGACTGCAGAGAGGTTGTCTCGACCGACTGCAATAGAAAGAGAAAGAGACCCAGGTCAGTTGGGCTGACGGCCCTTAGCTTTATCTGAGCTTCAAGAACACATGGCCTTTGGGTGTTTTATTACCGATATCCTTCGGGTCTAACTAAGAGGCCTGGGTTAGGAAATAAACATTTGACCCTCGGTATCTACTTTAGTAAACTGAACCAATGTGACGCAGTATTAATTTTTGCCCTTATATCAATAGTTTCCAATTTAAGTATGCATATACATATTTCCATTTTACGTGTATTCTTAAGTATATGTATTTTTAGTTCTCCGTTTTCATTAATTTCTTTGCGTATTGTTGAGTATGTATATGTATATGTTCAAGTGTAAATATTTTTATGCATTTTCTATGTATAATATATAATTTTTACATTTCGATTACTTTTCTCTTGAAATATTATATGTATGTCTATGTTTTTAGCTGTGACATCAAAATAATGTATTCAAAAACATTTAAACAATATATTTTTACTGTGATTTACTGTGAACAAATATATTTAATTCAGTTGCCCCTTTCCGAGGGCTCCTTTACACTGAATACAAGTCTCGCGGATGACACTCACTCACTTTTCGACTCACGCGTGGCTCCCGCCACAACGCTCGCTCTGTCTCGTTCTGTCGCTCTCAAAATAGTGAAATATGTAGCGCGTTGGAGCCACGAATGCGTGTGAGAGTGGGGGCGCCTACGTTATTGTAGGCTGACCACTCAGGCGCTTCCTCCATCCCTCTTGCCCCGCCCACTAGTCGTGCTCTATATGCACTGTTTACAACTCACGCTTGGTGGGTTCCCCTTCCATACGTCCGAGCAAGGTCGCGGCTCTGAGAGCGCACGGGAGCCGCTTGGGAGCTGCTGAGCCGCTCTGAGAGCTACTTGGTGTGCATGCCTGCTGTAGACAGTTGGCAATTTGTTAATGAAATCAGAGGGATTGAGATTCCAGATGATTCTATGTCATTAGTCTCTTTAGACGTAATAGCACTTTTCACCAATGTACCAATAGACTTATGATTACAGGTTATAGACAACCGATGGGATGAGATAAGGGAACACACCACCATACAACGTATAGCATTGCTCCATGCAGTTAAGTTTATACTTGAGGCAAATGTTTTCTTGTTTAACGGAACTTACTACAAACAGATTTTTGGCACTGCAATGGGTTCCCCTATTTCCCCAGTTATAGCAAATCTTGTGATGGAGAAATTAGAGGAGGTTTCCATTTCAAAATTGCCCTTCGAACTAACATTTTACAAAAGGTATGTTGACGACATTATCACATGTATAAAACTGGAGCAATTACAAATTGTGTTGGACACTTTCAACGAATTTCATAAGAGATTGCAATTCACTTATAAAGTGGAAATGATTTAAACCTAAATTTCCTTGACATTAGCATAATAAAAACAGGCAATAAATTGAAAACAAATTGGTACCACAAGGCAAGTTGGTCTGGCAGATATGTTAATTTTCATTCGGTTCATCCCATACAACATAAGGTGGGCTTGATTAAAGTTATTATCAAATACAGAATTCAGAGCTAACAATTTGTTGTTAATTAAGAACACACTAAAGAAAAACGGATACCCAGTTAGCCTTATATCTAACATCATCAAAGAACGTACTTTTGAAATCTGTCACCCCCTTCTCGTTGAAAAACGTAAGGAAGAAAGATTTCAACAGACGGGACCGATAAACTGAAAAAACACCGTTGTCGTTCCTTATGTCAATGGTATTTCTAATTCCTGTTGACAACAGGATGTTAGGATTGGCTCGCTGGACTGTGGATTTATAACTTTTAAATAACTGGTCGAGTGTGCGGATATTCTTTGAATTTATTGCGAGAGCCTGAGGAGCTCTCTGACAGTATGTACTTTGCTTGACGGCGATTCGACTCTCACTGGTCTCTTGAAACCGGCACGGAAGACGGCAGCGATACGGCATCGAACGTTACAATTCAAGTTCGCCAATCAGAAGCTGAGACGACACTTAGACAAAGTCGTAGGTTCATGTAACAAACACTATCAACAGTCACGGGTCGACGGAATCTCCGGAACGCTGGGAAACAATACCGTCTCAAGCAAACCGGCGAGCTATTAACCGCTATTGGAACGATATTTCGAACACACAGATATGGTTTTGAACATACCGCCCGCCTTGCATCCAGAGGAGGCAAAACGATACATCTTGGCATTCGCAAATTATAATTATGAGTTAAAGTAATTTCGCATACATTGGAACTGGAATACATGAATGACAATTCACAATAGTAAACGAAGATAAACAGTAGTATGTATTGCCACGTCGTCTAGCTATTCGTAACCGCCAGAAGGGTGAAACGCTAGCGACACCGGGTATTTACAGGCTAGGAGACGGGGCCGCGTTCGGCCGCACGAGACGCGGCCCACCCGGGGCAAAATGGTATTCGCAGGCTCGTCGTTTCACGCGAACTCTAACGATATTCGGGCGCCAGGCACCAGACGGTGCCACGCTAAGGATTCGCCACAACGTGCGAGTCTACGACAACGCGAATTCGAGCCTGCGACTACCGAGATTCATCCTGAATAGCTCGCGATGGACGCATGGTACTACGCGGGCCGAACACGAGGCATTCCCCGCGGCGGGAAGGTTTCTCACGAAAGAAGCGCTCACGATATTTTGGCTAACATTCATTTATTGTTCGACAGATGACAGAATCGAGCTGCCGGTGGAAGCCGGCAGCGTTTTTAAGGTTAGCCAGCGCGTCACAAATTCTTCGGGGACCGATGTTTGTCGCACACGCTTCGAGTCCCTCAAGGACGTTCTATTATCCGCGTCGAATCCGGCAGCAACGCGATGTTTGCGTCGTCGTACGCGCTCCACGGATTCCGATGGAATACGCGTTATCACATGACTGCTTTCGTCGGAATAAGCCACGACATTACGACACGGGCACGTGGCTGTGTCCCACCGTAGGACTAACGAGGTTAGCGTGAAATGAATGACGACGCGCGGATCCTCACTAAGAAAATAGTGCTTCGCACCCACTAATATTATTCCCCGCGCGTTCGTCACACGAGGTTAGCGTGAAATGAATGACGACGCGCGGATCCTCACTAAGAAAATAGTGCTTCGCACCCGCTAATAATTTCACCGCGCGTTCGTCACCCGACGGATTCCTACCGTTCGCAAATCTTTCCTCGACGCGAATACCGGCAGTTACGAAGCCTCGTTGGTATTTCGGCGACGCGATCGCGGACTCGCAAAACGCTAACCGAGCCAACGCGAAGGAGATCACTTTAATTCGAAGGGAATCTGACAGAGGCTTACCACGGATAACAGGTTGGCGAGAGTGGGAAGTATGCCGGCTCCGCTCCCGGGACTCGGCTATTGTCCTGCAAAATCGCGTCGCGCAAATTGGCGCGACGCTCAAAATCGTGTGTGCTCTGCCCATGGGTCTCGGTCGTGCCCAGGGAGAGCGCTCGCCACTGCCCATCTCGCGTTTATCTTGCCAGAGGGTGACCCGGTCTTTCGATAATCGGTTACGGAGGTGGTAGGCAAAACTACCACGTCACAGAATATATAAAAAAAAACACATGAAGTTGAAAACCTCCGCGAAGCAGGAGTGCTACTAGCTGCCGACGAATCTCGAGGAGCATATGAGTAGTGTCCCTCGCAATGGAGTTGTGCGACGCAATTGTCGCACTGTCGCAGAAGCGCTCACTAATCTTCCAAGAAGGGAATTTCCACAGTCGTATGACGACTATTGGAGGTTGGTGATATGGCGTGAGACTATGCCGAAAGACATAGTTACGAGAGGCAATCGGTAGGAACGATGACCCGTCGCCCCTCGCGAGTCGCCGTGGTTTATACAAAAGAATAATTAGTAATTACTCGGTCGAATCTAAGTTTCCATTTTGTGACTTGACCGGCAGCGGGCAAATCTGAGTTATAGGTCTCCTCAATTCACCGTCGACGATGCGTGCGGTGACAACGCGGACCTTTTTGTCCGGGCCGGGATGCAAGCGAGTGATGCGTGCGAGTTGCCATTTAGAAGGGGGGAGTAAAGAATTTTTTAAGAGAACGAGTTCGTTTACCCTCAAGTTTGCGCGATCCTGCGGCCACTTTCGACGTTGATGCAACGTATGGAGATAATCAAAGGACCACGAACGCCAGATTTGCTCGGTAATTTTTCTGACTTGTTGCCATCGGTCAAGTCTGTTCGGATTAATACCTAAAGCGGATTCCTCTAGAACCGCGATAACTGGCCGCCCGATAATGAAATGACCGGGTGTCAGCGCTGATAGATCGGTAGGTTCGTCGGTAAGAGCGGAAATCGGACGAGAGTTTAAACAGGCCTCGACCTGACATAAGACGGTAGAAAATTCTGTTTGCGACAAGGTATGCTCTCCCACTGCTCGCTTTAAGTGATACATGACACTTTTTACTCCAGCCTCCCAGAGTCCACCAATATGAGGAGCGGAAGGGGGGATGAATTTCCAGGTGATCCCGTCATTAGCCAGCAAATTTTTGAGCGAAGGATCAGAAAGGAGAGTTTGAAAGGTCTGCCTTAATTCACGATCGGCACCACGAAAATTCGTGCCGTTGTCAGAGTACAGGTCAGTAGGAAGCCCTCGACAACTGACGAATCGTCTAAAGGCAGCTAAAAGGCAGCGGCGGTGGCATCCTCGACGAGTTCGAGATGCACTGCTTTGGTGGCAAGACATACGAACACGGCGAAGTAATATTTTTTCGTCTTTTGACCTCTACCGATAATTGGAAGTATGTTTATTGGACCAGCATAATCCAGCTCAGTATGTGAAAATGGAGCCGAGGGATTGACTCGAAAGTTTGGAAGGGCTCCCATCAGCTGAGTAGCAGCGTGCGCCCTTTGCCGAATACAAGGAATGCAACGATGTATGTATGGGCACGTACTAAGGATCTAGCCGATATGATCCAATATTGTTGCCGAAGGACGCGAAGAGTTAACTGCACCCCTCCATAGAGAGTGCGCTTGTGTACATGATCGATTAAAAGTTCGGAAAATCGATGTTTCGGCAATATGATTGGATGCTTTTCTTCATAGCGTAGAGCAACATGCTCGAGCCGCCCGCCAAGCCGAATTAATGAATCTTTCCCGAGGATGGTATGTAAAGAGATAAGCGAGCTTGACTTCGGAACCGGCGCCCGATAGCGTTATCGACATAAATCGAATCATGTAGAATAGGCACGGCAGCGGGAAAATTATTTCCCTCGTCAAGAGCTAATTGATCGCGAGGTTAATGGCGACCTTAATGGCGAGGTACGGCGCAGATGCGAGATCGTAGGTTACGCTAAGCAATCGAAATGAAGAAACCGGCAGCTGGCTGCTCGGTCGCCATAAAATTCTTTGATAGTCAAAATCAAGGGGGTGAATTAGAATTTGTCTGAACATCTTGGCGATGTCAGCAGTGTATACGTAACGAAATAGCCGCCAGCGCAGTATGATAGCAGCTAAATCGCGCTGTAGCTTTTAGATTCTAAATAAAGTATATTTTATTTTGCGTTATCTTACATACGAACTTGATTTCCACCAAACCTTCCAATCCCCACATAAATATTAATTGACATAGTGATCGACTTTTCTTTCGATACCCGATCCCTACCGCGAGAACTCATACCAACATTCACGCGAAATCCCTTAAATACGATTACATTATTTGGATTTGTTTATGATCTCTACTTCTTTGATCTCCTCGGACTCCATGTCCTTGTCTCCCCAACCCCACTTCGCACCCTCGTGACTGTGAACATCTTTCTGCGCCTGGCTGTATCTGTTGAACAAACGAAGAAGCTTAATGTCTAATATTTTACATAGAAGTTTATGTACAATACAGTTTACGTTTCTAATGTATGACATTCGAAGAAAAACGAATTTTCTAAATTCATTGGAACACTTACATCGACCCGTCACCAGTACGTCTTGCCCGTTTCTGTATAACCGCGGAAGGAATGGTTTTCATGTCCCACGCCCAGCCTATTTTGCCAAAGAAATCGATGAAAGCCGTGGTGAAGTTCGTCCCGTAGTTTGCCAATTCGCCTGTTTTATAGTCCCATGGGAACACATGGTGGTAATTGTGCCAGCCCTCACCGAAAGTGATTATGGCGACGCCGATATTTTCGGTTGGCCCCATTGACCTGCGAAAACGAAATGAAAGAAAACACGTCGAATTAGACAATTTTGAACAACAATGATCCATTCAAATGAAATTGTCATGGTACTGATTAACACTAAACCTACCACTGTTGGTCAAATCACCGATTTTATATTTTTCACTTTCATTTTTCATTCATTTTCATTATATTATCTTGTCAGTTTTATAAGCTAAAACATTTTAATCGTTTTCAGTGTTCGGTAGGTTTAGTGTTAATGGGCCCATTCACAATCAAGCATGTTGCGCAACAATTATTGTGCAGCATGATGTTACGCTAATCCAAATTGTAATCATGTCGACACATAATTTGAGCAATCGTTCAGTTTTTCGTTCCGTAGTAATGAGACTTGTTTGACAATATATGTGCAACACTGCAATTTACAGTTCAACACAGTACAAACGCAACCCATTTGTTATATACAAAATATCAGGAAATTCTGATTTTACACAACAGGTTGCGCAATTAGTCATTCACTATCATTCACGACCAATCAAGTTGCGCAATAGGCATTGTTTCGCAAAATGCTTGATCGTGAATAGCCCCTTTAAACGTATACTCAACGTCCACCTCCGTAATTGTCGCGAAGGTCTCTACGGTAACTGTTACAATTTTATCGCCACCATTAGGGGATCCTCCTTGGAACCAGTCAAGCAGTAAATAACAAATTTGAAAATCGTGACGATTAAAAAAAAGATTAATTACTCATTGGCTGAGAAACTAATCCTTCTAACGTCTCAAAAAAACTCAAGCTGTTGGGTGGAATTTTGAAAAGTTATTCGTTTTTTAAAGGAGTACGAATACTTTATACACATTATAGGTGCATAAAAAGTAATGGTTTGAACTAATGGATTTGAAGTTGCAAAATATGATAGAATACCTTATACCCATTGTTGTACATACGAATACTAATGCCACATTATTAAATACTAATGTAAAGTATACTTACTTTTTAATTTTGTTTTTGTTGATGTAAAATTTGTGCTGCTGTAAAAACAAACTTTAACAAAAATTTTCTTTGGTATAAACAATTTTGCGGCAAGTTTCTTTTACAAATGTCCAGCGATACAGAGGTGTAGATAAATTCCTATGACGGATGACCTATACATTTTATACACCCTGTAGTACTACTGTATTCGGAAATCTGTTGGCTCACACTCTAATGCCTCGTACAGACTTGAACATTTCACTTTGAAACTTTAATTCAATCAATAAACTGTCAACATTTTCTGTATTTCTTTGTTGCAGCCGTTGCAGCTCCCATAGTTGTTTGCAAGAAATTCTGGAAATAGTACAAATCCGTTCCGTTTGCCGTCCGCCGTTCGGCGCGCCGAAATGTCCGTCGAAATGTTTGCCGAAATGCGCGTTCACCGCGCGGTTCGTCGCGTGGTTCGCCGGGCGGTTCAAGTCTGTACGAGGCATAAGAATGTCACGTGCAATTTCTTGTTTTCACGTGACATTGTGGCGCCTAACTTTCTACGCTCGCCACAAGAGAGACAGATAGACAAAGACCTTTCTCGCTAGTAAATACTCGATTCGTATACGATTTGTATACATGTATGTATACCGTCCTCAACCGCCTTCCGACATCCCAACGTCTAAAGGTGGGATTTCCTTTGCGCGTTTTGACGCAGCGTTTTGCTACTCCAGCGCAAAAGATAGCATTACTGATGCATCCTCTAACGGGCCTAGGACGAAACGCACCTTCCTTTTTCCTTCTCTCTTTCGTATTTATCAGAGCTCCTTTCTTATCTCTTTCATTTCAATTCGTGCTCTCACAACATGATAGTAATGTGTTTCTACAATATAATACTTGATTACGAAATAAAGTATACTCACACGTCGTAGGGCCTCATTCCCCACAAATGAGCGACGGAGTTCACCAAGAAGGTTTGGTGCAAGGACAAAGTATATCTCGCGACGGTTGCATACCAGGAATATAATGGTCTCTCGCCAAAGAAGTAGCAAGGTACCCACATCGGGATGATAAAGGTGAACAGCGGTACCACCAGGAAGTACAACCTGTCGGAATTGGAGGATGAAAGTCGTCAGTACACCGCACCGCACCAGCTCTTTTACTGGCGCTCACTACTAGAACGGTCTGGGTTAAGGTGTGATTTCGTTTACGCGTTTTGACGCAGCGTTTTGCTACTCCAGCGCCATTTATACTCCATTCGTCATACTTCACATCAGAACTGCGTCTAGGCGTGAGCCACTGCGTCTAGACGCATGCGTCTACGCCAAAAATACAATATTGCATAGGAATATTCTAGAATGTTCCACGATATTGTGGAATTGTCAATCGCGGCCTTAATAATTTAAAAATACTAACCAAATATTTCAATTCAAACGTCGAACGACATTTGCGCACGTAGCGAAATCAATTTGAATAGGAATAACCTAACTGACGGATGTTTATAATGTCGATAATGCAAACAGACGTCGTTAATGTAAATTCCTATTGAAATATTGATTTATTGATTAAAGCTGCGACGTTCGTTTTTTTTGTTGTATTGAAATATGATTAAAAAAGCACTTTTATTTTTTCCAGAATTTTCCATTTTTGCGGGCAACTTTTCCAATTTTTCTTACCCTATAACCATATTCGGTCTATTACGCACATTTTAAAAAAAAATCAGCCAAATCGGTCCAGCCGTTCTCAAGTGATGCGCTTACCAACGAATAGCATTTGATTTTTATTTATATAGATAAAATTGGTTAAGTGTATGTATAGAGACAACATAATTTAAATATAATTATTAATATTAATTGACAAAATATATCATTTGAATTATGTTTTAAAAATATGGAAACGACAGTCAGAAAAATTTTGACGCAGTTTTTAATGTTTTGTCAATCGCGGCGTCCCGAAGACCAAAAACGCCGAGCGGGTTGCCTTCTGAAGGGGGACCGAAAATTGAGCAAAAAAATTTTGTTGTCTTAAAATAAAACTTTAAATTGTTCATTTGTTACTTATTTAGTAGTTTTCTAGATAATTTGAATCACTGATGTCTTTGGTTATAAATTTCTCAGTATTTTAAGAAATATTCATAATATGAAGAATAATGGTCAAGAAATACAGAGAATAGCTAAAGACGTCGGAGATTCAAATTATCTGAAAAACTACTAAATAACTAACAAATGAACAATTTAAAATTGTGTTTTAAAACAACAAAATTGAGACAATTAATTATAAAATGATTACAAAAAATATATATTTATTACGATACTTATCAGAATATAAAAATCATTTTTTAATGAATTTTAGTGGAAATTTATTATTTGGAAATTGCTCTTCGGTCGTCCGAGATTGTATATCGCGGTGCAGCGTTCACTTCAAATAATTTTAATTTCGTAAATTTTCAAACGTCCATTTTCTTAAAAGCAGGGCCGTAAAGGGGACACTTGGGGCTATATCTCAATTTTTTTCAATTTTTTAAAAAGTGGCCCGCTGTGAAAACACGGCAATTGTTTAAAACAATAGCAAAATAATTTATGAAAAAACATTTTTTTCAAAATAATAACATTTTGAGTGGATACTCTTAGGTTTTCACTACAATCTCCTAAAAATTCATTTTTCTCGGAGTACTGGTTCTGCTATTATAATAGTATTCTGAAGCAGTGGATCGACAAAACGCATGGCTGAGCGTTTGGACTGCCTCGAAAGCAGTGTGTCAAAAATCGCGTGCGTGTCGTTCTGGCGCAGCATTCAGAGGTCTCGAAGCGAAAAAACAAATTCAAACGTGTGCTCTGAACACATATCGTAAATCGATTTACGCACGTGTCGAGGTTTGGGCGATGATCTTTCGTTTTTCTTCGCAAGTGAAAGACAAGGAAAGACATACCAAATCGCATTATAGCAACGCAAACTTGTGCGTCCAGAGCATAGACATATAGAGATAGACTGCGCCGTCTTATGTGCGAGTTGAAGCTCACAATGGCCGCGCGCGGTACAAAGAGTGAGAGAGAAAGCATTAGGCTGCATCCATAGCGTTCTCTTTCTAATTGACGTGTTGGTGGGGAAAGATTCCCCTACTTGCTTGCTAGATAATGTAGATTTCTACATAGTATTGATTAATTTGTTAATATTTATTTGGTTTTTGACATTTATTTGTTTTTTGGTTCCCTACCAACGAATTGTAAAATAATAACAGATTAGAATAAACATTCAAAGACGCACGTTTATTTATTGGACGTAATTAAGTGAAACCATATTTATTTTAAGAATGGTAAGACAGTGTTGCATCTGCAAGCTCCAACATGCTCCTGACGTTACTTTTCATAGGTAAGTAAAATAAAAGACATAATTGTTTGTAGCTTTTACATTCATAATATATAGGTTTTGTTTACAAAATTTGCTTAATATGTTTTCTATTTGTTTAGTTTTATTTATCTGTTAATATTAATGTAAAACTGTTTCGTTTTAATGTTTAGAATTCCTAAAAGCGAAGAGGTAAAGTTAAAATGGTTAGCAGTCATAGGACGAGAAGTAAAAAAGTACAATACAGTATGTAGCAATCATTTTAATAAAGAAGATTTTTCTTATAAAGTTGTTGGAGATAATGTAAAAAGATTTTTATCGCCTAAAGCTGTTCCACTAATACATGGTCATTCTGACAGGTACTTCTATACTATAAATAGCAGTGCTTATAATATTATATTTTGATATTAAACCTGTTCAATGCTTTTCTAGTGGAAGTGTTCAAAGACAGACCATGAATTCTAATAACCCTGATAATAATAATGATGTATCCATACCTCAGGTAGATCAGTCAAACAAAAAATCAAATGAGAATTCTGATGATATCACATTGGAAAACCAACAAGATTCAACAATATTGATAACGATGGCAAAATTATAAAATGGAGTAACTTAGAAAAACTCGTTCAGTTTCAAGAGAATGAAAAGTTGCACCCAGGAACAAAGATCCGTCGTCGACATATACAATTTCAAAAAGAGAAGATGAAGGTGAAACTCGCCACTCAAACTTTCAGTACCGGAGTTGCAAACGGTTTACTGTTTATGAAAGTACATTATCCAAAAGAATTTGATGGCGTAGATGGTACATCGAGATATTGTCTAACACTAAATGATATTTTTGATTTTCTAAATGTAAGACGAAAGTTTGGAAAGAACAAAACACAAAACTGTATAACTGAGAAAAATTATCAGGATATGGAAGCAAGAGTTTCATGTTATATAGAATATCTAAAAGGCCTAAAAATTATTAAAGGAAATATAAATATGCCTATTCTTGAAAGCCAACGTCGCGTTGGCTATTGGGGACTGATTGTAGCTATGAAAAGCGTATTAAAATTGGCTCGTCAAATTTTTGATAAAAAGTATATGTCTTACTTATTAACGTACAAACTATCACAGGACCATATTGAAACCTTTTTTTCATGTATGTGAAGGATGGGTGGATTTAATATATATATATAAGTAGCGTAAATAATTGATTAAGATAGGGAAAGAAATAATATATGTAACGTAAATGATATAGAAAAATGTATAATATATAAGTAAGGAATGGAGAAAGGAAAGAAGTAAAGAAATGTAACGCCGAAAGGCACATATTTATGAATAAAGAATTCAAATAATGAATATAGAAACAAATTGTAAAAAATTTATTTATTTTAACAATTGTTTGAACGCTAAATTATTGAAATAACAATTCAAATAACGAATATAGAAACCAATTATAAAAGTTTATTTACTTAAAGATTGTTGAAATTATAAATAACGAAAAATAACGGATCTAGGGCACTTCGTCGAAAGACATTTCGTCGAATGGACATTTCGTCGAAGTGACATTTCGTCGAATGGACATTTCGTCGAAGTGACATTTCGTCGATGGGACATTTCGTCGAAAATACATTTCCTCCAATTTCTTGACCCAAGTAAACCAAAACCAAAACCAAAACCAAAACCAAAACCAAAACCAAAACCAAAACCAAAACCAAGACCAAGACCAAGACCAAGACCAAGACCAAGACCAAGACCAAGACCAAGACCAAGACCAAGACCAAGACCAAGACCAAGACCAAGACCAAGACCAAGACCAAGACCAAGACCAAGACCAAGACCAAGACCAAGACCAAGACCAAGACCAAGACCAAGACCAAGACCAAGACCAAGACCAAGACCAAGACCAAGACCAAGACCAAGACCAAGACCAAGACCAAGACCAAGACCAAGACCAAGACCAAGACCAAGACCAAGACCAAGACCAAGACCAAGACCAAGACCAAGACCAAGACCAAGACCAAGACCAAGACCAAGACCAAGACCAAGACCAAGACCAAGACCAAGACCAAGACCAAGACCAAGACCAAGACCAAGACCAAGACCAAGACCAAGACCAAGACCAAGACCAAGACCAAGACCAAGACCAAGACCAAGACCAAGACCAAGACCAAGACCAAGACCAAGACCAAGACCAAGACCAAGACCAAGACCAAGACCAAGACCAAGACCAAGACCAAGACCAAGACCAAGACCAAGACCAAGACCAAGACCAAGACCAAGACCAAGACCAAGACCAAGACCAAGACCAAGACCAAGACCAAGACCAAGACCAAGACCAAGACCAAGACCAAGACCAAGACCAAGACCAAGACCAAGACCAAGACCAAGACCAAGACCAAGACCAAGACCAAGACCAAGACCAAGACCAAGACCAAGACCAAGACCAAGACCAAGACCAAGACCAAGACCAAGACCAAGACCAAGACCAAGACCAAGACCAAGACCAAGACCAAGACCAAGACCAAGACCAAGACCAAGACCAAGACCAAGACCAAGACCAAGACCAAGACCAAGACCAAGACCAAGACCAAGACCAAGACCAAGACCAAGACCAAGACCAAGACCAAGACCAAGACCAAGACCAAGACCAAGACCAAGACCAAGACCAAGACCAAAACCAAAACCAAAACCAAAACCAAAAACAAAACCAAAAACAAAACAAAAAATTAAAACAAAAACTTGGGTCAAGAAATTGGACGAAATGTATTTTCGACGAAATGTCTCTTCGACGAAATGTTCCATCGACGAAAAGTAACTTCGGCGAAATGTCCATTCGACGAAATGTCGATTCGACCAAATGACCGACGAAATGTCCGAATTCGATTTTCGACGAAATGTCCTTCGGCGAAATGTCCGGGTCCCAAAAATAACTATATACATAATAAATATATAAGAACGAACTGACCGAACACAATACAGAATAGAATACAGAATATAGAATGACAGAACCTCAAAAACCAAATAAATATTAACAAATTAATCAATAATATGTAGAAATCTACATTATCTAGCAAGCAAGTAGGGGAATCTTTTCCCACCAACACGTCAATTAGAAAGAGAGCGCTATGGATGCAGGCTAATGCTCTCTCTCTCGCGCGCCGCCATTGTGGACTTCAGCGCTTCGTACAGGCCGCGCAGTCTATCTCTATATGTCTATGGTCCAGAGGCACAGTAAAGAGCAACGACGAATGGAGTATGGACGACAAAACGTCGCGTCAAAACGCGTAAACGAAATCACACCTTTAGGTCGTTCGACGGGTTACGGCGCGGCGAACGGCCGCGCTAGAGGTGAGCGCCAGTGAAAGTGCTGGTGGCGGTGCTGCAGCTGGTGCGGTGCGTTCTAGTGAGCGACGACCTGTAATTAAGGTACTGAACTTGTTAACGGAATCAGTTACGGTTCACGTTCTGGAACCGAATCAACGCCTCGTGTGGTAAATCATTAGGGGTGGGCGAGTACCCAGGAATTCGGGTTCGGGTCGGGTCGGGTGTTTATCGAAATCGAGTCGGATAATCAATAGTCGAGTCGATCGGGAACCCGAAAATCTATGACATTCGAGTCTCCAAACAATAAATATTTTCGGGTTCCCGAGCCGACCCGACTTCGGGGACCCACCCTCCCCTATAAATCATACAGTAATACAAATTTTTCACTTTGTTTTGTTCTTCGACTGGGCATCGAAAGAATTAGGACGGAACCTTTTAATAAACTCTACAGGATGTCTCAAAAATGTTGTACTTCCTTGAAAGGGGTTGTAACGAATATATCGGAGGCGTGAGACTCCTCTCTTTCTCGCAAGTACCGCGGTATCGAGGCGCGACGGCCGCGAGATGGCTACCGCGAGATGGCTACCGCGAGAGCAAGGTTTCTCGCAAGTACCGCGGCATCGAGGCGCGACGGCCGCGAGATGGCTACCGCGAGAGCACGGCTTCTCGCAAGTACCGCGACGCCGAGCCGCGAGACGACCGCGGCTACCGCAAGATGGCCGCCGCGGGCTCGGGGTTTCTCGCGAGAGAAGATGTACCCGCGAGGGTATAAAGACGGTCCGTGGAGCTGGAGAAAGGGAGTCGGAATCTCCGGGCAATGGTCGACCGTTACTAGTGGCTACTCCACAAACGCAGTCTTACGCCACCACGAGAACCAGGCTCTCCCCTGGCCGCCTTCCGCCGTTCCACCGTTCCAACGTTCCTTGTGGCCAACGCCCTAGGAATCCTTCCGACCTGACGATGCGTATTCGTGGCCAACGCCCCTATACCACCGTACACTCCGATCCTCGTAGCCAAGGCTCAGGGATATCCTTCCCCGCCAGTCTCACTCTTGTAGCCCACGCCCTCGCAGTGTGTACTCTCCAGTCCACCGACGAATCCCTCCGTTCCGCGTCTCCGCGCCGAGACTTGGGTCACCGGACCACCCTTCGCGACTCCACCGTTCGTACGTGTATTTCCGCGCCTAGGTTAGGGTCACCGGACCACGCTTCGCGACGCCGCCGTTCATACTTGTAAAACCGCGTTGAGGTTAGAGTCACGGGACCACGCTTCGCGATTTCGCCGTCTAAGGATAGATTCCGAGCACCGGACCTACGGGTCAACCGATCTCTCGCCGCGTTCCATGTACGTTGGCCCAGCGTGGGCAACCATTGTTAACTAGGATAAGTTCGACGCGAATAAACTCTGTTTATTTAAGCATCCCTGGAATATTACTCATTCGTGGCCAAGGAACCTTGGCGACCGGCTGAGCCGGCATTCTCTCCCGAACTGCATTCGTTACAGGGTCATTTTCCCAAGATCACTAAAGGTAAATTTTTCCTTTACGGAAATGTTCTCCGCGCTTTTGTTAAAGAGTTATTAACGAAAAATGCGGATCAATCAGAACGCGGCTACAGCAGTCATTGGCGTTGGCATTGGCCGTGCAGGAATCCGTTCGCCATAACCGCGCTTTAGTCCGTGTTTTTCATTAATAACTTTTAAACAAAGCGGCGGAGAACACTTTTGCAAACGAAAAACTTATTTCAAATGATGTCAAGAATGACCCTGTTCGCCATACCTTCGATTCTATCGGAACACTCTAAATATTTATTTTGTGCCGGTTCGAGTGAGGAAGGAAGTTCACCGGATTGGATGAGAAACGGAGGAACACCGTATTAAATAAACTCGCCTTTCGTTAAACTCGGTTTATTTAATAATTGGAGCTCGGGCTCCTACGCACTCCTCGATACTTCGACTTTTCGTTCGCTCGGCACGACGCTCTACTGTTCGCTTCTTGCGTGTGATCGATACGATGTTCAAAACGATTCTGCCCGCACAAGGGCAACGGTGATTTCGCGACGCTCGCATTATTTGTCACCTTCGCAAGACGTGGTCGTTAGCGCCAACGGTAGTCGCTAGGATATTTGAAATCATCCGAAACGTATACATTTAAACACGACGACGAGATCGAGCGCACCGGCTCAGCCGGAACAGACCCCTTTCAAGAAAGTACGACAATTTTGGGGTCTACCGTGTATGTACAACAAAAATTGTGAACATTTTAGCACGTTTTTACTACGTTACTACGTTTATTTTTTAATTAGCTCGCTTTCTTGTCTGTCTGCTTATCTGTCCGGTACAAATTTTGAAATTGATTTTAAACTAACCTCCCGATGAGGTTAAATTTATCAATAAAATTTTTTTAAAAGCCTATGCGTTTAGGGGGTGTAAAGTGTTAATAAATTTTACCGTTACACCCCCCCCCCCCCCACCCCGCGTGACGTAGTACGTCATCGCGTTCAGCATCCCCACTCTACTACGTGTTCCCACACTGACTCATCCCTACTCCACTGACCCGCTTCGCACCGAAGGAGCTCAGTGTGCTTTCAAGCTGCGTGCGGTGTATACATAGTTACTAGTTACTACGTATTATTATACTATAATAATGTTTGTTTACCAAGCGAAAGAACAGTTACAACGAGATTCTCCGTCGAACCTTTATCTTTGACATTTTACCACGGCCTTTCAATATAACGCGGTTGCAATACCGCCTTAAATTTAGTACAAGTCTCTGTTATAATCTCATGAAAATGTTTAAAATCGATTGAAAAATTTCACACATACAAGACTAAAAAGCAGAAAATAATTATATAAATAAAAATAAATTTTTTTAAAAATACCACGTTTTTAAAACGCACTAAAAAGTATAAAATAATTTAAATAAAAATAAATGTTCAAATACGGTCTAAAAAGTATAAAATAATTTTTCGTAGCCCCACACAGGTTCCCTAACCCTATACAGATTGTGAATTTTTAATAGCTATGAAAATACTTGTAAGATCTAAAACGAAAAACGTGGGGCGCATGCAATAGATAATTGATGAATGAATAGTTCACCTAAGTCCCTAACAATTTTATTGCACTGCAATTGATATGAACTGTTGTGTGAGTTTTCTCAACGGCAGCTACTCTCTACACTCCTTACTATTACATATCTTGCGCCCCACGTTTTTCGTTTTAAATATTATAAGTATTTTCATAGCTTGTGACGTTGCAAGCCTGCGACGTCACTTCTCCGTTTGAGAAACGGTCAAACAACCGTATTGTGAATGGACCGGACCGACCGTTGGTGAGTACGAGAACTACCCGCGGATTTGAGCACTCCTTGAGGAAGATACTTCAATTGAAAGATCGATCCTAATGCCATCTATTGCACGCGCCGAGAGTGGCCGATTATAGGAACGCGCCTAGAGAGCGACGATCACCGTAACGGCGCCCCGCATCAAAGGATCGACCGGGCGACAAACGACTGGCCGAAAGCAAAAACCATTCCGGATCCGGAGAAGTGCAAAAGGGCACCACCGCACACGGGCTGACTAACCCGGAGCCAACGATGTGGGACGAAGGGGTCACACTTGCAGAACATCGGGCATTTTGGTGGTCCCGCCGTCGACTCATCCCGCCTACAACTGACCCCGGCAAGGGTGATGCGGAGGAGCGCCTGGGAGGATTTATCCTCTCCGGTCGTCCGTGGCGATCGTAACTTGGTGATAGGAAGGTCGGGGGCCCGAAGACCTTTTCCGAAGGTTCGGTCCTGCGACTAGAAGTAGTTGCGTTGCGGGTGCGCCCATAGGGAATTTCGGTAGGACGAAAGGAGTGGGGAGACCGAAAATCGATGCGTTCCATCGATGCGGATCCGCGGATCACTGTCGCGCTGATCGTCGAGTAAGAAAGTCGTCATTTTCCGAGTCTCGTTAGACTCTGTAATTCCGAGTTCCGTAGAACTGAACGTAGTGCGCGTCGCGGGTGGTTTCTCCGCGTTAGAGTTCCGTGTGACGAGGGTATCCGGCAAACGACTCCCGATCACGGTAAGTCGACTAGTGATTCTCGGTTCCCTATGTTGTGTTGGCTCGCTGTTTTCAACTTTGTGCGAAGACGAGACGAGCACGTGTCGTCCTTGAAACTTTCGTGTGCGCCGAGGCGCTTGGCGCCTCGCGCTTTGTGCTCGCGTTCCTTCCGAGGACGTTTTGAGTTCCGTAGAGCAGTCTCCCCCTTCGATTAGTCGGAAGTCTTCCTCGAGGAGCCGCGTCGGAAAAGGATAGCTCGGCGTTAGTAAATTCGGTAACCGCGCTCGTCAATCTTGCGACGGTCCGTGA
Source organism: Lasioglossum calceatum (assembly GCA_963966675.1). Taxonomy (NCBI): domain Eukaryota; kingdom Metazoa; phylum Arthropoda; class Insecta; order Hymenoptera; family Halictidae; genus Lasioglossum; species Lasioglossum calceatum. The sequence goes on from CAXAAD010000356.1 coordinate 331,754, forward strand.
AACTCGCGCCGTCCGCTTGCGCTTCGCGAATTATCGTCTCGATAGGGACGAGCATTGTACCGTCGAACTGTATCTTCGTGATTGAGAAAACATCGACTAACGCGCTCCGCGATCGAACAACTATCGCTAAAGTGTACAAGGAGCGTGGGCTCCCGGGTCGCGACCACGTGACCGCTCACCTGTAATCTTTTACGTTTGACAATGAATAAATGAATTCGAGCCCTAATTGCCGAGTTGATTTCCGACCTGCGAGACCCGTCCTGCCGTGAGGGCTGTCCCCGTTATCCTCTGTGTTCGAACTCCTGGCCGTTCGTGTCGTCGAAGTTAATTTGCGTAACGAAAAGGTTCGACAGTTGTTGGTGATATTCAGTGTGGTACTTGCGAGTACCTGGCGCCCGAACATAATTTCGTGTCCGAGCGAACCTTCTCGCCGCTCGCCTTTGTCTCGGGAGGATCGTGCCTGCACGGCCGCGCACGGCCCGTCCTCAGTGACTGTAAATTCCCGAGAGTTGGCCCTTTTCGCCGGCTCAAAAACCGTGTGAAAAAGGGACAACGTTACAAGGTATTCAAAATTCACAATCTGTATGGGGTTAGGAACCTGTATGGGGCTAGGAAAAATTATTTTATACTTTTTAGTCCGTTTTAAAAACGTGGTATTTTTAAAAAATTTATTTTTATTTAAATAATTTAACATTTATCCGAGAATAATTTTGAAAGAAATTCAATCATCTCTTACCTTTTCTGCCAGACTACGATGGGATCATTTTTTAGATCGCTAAGGTCAATGGTGGCGCCTTTCTTCAATACCTCTGGATGCTTGCGGACCATCACCCAGCCTATATGCGAGAAGAAGAATCCTCTTTGCGCGTTATGTGGATCTGCATCCGTGTCAGTAAATTTGTGATGCAATCTGTGATCTCTGACCCACTCGAAGATGCTGTTCTGCAAGAATAGCCATTGAAATGCTGATTACTTCCAAGGAAAAATCTAGGAAATACAGTCGACCCTCCTATAACACGATTAATTCGTTCCGTGTCGTGTCGAAACTGTGTCCAGAAAATCTTAGAAGTACCTAGTACTAATCGGAGGGTTTGTATGAAGATTGTTTATCAAGTCGTGCTATATGGAAAATACGTGTTGTGAGCAAACTGTGTTATAGGAGGTTTGTCGCAATTTTTGCATCGTGTTATGTGATTGTGATTGTCAGCATTGCATTATGCATTTATGACAAAAACGACTAACTGTAATTCGAAACAGTAAATAGTTTGAAGTCTGTTGATTTGTACATTACCTTCTAAATTTATTTTTAAAAAAGAAGAATCCCAAGTGGCTTCTAATTGTTGCAATCAATGCAGAAAATGTTTATTTTGGATAAAGATCCATAATCGAGCTACAAGAGGCTTGAGTGTATATATGTACGTACAATTCTTTACGTTTTAAACAAATTTTAAACCTGTCTAATCTCAATGAATAAAACTGTTGTACTGCTACTGTTATTTATTTTACTTTTAATTTTATTTTTTAATGCCGATATTTATTTGAATATGTATTTTTGTTACAATGGAAAATACCGTATGGCTTTGACGTGAAAGAAAAGTGGTGGAGTCACATCTTACTTGGAAAGCGATCGTTTGAAAAATCATTAACATAAATCGCATCGGCCACTTTGCTTTATACGCTCGATGAGACCACAATCTGTGAGTGCCAGCTGTTACTCCAAAGTGCGAACACACTGATATAACGAACACTGAAAAAATATTATTGTATAATCGTTGTATTAAATACTGTAATAAAATTATATACCCCCAAATAATAATAGTCAACGTCTCCGTACTGTTTCATTTTGTTGTATTGTTGCTACTTTTTTAGAAAAATATACTTCAGAAAGTGAACTTACTCCACAATATCGTAGAGAGTTTAATTACGGTGAATGCAAGGTATATTCCGTACAACGTGGAAACGTGAAGGAACAAGAAGAAGATCACACTTCTCCAGACAATGTTCCATTTATACTTTTGTGCTGGGATCGCCGATGAATTCTGTACAGTCAACGTTAGCGGGCTCGCTTTTTCTGCCGCTGATTTCTCCTTATGAACGGCTTCCTGTGTAGCTTCCAAGTTGAGTGTTGCCGGTCTACTGAACAGGTTCGTCGCCATTTTCGTGGATCTAGAACATATATTCCAGGCAAATTAAAATGTTGCTTTTGTTATAGGACCTTACTGCTATGTTCAGTAATACGTTAAATATGCAATAGTATCATTATTACTAAACTGCGGATTTATATGCAAAATAAAAATTTTCCACCTGAATTGCAACAAACCCATGTGACATAGAAATTTATTTTCCCTCTCAGTACTTATAATTGCCCAAGACTATTTTCATTTAGCATAAGAATCCACTGAAATAATTAAATTTTCTACTCTTGTTTTTCAGGACAGACTGACCTTTAGTCGGATGGGATTGATCTAATTATTATATTATACAGGGTGTCCCAGGTATCTTGACCACCTTGAATATCTTTGTTGTTTTTAAAGATACGTCAAATGTCTGAAGGACAAAGTTGAATGGTAAAATGGGGCTCATACGATAGCAAAAAAATTTTTGTTTTTATATAATTTTTTTTAGAGATACATAGTACGAATTTAAGGATCCTTAAATACAAAAATATAAAAATAAATCTGTGCGAATACGAATCCGTGTACACGGATCTACGAACACGGATCCGTTCGGCGATTGTTTTCGAACAGTCGAACGCGCCGAACGGATCCGTGTTCGTAGATCCGTGTACACGGATTCGTATTCGCAGATCCGTGTAGTGAACGGTTTGTGGATCCGTTTACACGGATCCGCATTCACGGATCCTTAAATTCGTACTACACGGTTCACGTGCCACGTGTACACGTGTATTTTAGTACACGTCCAAAATCGCGACCTCTAGGTGTACCGTATGAAATTTTTACATGGTGTGTTTGCTCGTATAAGGACAAAAAGCGAAAATTCGCAAACCCTAGTTTCCTAGTAACATATTCTAGTTATTTGCTAATTACAATCTGAAGGTATCCTACCGCTTTAGAGGGAAGCTATCGTTTCCCTAAACTTAAGGGTGCCGGTTCGTATTTGATCTTGACAACTTTTCGATGGTCATGCCAGAAACGAACGAGCGGCCGCTAGAAGAAGCTAAGTAATAACATTTCTGTCCAGTAGGGGAGCTGGGTACATTTTCTAGAGTCGCTGCATCAGTAAATGTTGCCGGTAAGTCAGGAGCAAGCGTGACGTCACACAGTGTCGGTGTACTCGACGCTGAGTGTGGCACACACTCACCACTCGGGCAGCGTGTACGTGTGCCTAGACGGATTGCAAGGGTTCGTCTGTTATCAAACCACGTCTCGTTAATGCACATTTGGGGCCCCTACGTGGTCTCAATCGCTAGATAAAAGATCAATCTATTGCGCTTGCACCTCAAGGTGGCCCACTTTTACGTTTTCGAAGCGTAATTTTAATTATTCGGCAGCAAGATGTCTTTTCGGGCTCTGCAAGCAGGCTTGACTAGCCGTACCGCAAGGTGCACTCACACAGTCACCGCTCGGGCAGCGTGTACGTGTGTCTAGACGGATCGCAAGGATTCGAGATGCTTCAAACCATTTCTCATTCTTGGCCGCATCCTCCGCCGTATCATCGCACAGTGGGACGAATGGCTATTTTCGGTGGAAAAAAATCCTACGCATCAGATGCGGCTAGTGATGTTAACGTACGTGGTGTCGTTGTAAAGAGGAGATCTTAATCTTTAAGTTTATGGTAATTTTTTAATGACAAAAAAAATTTTGGAAAAAATTTCTGAGAAAAATTTTTATAAGGTACATAAACAAATATAAAAATATAAAAAATGCAATAATAATATTAAATAATAAATAAAAAATGTAAACAATATAACTACAAAAAAATATAACAAGTTGAATCTAAAAAATAAAATGCCATCAATGTAGAAGATATCAGCAGGTAATTTCTGTGAGAATTTATTTTAAACAGTCTAAAGTAACTTCTATGCAAATTTTATGGCAAGATCTTTCAGAATTTTTTAGTTATTCAATTTTCAAGTGGGTTACCTGGCATACAAAAATGGTATTTGTAAAACCATCAAAATCTTTACAAAAAACATTATTTAAATAACTTATATATGATCAAATAGGTACTTACGGGTAGTGACATTCTCCATGGCACTTAGAAAAAATGTATGATGAAAAATTACTGATTAAAACTAAAGGTAAGTTTTCTAAGCAAGCTTGCAGAAGAAAAGAATTTCGCTCGCTGCAGTCTAACGAAGTGATACTTTCAGCTTCACGTCTCTGAAGGCACTAAATGAATTTCTTCTGTGATTCTTAGAAGAAATAAACATTTCTGAGTTGGAGGTGTGAGTTATCTCTCCGTGTGTTTATATGACGATTTCCCGCCTGGCATGCCCATCCAGTCCACTACTGCGGCGCATCGCGTGCACCGTATGCACCGTACGCACGGTGATACAGAAATTTAAAAAGTTGTAGCATTCCGCTGCATTCCGCAGATTTTTTTTGTTGGAATCTCTTTAGTATAGTTTGAACTTATAAACAAAAAAAGTTTCAAAACCGGATCCACCCAGACCTGCTAGTTCTGCTCTATTAAAGTAAACTAAATGACGTAGAAAACTGGTACCTAAACAATGTCTAAAAATTATTGTAAAGGACTTTACTAACGTACTTTGTGAACATTAATGTAAACATTTATTTATATTAATACGGAAAATCGTGCATAGAAGCTTAAAGATTCTTATTTATTGATCTGACACAATTTTCTTTGTGGCGAATATAAACGTACGATTTCGCCGTATGTATTACGGTTTGAAGTTTTCACGTATTAATTTCTATGCTTATATCGCTTTTAAATGAATTATTATGGGTATAATTAGGGTCAGTGAACATTCCCAAAGAAGTATATATGAATGTTATATCTATTTTCTGACATGACTTTTTTCCACCTGAAACGGCCATTCGTCCCACTGTGCATCCGCCGCATTATAAGTTATTATTATTGGGACCTTCAGTGTTACAGTCAGAGACGCTGTAGCGTCGCTGAAACACTTCCTTAAGTTATTATTATTGTCCTGCATATTATAAAAATTGAAGCAATTAATTTAACAATAAAATTTTAGGTTGGAACGAAAGTTCGTAGCGTTTTTAAATAAAAATTCAAAGATGAAATTAAGATATTTATTCATAGGTTCATTGAATAACACATATGTATGTAGGGGTGTAAATGCTTAGAGTGACTGTGGACGCGACATCGTGGCGCCAACATGTTTGGGTCCTGCATGAAAGGAGGTCTATTTGGGCCAATTAGGCCGAGGTGTGAAAGAAGAGTGTTTGGGTCTTAGCGACAAGCGTCAAGTGGCTAGGGGTGCCAAACGCAGGGTGTACGTGAGCGACTGACTTTTCCGAATGGATGCGAGACTGATAGAGAGAATGAGAGTGCGAGAGAGAAGAATGAAATTGAATAAAAGGAACGAACGCATGGGCTGAGAGATCAGAAGTGTGAAAGTTGAAAGAGAGTGAAGTTGCGAGTTGCGAGTTGCGAGAGCTGAGCTGTGGAGGGCTAATAAAGTGCAAGTATTAGAAATATTAGAGTCAAATTATTTTATCCGATACGCCACACTCAAGGTGTAGGAGTTCCTAAAATATTCCTACACATACATTATAAAAATTGATTGATTTTAATTAATAGTATATTTAAATATATATATATACAGTTTGTACGCGCGCCGGGGAGTAGCAGGGGAACGCAAAGTGCACATTTAATAATTTATAATTTATTATAAAAGGTATTTATTATATAATTTATTGTAAAAGTAAAAATTATACGGGCCGCCTCCTCGGCCTCCGCCGCGCCGCGCCGCACAGTGGGAACATTGGACCAAATTCGATTCAAAATCAAAGAACTTTCGATAGAAATGAGGTAGAGCGATGAAATTTAAAAAAAATTAAAGCTCACACTTTGCAGAATATGGGAAAAATAGGGAGATTATGGTACGAACGTTTATTGGACCTTGAAAACATTCATTAAACTTGTAGAATTTCAAGAATATGTGGTTTCTCCGTTACTACGCGCGGAAAATTTTTTTTTAACATGCTATATATCATTTCCCGTAGATTTTGTGTAGATATCATTTCCCGTAGATCTATGTGTGACTATAATGTAATTTAAATTAGATATCTATTTTTCATAATTATATTTTCATTTACACAGGAAGTATGGTAAGTATTTCATCATTTTTTATCTACTGGTGACATCTTATGTTTTAGTAAGTAACGTAGTAACGGAGAAACCACATTTTCTTGAAATTCTACAAGTTTAACGAATGTTTTCAAGGTCCAATAAACGTTCGTACCATATTCTCCCTATTTTTCCCATATTCTGCAAAGTGTGAGCTTTAATTTAAAAAAATTTCATCGCTCTACCTCATTTCTATCGGAAGTTCTGTGATTTTGAATCGAGTTTGGTCCAATGTTCCCACTGTGCGGCGCGGCGCGACGAAGGTCGAGGAGGCGGCCCGTATAATTGTTACTTTTACAATAAATTATAATAAATAAATTTTATAATAAATTATAAATTATGAAATGTGCACTTTGCGTTCTCCTGCTATTCCCCGGCCCGCGTACAAACTATATATATATTTAAATATACTATTAATAAATCAATATATTTTTATAATAGTATGTGTTATTCAATGAACCTATGAATAAATATCTTAATTTCATCTTTTAATTTTTATTTAAAAACGCTACGAACTTTCGTTAAAACCTAATAATATATTGTTAAAATAATTGTTTCAATATTTATAATCTATAGAATAATAACAATAATTTATAATGCGGCGGAAGATACGGCGGAAGATGCGGCGGAGGACGAGAAATGGTTTGAAGCAGTGATCGTATAACGACCGGTCAATGATCGGCAACACCGGCTATTGTTCAACCAGTATTCGTGCCTCCCGCGCGTCTCGCTCCACGTGACGACAATAGTGCTCTATGCTATAGCAGGTACAGGTAGGTATGGCATGGTATAGATATAGTATACCTAGTGCAGGATGCGGCGAAGGACGAGAAATGGTTTGTCATTTCCCGAACCCTTGCGATCCGCCTAGACACACGTACACGCTGCCCGAGCGGTGACTATGTGAGTGCACCTTGCGGTGCGGCTAGTCAAGCCTGCTTGCAGAGCCTCCCGAACAGACATCTTGCTGCCGAATAATGAAAATTACGCTTCGAAAACGTAAAAGTCGACCACCTTGGGGTGCAAGCGCAATAGATTGATATTTTATCTAGCGATTGAGACCACGTAGGGGCCCCAAATGTGCATTAACGAGACGTGGTTTGAAAACAGACGAACCCTTGCAATCCGTCTAGGCACACGTACACGCTGCCCGAGTGGTGAGTGTGTGCCACACTCAGCGTCGAGTACACCGACACTGTGTGACGTCACGCTTGCTCCTGACTTACCGGCAACATTTACTGATGCAGCAAGTCTAGAAAATGTACCCAGCTCCCCTACTGGACAGAAATGTTATTACTTAGCTTCTTCTAGCGGCCGCTCGTTCGATTCTGGCATGACCATCGAAAAGTTGTCAAGGTCAAATACGGACCGGCACCCTTAAATTTCGTTTGACTTGAAGCACACACACGATCATGTTCTGTATAATCGACACGGACGTGTGGACTGCAGTAGTAGGCTTTTGTCTATACGTATAATTTCACATAATCAAATTTTGGAAATCTTTAACAGCTTATATCTCAATAACTATTTGTTTGCGACATATGGCTCCATTCAAACTTTTTCCCTTCTCGATGAGTCGAAGGTGTTGATGTAAAAGAAAACTTTAACAACAATTTTCTTTGTTATAAACAATTTTGCGGCAAGTTTCTCTTACAAATGTCCACCGATCCAGAGTTGGAGATTCACCCCTAGGACGGATGACCATTTCTTTTTATACACCCTGTACATAATCACGTTGCTCGCTTATACGCGTACTTTGGATAATCACACGACTCTTTGATTATAAATTTCCTTTTCGATTGCCGTATTCTCGTACGTTACCTTTACAAGTGACTCTACGCTGTTACGATCTTCACACTCGTTAATAGATATTTACTCGGCTGTGCCACAGTGCGGTTTGCATCTGTGTCTCCTCGGTTTGAGGCGCGTACCAGACAAAGGCAATCTAGGCGGTTTGACTAAAAATGCGAAGTCAGTTTGACTTCTCGAACACGTACCGGATTTCGCCGGATTTATTAGAATCGCGTCTTATCAGACCCGCTTCCAGACGTAGAGTGATCTATTCTCTTCGCGTATCGACCTCCTTCGATCTGTATTGAGTGGGGATGGGTGCGCGCGCATCCTAATTAGCGGGGATGATCTGCGGTCCTTTACTTTGACAAGGATTGCAGATCATGTCGCGGCTCGCTGTGGTGGGGATTCACGACAGTCTCTCTCGCTCTCAACCGATATGTAACTGGTACGGTTACAAGTGTGACCATGTTAGCTTTCATGTTCGAAGACCTGTACAATTAAGTTTAAAAAGTTTATTTTCGTTTCAACTACGCATCGAGTTTCAATTTCATGCAGATCAAATCTCTGGCCTCTTCTATGTGTGAATGGTTTCGTTAGCATAATTACTTGAATTTATGGACCGAAGAAAAAGAATTTCTCCGCTTTTTGTTAACTATTCTATATTTTTATATTTCTTATAGTTTTACGTACTCATGTTTCTAATTTAAGTATGCATATACATATTTCTATTTTACGTGTATTCTTAAGTATATGTATTTTTAGTTCTCCGTTTTCATTAATTTCTTTGCGTATTATTAAGTATGTATATATGTATATGTTCAGGTGTAAATATTTTTATGCATTTTTTATGTATAATATATAATTTTTACATTTCGATTACTTTTTTCTTGAAATATGTATGTCTATGTTTTTAGCTGTGACATTAAAATAATGTATTCAAAAACATTTAAACAATATATTTTTACTATGATTTACTGTGAAAAAATATATTTAATTCAGTTGCCCCTTTCCGAGGGCTCCTTTACACTGAGTACAAGTCTACGCTCCCTAGTCTCGCGGATGACACTCACACACTTTTCGACTCACGCGTGGCTCCCGCCACATCGCTCGCTCTGTCTCGCCCGTTTTGTATACATCGGTCTCGCTCTGTCGCTCTCAAAATAGTGAAATAGCGCGTTGGAGCCACGAATGCGTGTGAGAGTGGGGGCGCCTACGTTATTGTAGTCTGACCACTCAGGCGCTCCCTCCGTCCCTCTCGCCCCGCCCACTAGTCGTGCTCTCTCGTGCTCTGTTTACAAGTCACGCTTACAGTGGGTTCCCCTACCATACGTCCGAGCAAGGTCACGGCTCCGACCCGGCTCCTAAATCGTCCAGTTGTGCATGTCTGCTCTAGTGTATTGGAGAAGAATCTGATATGTTTTAATGTTCTGATAATAAACAACTTTTTTGGAATACCAATATTCTTAGCTGTATGAAAACCCCATTCTGGAGCAATTGCTGTTCATGATATGTTTAAATATTGGGCGAAGTTTCCGTTTACGTCCATTCTCAGAATTCGATGAAATTTTGAAAATAGCTTCTTTTTTGAATAAAATGACGATTGCCAGAAGGATTTCTGCCGACTCGAAAAATATTTTTTTTATCATTTCAATGTCGCTCTCTACCTTACCGACTTACCGACTTTCTATTTTATATAGAATATCTTCCATTAATTGTAATAATGGATCATCAATCAAATCAAATCATCAAATAATAATAATAATTAAATAATAATAATTAAATAATAACTAAAATAAATAATATAATAATAATAAAATAATGACTAAAATAAATAATATAATAATAATTACTAAATAATAAATAAACTTTTCGGGTTAAACTAATCCAAATTAATTCTCATCGTTCAAACCTATTAAAATTTTCAATTAGAATTCTACCGTATAGAATAATTAAAAAAATAATGAACCAAGTAATAACTACCACGTATTATATGCAGCTGTAATACAATGATCATATTTTCCGGTTTTATAGCATCGAAAGGTACCTAGTTTTCCTCTTGCTTCAACATACATCATTTTATTTTTATGTTTTCGACAATATTTTTCCGTAGGAATTAATCCAAGTTCTCGCACCCATTCTAGTGCTGAATTGAAATCATTCATTTTTTTAATAATATAAAACAAATTTAAATGATTCATTATAAAACTATACGACTCTAAAAGCAGTTGACGAACTTTCGCATCACACTGACGCATACGCACAGCACGAACATAAAGTAGAAAGTCGGTAGGTAAGGTAGAGCGCGACATTGAAATGATAAAAAAATTTTTTCCGAGTCGGCAAAAATCCTTCTGGCAATCGTCATTTTAGTCAAAAAGGAACCTATTTTCAAAATTCCATCAAATTCTGAGAATGGACGTAAACGGAAACACAGCCAAATATTGTATTGCCACTTCTACAAGTCTAAGATGTTTAGCTGGTAATTATGCATAAAAGATCCCACCTCATCGATTTCGCTGATTTTTTAATATGTTGTCAGGGTGAAGATTCTGGACAACTTTTCCCTATACATGTAACCACCGCTCAGCCATCGTATTTGAGATATTTGCGAAAAACTGTAACTACTACCACATTGAATTTTACCTATACGTGCACGCCCGTGCCGTGCGTATGCGTCAACATAATGCGACCGCTCGTCAACTGTTTCTACAGATACATCACTACGATCGTCGAACGATCTATATACCGCGTGAACTTTTTAAATCATATGACGATGAAGAATGAGTACATATTATATTACGACGACACCGCACATACCCACACAATGTTTCTGAGTGGATAACCCGAAAAATCTATTTTCTGTTTATTTTTTTGTTTTAAACACGTTGTGGGTTCTATATACGGTGATACACGTATAAGGTGAGCTTTCAATTTTGAAAGACTACTCCCGGATTTTCGTATGCGTGGCCCTCTCCGCCGCCCCGCCAGGGTTGCCATATGAGGCCCCTTACGTTTCCGTCCCTCGCCACGATGCTCCGTAAAGCCTGCCTTCGCTTCTCCCACTCTTACCACTACCGCTGCCGCGACCGAGTCGGTAGCATGCTCCACGCGGTACGCGGCAGCGATAGTGGTAAGAGTGGGAGAAACGAAGGCAGGCTTTACGGAGCATCGTGGCGAGGGACGGAAACGTAACGGGCCTGGCGGGGCGCGCATATGGCAACCCTGCTCGCCACCACCTAATTCTGACTAATTCAGCTAAGAAAAAGTTGTTCAGAATTTTGACTTTTACAACATATTTTTCATTCCGAATTCAAGAGTTATAGTAAAATGTCACTGTCCATTCGGCCGTCCGAGACTGTATTAAGGTGCGTTTATACTGAGGTCCGCCGCGGACGGGGGTGTCCCACTTGGACTCCGACCGTTTGGAAGTTCTTTGATTTTGGCACAGATTTCGTCCAAATTGCCCAGTGTGCGGCAGACATGAGATGTGAAACACTCCAGTAACCACGAACAGCTGTTACGTTTGAATTGTTTGTTATTTCGGGTCCATAAGATTGCTGAATATTCTTTAGGACAGCGTTTGTTTTACCTAAATTGTTGTTGGGGTGTCGTACACTCCGAGTGTGCAGTGCACAGGTTAATACCGTTCATAGTAAGTGCATGTCACTTTGTTCTTTTCGTGCACTTACAATTGCCGAAATCGCCGGGCGCGAAATGATTTTTTGATGAAATGTTGATTTAGCAAATCGATGAAAATGGGTTTTTCGGAGTTTATAGTAAAAACATTTGACATCAGAATTCCTATCCGTAAAGACCTGACAGTTATTTATCTCCTACATTGATCATTCAGGTAAGTACTGCCACTCGGCGAACTCTGGCCTATGCCCGTCAATTTTATTACACGGGTAAGAACGGCTACTGGTTGACTTTGCAAATGAGGCTGTTGTAAAGATTAGTTGCTTTGACACAGATTTCGTCCAAATTGCTCACTGTGTACCGTATGAAATTTTTACATGGTGTTTGCTCGTATAAGGACAACAAGCGAAAATTCGCAAATCCAATTTTTCTAGTAACATTCTAGTTATTTGCTACTTACAAAATGAAGGTATCCTACCGCCTTAGAGGGAAGCTATCGTTTACCTAAACGAACCGTGAAGAGACGAGACCTTTTTTTGTGCCACGCACAGCGGGGAACAGCGGGACCGTCGACCCGCTCGAAATTTATGACCAAAGTCCTGACTCGAGTCCGCGGCGGACCCTGGTATAAAAGCACCTTTAAGGGGACCGGGCTCTGTAAACGAAGCCATTCACCTTTCGGATTTTTTTTGTACAAAAAATAATGCGCCAGTCCTTTCGAATCTTTGAAGTTACTTTATATATGTTACGGACAAGAAAGGGGGAGAACGACAAACTTCGATGAAACGTCACTTTATTTATTCCCGCGAAGGGATCGTCGCTCCCAAACGAACTTGTACAAAACTATGTAGAAATGAACACAACCGAAGCGCGATTGTGTACACAATAAAGAGGATTTAACCGTAGCTAAATAGAGGTAGCTTGATTAAACCCCGATAATCCAAGATAAAGCGGTGAGATGTTCACTTTTAGCGTTCGTGAATCCCGATCGAATCGACCTTCTTGCTCGCGGAAACCGGTAAAGAGAAGCGCGACGTTTACCGTTCGCAAGAGTGAGCACGATTGACGACCGTTGAGATCGGAGTCGAACAGCTGGCAGTTTACCGTCACCGTCGAACGAATGATTGGCGGATCGATAGAGCGATCCGCCAATAGTAATCCCCTTTTGGGGTCGATAATCGATCCCAATCGAAGTCCGACGGTGTTGGTCTATGCTACTGCGAGCTGCTTATCGACTCTCGATCTCGCGGTTTCGCGATGATCCGCCAATAGCGGGGCGGCGCGGTAGATCGATACGATCACGCTGTCGACACGCTCAGCCAATCCCAAACAATATAATATAATGATAAGTAAAAAACATTTTTTTTTGGCAATAGAATTCCGATTAATACAAAAAAATAAGAGCAGTGTCGTCAGCAGGTTTTGTCTTCGAGATGCAAAACTGCGCCGAGGATAACTCAAAAACTATTTAACCAATCAACTTCAAACTTTAGACACATTTAGTTTATAATATTACTCACAAGGAGAGTCCACGGTAGACGGGAATCGGATTTTCCTGAAACTTGCAGTATTTGAAGATGACGTATCGAAATGTAATTTAGCAAAGCAGTAGCGCGCACCTCTCAAGATTTTCCGAGAAATTTGCATTTGAAAATCTCTATACCCAGTCATAAAGAGTTCGCGTTAACCTCAGTGTTGGGATATTGGACGGGCTGCACGCGCATGAGCGACGATTCTAGCGTCAGTGAAGTACAAAATTGGGGTACCTTAGTCACCCCGCATAATTTCGCAAAATGTTTTTTTTTATGGAAAGGTCCCAGATGCGCAAGGTTTTAGGGGAAGAGCAATAACAGTTGTTCGGTATTACCCGCGAAGGCCAACGTACATAGTGTCGCATGGTTTAACGATGTTTTGAAGCATTCCGGCCGTTGCTTAGGACTTTAGGACGCACATACGTTCCTGCATTTGGTCGCGCATGCGCGTGCAGCCCGCCCAATATCCCAACACTGGTTAACCTATGAACAAGAACCGCAGTGGCTGAGGGCGCTGGGAGAAGGACTGATAATCACTAGGTCGCTGGTTCGAGTCTTATTGTCGACAATTTTTTTTTAATTTTAATCCTATTTATGAAATCTGCCAATAAACAATTATTTTTTAAATAGAAAATGCATGTTTTTTATTTGTGGGTACTGAAAAAAATATCGAACAAAAATATTCTTTATCAATAAATAAAAATTCCGTGTTAGTATGACACGACCCACAGTGATACTCATCGTAAAAGCTTTAGACCGACCATAAGGTAGTCGTTTAGAGATTTTCCCGACTTGGTTTTGGCGGAAGCATTAAATACGACTCTGAGCTTGGTCGTACTGCTAGAAGGTCGCACGACGGGATGATGAGGAATGTATATCGCAGAAGAGTTTGAGACTTGCTCTTCCGCTACTCGCTCCATGTGACCCATGGAGAGATACGCTGATAAGAATTTATGATACTCAGATTCGAGGATCGGTTGCTTGAGGAGTCGCTGCTCTAGTTTCGAGTAAAAACGAGATGCGATTGAGTGTGATCCGTCGAGATGGAATGGAGGTTGACTCTTGAACGGAAGTCGTACAATATCGTCTTTGAGAGGAGCGGGAGTAGGAGTCACGAAAAAGCGATCACACCGTTCGTGCTCTTCTGAAAGAGGAAGCTTGGAGGGAACTTCTTCAATTTCCCAGAAACGACGTAACGAATTGTCTAAATCTTTAGAAGATAAACAATTAACAATAGAACTAGATTCCTGACGAGAATCTTCGAGTTCGGCAGCCGACAAACGGTTTATGAGATCATTAGACTCCTGCCGAGAGGTGGATTCCTGACGAGAATCTTGATTTTTGATGGGACCGGAAAGGATCCATCCCAGTGAGGTATGCTGGGCAGTGGGAGTACCGAGAGGACCTTGACGGAGGTCATTCAGCAAAGGAGAGCCGTATAAATCAGCACCGATTAAGACATGAATAGGATGGCCACTGGAAGGATTTGGATCAGCAAGCTGGAGATTGCGTAAATGTGGCCAAGACTGTAAATCAACACGGGATCTAGAGCCGGCATAAGCAGTAATACGCTGATAAACAAAGGCTGACAGCGGGAACGATACCTTTGAATTGTAGCATGATTCTACTGTCACGGACACGCGGGATTTTGCCAATCCGTTATACTGATCACCGAAACATTGAATTTTGAGTCTCGTCCGATATCTTCTCGTCCGCATTAGGGTCGATTCATACTTCATCGGAACGATAATCGTGTCGGTCTTGCTAGTTCACATTTTAGCGACCCAATATTACGGCAACCTCAGGCCGGTTCGAGATGCTCGAACAAAGGCCAAGTGCCAAGAACCCCAGGGGTTCCTAGTACCCCTGACTCCCCTCTACACCTCAGGAGATGCCTATGCTTAAGCTTCCGTAAAATCGGTGGGTATTCTCGAGGGAGAATACTTTCCGATATATCGGCGGGCACGAAGACAGAATATAACATTTATTTAAAAAGCTATTTTACCTGGAACTTTTCAGGGTTCGTACTGCTAATAGGTGGGGAATACGTTGTTAAGGAATTTAACTGTACGGTGAAACAATTCGTGAAACAACTCCGGTGGAGGTTCTGAACGTTCTGGTTCGTGCAGTACGTTGCCGTCCTGAAAAACGTTGACGGTGAGGACGCGCAGAAATATATAAAAACAATATTATTTACTAATATTATCTACATATTTAGTATTACAGTAATAAATTACATTATTTTACCATACTTTAGCATGTTAAAATAATTTTTTGAATTTTTTTTAAGTATTTAGAATCACTGAGTCAAAGAAATTTCGACATAAAATTTTTGACAATATGTATGTATGTATGTATGTATGTATGTATTTGTTTATTTGTTCCCTTACGGGTTACAAAGAGATCCCGTCCCCTTTACATATTATTCATTTCATTTACATTTTTGTTTTTGCTTATAAATTTACATTCTACACTCATACTCTCATTCTTTTCCTTTCTCAGTCACTCCTCACACTCATTCTTCCATTAATCTCTGCCTCTCAGTTTACTCTCTCTCTTTCGTTCTACTACTCGACCCCGTTCCCTTTACATTATCCTACTGTCTACCTTCGCTCTTACTTTCTGCCGCTGACTTTGCCTATATTATCTATAATAATTTTCCCTTTTTTTTCACGCACCCATCCTCTCTCTCTCTCACTCTCTCTCTCTCTCTCTCACACTCATTTTCCATCTTCCTTTCCATCTTCCTTTCCTTTATTTGATTCCTCTTCCGACTCTCTCTCCTTCATAGCTTCCTTCCTGGATTTCTTTTCTTTCCCTATCCAGTTCTTCCATCCACTTCTCTCCCCTCCCGTCCTCTTCTAATATTTCTTTTACCTTCTCTTGTATACTGATTTCCATTCCTTCTTCTCTTCTGCACCTTTCCAGTACGTGATCCCATGATTCTTCTTCGTGGCCGCACCTTCTGCACCGTCTTTCCTCTTCTTCTTCCCAATATCTCCCTCCCCTGTATCTTGCAATTCTTCTCCATTTCTCTTCCTTCGTTCCTTTTTCTAGGTATTCCGGCACTCCATTCACTCTTATTTCTCTGAACCATTTGTTGTATCTCGATTCCCTCGCCATTTTCCAATTCTCTTCTTTCTCTAGCTCCTTTTCTCTGTGTTCTATCCTTTCCCACTCCTCGTCTCTCTTTTCTTTATCTCCGTTCTCTAACATTGTTCTTTTCCCTCTTTCTTCTATATATTTTTTTCTTCCTTTCTCCCATTTAGATAATTTCTCTCCTCCTCTCGCTCTCTCTTCTATCTCCTTCAGACATTGTCTTGCCCATTCGCTTCCCCTTCCTCCTCTTAGTCTTTCTTCGAACTTCCATGCTCTTCTCGCACCCCTTGCTCTCATCTTCTCTCTCTTTGTTTCCTCCCTTACCATATATCCTGGGGTCACCCACTCTAGCCCCAGCACCCATCTGATGTATCTTTCGTGCATCGCTTCTACTTTCTTTTTCTCCTCCCAGCCCCATATCTCCACTCCGTATGCCATCACTGGCCATACCAGGGTGTCGAAGAACCATTCTCTCCTCTTGTATTTGTCTTTGAAGTATCTTTTGCCTATCCCCCACGCACTTCTCATTACCCCTCCCCCCTTCCTTGTTCTTTCTTCTATCTGTCTTTCTTGTCCTCCGTTCTTCTTGAAGATGTATCCTAAGTATTTTATTTCCTCTATCTCTTCCACTGTTCCATCTCCCCATCTCCACGTCTTTTTCTCTTGCCTTCTTCTTTCAAACCTTATAATCTTCGTTTTCTCTCTGTTCACCTCTAGACCTTTCTCCCTTATATAATTCCTAAATTCCTCAATCATAAATTTCACACCACTTTCTTCCTTCGCCAGTAGCACAAGGTCGTCCGCATATTGCAGTGTATATAGCATTTTTCCCTTGATTTCTACTCCCCCCTTCCCCCTCTTCTTCATCCTTTCTTCTAAATCCGCCATAAGCAATATAAATAGCTTCGCGCTTAGCGGGCACCCTTGTCTTACTCCTCTTCCTACCCAGAACTTCTCTCCTATTTCCCCTCCCACTTTCACTTTCACCGTTGTCTCTCTGTATACCTCTTCTATTCTTTCTCTTATTTCTTCGCTCACCCCTCTTTCCTTTAGGGCTTTCCACAAGTTCCTTCTGTTGACGCTGTCGAATGCTGCCTTCAGATCTATAAAACAGCCTATCATTCTTCCTTTCTTCTTCGCGATTTCTCTGTTGATTATGTAGTTCAGTACGTATATGTTGTCTATTGTCCCTTTTTCTTTTCTGAACCCCGTCTGATTCTCTGGTATCATCTTCTTTTCTTTTACCTCTCTTTCCAACCTCTCCTCTAGTATAATGGTGTATATTTTATACAAGGTGTTTAGTAATGTCACTCCTCTATAACATTCGACGGTTTTTCCATCTCCCTTCTTTTTTATAGGCACTACTATACCTGTTTTCCAATCTTCTGGCCATCCTTCTCCCCTCCATACTCTATTACATATTTTCCACACCTCATTCCTTATATTCTCTCCTCCATATTTCCATACCTCGTTTCCCATCTCATCTTCCCCTGCTGCTTTCCCCACTTTCATTTTTCTTATTACTCTTACAATCTCTTCCATTCCTATCTCTTCGTTACTCCTCTCACTTCTTCTCCTGCCGCCTCCTTCAACCTTTGATTCCACTCCTCCTAACAAACTCATAAAATACTCTTTCCATTTTACCATTTCTATCTCTTTTTCGCATCCTTTTCTTCCCCCCCCCCCCTCCCATTTTTCTTAGGAAGTCCCATACTTTTCCTTCTGTATTCGCTTTCCCTGCCTCAAGTAGGATCAACTCTCTTTCCTGCTCTTTTTTCTCTTCACATAACTTTTTGTATTCGTTTTTCATTCTTCTGTATACCTCTCCTTCTTCTTTCCCTTCTTTCCATCTCCTTAATGTTCTTCTTAATTCCTTCTTTCTCTCCCAGCACTCTTTATCCCACCAACCTCTCCTTTTCCTCTCCTTCTTGTTTTCATCGTGCCTTATGTCTTCTATTATTTTCTTTATCTTCTTTTCTAATTCTCCTAATCTTTCCCCTATACTTTCTCCTGTTATTTCTATTTCCTCCGTTTGACTTCTGAATTTTTCTTTTATCTCTCCTCCCCAATCTACTTTTTGCACGCCCTTCTTTTTCTTCTTTCTTTCTTCACTTTCTTCTGCCATCCATCCTTTCATCATTGTCACCACTAACGGCAGATGATCTGATTCTACCCTTTCCTCTACCACCATACTTTCTATTCCTTCTCTGGTTCTTTCGTCTCCTATCACGTAATCAATTACCGTTCTTCCCCTCTGTCCTATATACGTGAACTCTCCTCTCTCGTCTCCTTTTGTCCCTCCGTTCATTATTTCCAATCCCAGCTCTCCTAGCGTTCTTAATAGCTTTCTCTCTTCTCCGTTTATTTTCTTGTCCCTCGACGCCCTGCTACCTTCCTTTTCGTCTTCTTCTCGTCTTATTTCCCCTCCTTCTTCTCCTGTTCTCGCGTTGAAGTCACCTCCAACTATTATTTTTTCTTCTCTTCCCATATCCCACCATTCCCTCAATGTTTTCATTTTCTGCTCAATATCTTTGTTTACGTACACCTCTAATATTTTCCACTCTTCGCCCTCTATCATTATCCTTCCTTCTATTATTCCTTCTATTTCTTTTTCTTTCCCTTTTGTTTTTTCCCACCCCTTCTTTTCACTCTTAATTTCTTTCTTCATTCCTATCATCATTCCCCCCTTCGCTCTCCCCATTCTACTATCCCTAACTGCCCATTGCTTTTTCCATATGTATCCTTGTGGTAATCTTCTTTCCACCTTTTCCCACCCCTTTTCTTCTACCCACGTCTCCACTAGCACCATCACGTCCCATCTTTCTAGATCCTTCCAGAATCCTTCATCTTTTCCTATCATTCCTGCTACGTTCCAAAAACCAATTTTCACTTTTTCTCGTTCTTCTCTTTTTTCTTTCTTCTCTTCCGCTGTCTTTATCTCTTCTTTCTCGTTTTCCTTTATTTCTCCTTCACCTTCTCTTTCTCTCCCCATTCGTTTCCCTCCCCGTCTTTAAGTATTTTCTCCCTCTCTTCCCATTTCCACATCTTTCCTTCAATCCATAACTTCATATATCCTATTTTTACTATTTTCCCTTTCCCCCTCTCTTTCTGCATTATCTGCCTTATCCTCCATTGTATGTTTCTTTCTTCCCATGTGAGATCATCTTCTATTCTTTCTTGTCTCCCTGCTAATTTCTTCTTTTCTGTCATTACTCTTCTTTTCTGTTCTATTGTCGCCATTTTTACCACTACCCATTCCCCCTTTCCTAATCCCTTCCTGCCTCCTTTCTTTACTTCTTCTACGTCGAGCTTTTCTCCTATCGCTTCTAACAACTTTTTACTTCTTCTTTCCCATCTCCTCCATCTTTTATCTCCAAACCCTTTATTATTATGTTCCTCCTCCTTATCTCTCTTTCTTTTTTTCCCCACTTCGTTTCTATCTCTTTCATTCTTCTTTCCATTTCTCCGTTTTCTCCTTCGCCTTGTTCCCTTCTTTTCTATCTCCTCTATCCTTTTATCTATTTTGTCCTCTACTTTCCCTTCTAGCTCTATCTTCTTTACTCTCTCTTCTAACTCTCGCCACGATTTTCTGTCGCTCTCCCTTTCTTTCTCCCACTCTTCTTTCATTTCTTTTATCTCTCTCATCATTCCCTTCATCTCCTTGCATCCTTCTAACATTTCGTTCATCAGATTTACCGTTCCTTTTAATGCCTCTTTTATCTCCTCTCTTATTGTCTCCGTTATGTCTCTTTGCGTCACTATCCTTTCTTGTCTGCTCTCTCCTTCCTCTTTCTCCGGCGATCTTCCTGTTTTTCTACTTTTCCTGAACGGGTCTTTTTCTTTTTCTTCCTTTTCCTCATCCTCTCTCTCTTTTCTCTTCTTATCTAACCACTTTTCCAATCCTTCCGCTTTGGATAGACTGTTGCTTCTTGTCCTTTCCTTCTTTCTTATCTTCATTAACTTTTTTGACGCTAACCTATTCTGTTCTTCGTTTTCCTTTTTGTCCATATCGTTTTCTTATAGTATCTTCTTGTCTACCTTCTTTACCGGCCTTCCTTCTTCTTTCACTTAGCTACCTTCTTTTCCTACACGATGGCGCTCTCCACTCAGCTTCTGTTGCCTCTTATCCTCTTTCTGTTCGGTTCCTAACCTCACTTTCTTCACTTAATCCTTTCCTCAGGGCTCCTTTCCCCTTGCGTACCTCTCTTTTTACTTCCAGCTGATTCCCTTCTTCTCCTCCACCCACGGAACTCACTCACTCCACCTTTCCTTCACTCTCACTCGCTGCTAACTCCTTTTTATCTGCTACTCTCACTGTCGCACGTTTTCTCTATACACCCGGAAACGGAACTCCCAAAATTTTTGACAATAGCAGACACGAGCCACTGTAGTCCTCATTCCTGTTCCAAATTGTTAAGCACTTATCTTCTAGGAAAATACCTCATTTGTTTAAAATATTCGGCATATAAATAGGGAAAAAAACATGTGTTTCCAACCGAAACAACTTAAAGCTCCGCAAGTTTCATCTTTATTGGTTTTTTAGTGTAGCCGTTAGAATACAATGAAAACAGGTTGACAATTCACTTCGCAGGTATGTAGAAACAGCGGACATTTATGACAGGGACGAATGAACATACAATTCCTAAGATTTTTCGTATATAGAATTTTTATTTCGCCGGAGTAGTCTGGACCTACACAAATTAATTTACAGTAAACACGTGTTGTCCGAGAAAGTGCCAACTTCCAGCTCAATAGTAATGACCTGTCGTAAATCTCTCCATTGAGAACAGCCCCGGGAACGACACCTAAACAAATCGCGCCTATCATAAAGTCGTCGAATCCCCACCACAGCCGCGCCCGTAGTCCCAATGTTTAGACTTCGACGCTGCACGCTGCATAGTACGCATGGCCACTGTAGCCAATAAAATTCGACAACAGTCGAAAATGCGTGTGAAACGAGGCCTGCCTCCTCCACTCTGACCCAATCGGCCGCGCATTCGAACCTAGACACGTCATCGTACTCTTGCCTGGGAAGGCTTCTTCTCAGGCTCGCATCAATACAATGTCACCAGTTCGGAGCCATACGAGATGGCGTCTTGCCACCCCCTACAATCGCCTAGCAGTGGGCGGTAACGCTGTTCCCCTATCGCACGTACGGGGCAATGTATTGGACTACTCGTTGGACATAAACAAATTGAAAATGTTTTTTCACTACGTGAAAGGTGTAATTGTAGGACAAACGCTGTCGACCCTTATTTCAGAATGTCTAAAGAATATTCAGCAAGTTTATGGGCCCGAAACAACAAGCAAAATTCAAACCTGACAGCTGTTTCTAGTTACTGGAGTGTTTCACATCTCACGTGTGCCGTATGACATTTCTAGGCGAAACGACACTATTGGTTTCCCTAAAATGAATATTTTATTATTTTCCGGTGTATCTGAAATAAGATTTGATATCGTATATTAGGTTCGAAGGAACGTTCTGTCGCATTTCAATGCTAATTAGTCATTGGGATACGGAAATTGACAGGTTACCTGAAAGTTGTTACAAAATGATAGAAAAAACGGAATTTCAAAGAGGAAGAATCGTAGGAAAAATGCGATCATGTTTTTAAAAATATTTTTCACATTTGAACCGATGGAAAAATTTGCAGAACAAAGATATGTCTAATATATTTCCTAATAATTATTTGAAATCATTATTTAAGAAGAAGAGTTCAACAAATGGCAGCGACATTTCCTAGTCCCATCATGTTGTAAAGGCGAGCTACCGATAGTTTACCTAAGGAGTTGTGGATCCCATAAAAACCTTTTTTTTCTGCCACGCACAGCAGGGAGCCGTCAACCCGCTGGAGATATATGGCCTCACCGACTCGACGAAAAGTATCGTCGCCAAAAAGTCGTTGTCGCTCAGATTAGGACTGTCCCACTTAAAACCTGGGTAAGGATAGCTAACCGATTATCGTTATCGGTGAAGTATGAATCGACCCTTAACTGACACACCGATTCGGTTATAAAACTACAGGAAGCTCCTTGATCGAGTAAAGCTCGAAGCTTGAAGGCGCGTCCTTCAGCGGTGCGGAGTACGACCCAAGCAGTAGCGAGCAACGTATTTGGAACGGAGAGGTCCGCGGGAAGGACCGTCTGAACTAATACTTGCGACGTAGTACCGGACTCATCAGAAGAGTTTACTTTATCAACGTGATCTTTAACTGATGTCTCGTTAATAGCGTTAGTCGCTTTGCTTGGAGAACCGGCGGCACGATGTAAGAGTGAATGGTGAGTTCGCTTGCACTGAAAGCATCTACCTGGATTTTTACAGTCGTGAGTGACGTGACCTGAACGCAAGCAATTGAAGCAAATTCTATTTTGTTTTACAAACGAGATTCGTTGTTCAATAGATTTGGATTTGAATCGGTCACATTTAAATAGAGGATGATTACCAGAGCACTCGATACATTTAATGATCGAAACATTGTTTACGTTCGAGCGGTTTCGCGGAACATCATACACGACTTTGTTTTTGCCAGAGCCACCGTCGCTCATGGCGATCGAGTCGGTAAGACCGCGGATGCGAAGAATCATGAACTCGTGAATTTCTTTGTACGTGGGATGGATTTTAGTACAACTGCGTTCTAAGAGCCACTCATCGCGAGTGCGTTTCGCAACTTTATGCGCGATCAAATAAACTAACAAATCGTCCCATGAATCAACATCGCGTTTAAGATTTCTCAGCGCGGTTAAAGTAGACACAACGGTATCTCGCAAATGTTTGAGTTCCGTCGCAGATTCGGTTTTCATAGACGGCAAGCTAACGAATTTATGTATGCGTGAATTTATGAGCGCGGACTCGTCATTGTATTCGTCGACAAGTATCTGCCAGGCAGCTTCGTAGTTTTCGTCGGGCATGCTGATATTGTTAATTAAAAGCGCCGCGGCACCGGTTACATGAATCTTAAGATAATGCAATTTTTTTGAGTTCGAGAGGGACTTGTTCTTGTCGACGCTCGATTCAAATAGACCACGGAAACTTCCCCATTCACAAAAGTCACCGGAAAACATCGGCAGCGAGAGACGCGGTAATTATACAGATACCGGAGCGGCAGCAACGGAAGAAGTATTATGACTTATCTGCGAATTTACAACGGCGGGGTCCAGCTGGGCGATGGCCTCGTTGAGGGTGTCGGAAGCGTCGAGGTAAGCCGTTTCCGCGTCGAGAAAAACGTTGTCCTTGAAGTAGGGTATAATCTTCTGGTCCTCCGCCTTTGTGACCAGAAGCAGCCTCGGGTGATTTTGGCGGCACTCGGTCCACAGCTTCTCCAGTTGTCCCAGTCGACTTTTCACTTTGACCAGCGTAATTTGAGCTTTGGCCATTTTTTTAAAGTTCACGATTACACGCTTAATTGATGCAATCACAGTATCTTGCTTAACTAGCGAGGTTTCACAGTCGTCGTTCATTTTGTGGGAACGAACGAGTTGCAAAGAAGAGTTCTAAGCAGAACAAACGAGCGAGGGTCAAGCCGTGCGCCTTTATCAGGGAAAGGCGATGGATTCACTGAGTCTTTGGAATAACCGTTCAACACTCCCACAGTTCGCTTGAATTCGACACAGTCGCAGCGATTATCCGGCTCGAAGGACCAAATTTTTGTTGACAACAGGATGTTCGGATTGGCTCGCTGGACTGTGGGTTTATAACTTTTAAATAACTGGTCGAGTGTGCGGATATTCTTTGAATTTATTGCGAGGGCCTGACGAGCTCTCTGACAGTATATACTTTGCTTGACGGCGATTCGACTCTCACTGGTCTCTTGAAACCGGCACGGAAGACGGCAGCGATTCGACATCGAACGTTACAATTCAAGTCCGCCAATCAGAAGCTGAGACAACACTTAGACAAAGTCGTAGGTTCATGTAACAAAAACTGTCAACAGTCACGGGTGACGGAATCTCCGGAACGCTGGGAAACAATACCGTCTCAAGCAAACCGGCGAGCTATTAACCACTATTGGAACGATATTTCGATCACATAGATATGGTTTTGAACACTAATGATATAAGACGAATTTTCAGAAAAGTAGGAATCCACACGATTTACAAAGTTCCACAATATCTAAAAAGTTAGTTTCCAACTATAAAAGATAAACTACCTTTAAAAAAAAGCCACAATATAGTTTATTCAATACCATGTAAGGGATGCAATCAGGTATAAGGGTGGGGCAATAACTATTAGCACCTCAAATATCTTTGTTGTTTCTAAAGATACGTAAAATATGGTAAGGACCAAGTTAATGGTACAATGGGGCTGACACGATGCAAAAAAAAAATTTTGTTTTTATGTCATTTTTTGGAGATATCAAGGTCACCTTGACTTTTTTAAATGGAATGTCCTATTTTTTATACCATAGATCGATAGAGTATCAAATTCTGAGTATAAAAGTGTTGACCTTCATATGACCTAAACCTAATAGTTAACGAGATATTATCCAAAGAAGAAAGACAATTGTTTCGATAATATCTCGTTAACTATTAGATTTAGGACATATGGAGGTCGATACATTTTTACTCAGAATTCGACGGTCTATCGATTTATGATACAGAAAGTAAGTGTTTCCAGTAAAAAAAATCAAGGTGATCTTGAAATGTCCTCTATGGCTCCACCCACGCAGAAAATGTTAGTCACAATATGACCCCCTCTGTACCGTGTAAGTTTTGTAAACAGGGTAGGGCAATAACTATGTTTACCTTGAAAATCTCCGTTATTTGTAATAATATGGAAAAATATTATGAACAAAATTTGCACGCTATAGAGGGGGGCATATTGGGACATAAACATTTTCTGCGTGGGAGGAGGCATAGAGGACATTTCAAGATCACCTTGATTTTTTTTACTGGAAACACTTACTTTCTGTATCATAAATCGATAGACCGTCGAATTCTGAGTAAAAATGTATCGACCTCCATATGTCCTAAATCTAATAGTTAACGAGATATTATCGAAACAATTGTCTTTCTTCTTTGGATAATATCTCGTTAACTATTAGGTTTAGGTCATATGAAGGTCAACACTTTTATACTCAGAATTTGATACTCTATCGATCTATGGTATAAAAAATAGGACATTCCATTTAAAAAAGTCAAGGTGACCTTGATATCTCCAAAAAATGACATAAAAACAAAATTTTTTTTGCATCGTGTCAGCCCCATTGTACCATTAACTTGGTCCTTACCATATTTTACGTATCTTCAGAAACAACAAAGATATTTGAGGTGCTAATAGTTATTGCCCCACCCTGTATATTGGACAAACGTCCAGACATTTAGAAACGCGTATTAGAGAACACAAACACAATATTTTCCTTAATCCAACGCAACACACTGCGTTGACGAAACATTCATTGTCAGTCGAATATGACCATCCATTTGACTTTGAGAATGCAAAAATTATTGACCGTGAAGCAAATTTACATCAGAGGATACTTCTAGAAACAATTCATATGATTAAACACCGTAGCGTTAATCTAAGGTACAAAACACCTAAGATACATGAATATTACGCAACATTACTAAACAAATTTTTCTAAACAATTCCTTATACATCTTCGTAATTTGCATTAATTTTCACATACACAAAACTGTGTGTACAAGAAAGTAAACTTGAATGTTAATTCAGAAATACCACAGTCTTTATTGTACAAAAGCAGTGAAAGGAAGGTTAGAATGACAATGTTTGTTTTGAATTTACCTCCAAGTATCGATCACCAACTGAGCAATCGATAATATGTTAGTTTCTTTTCTATATATCTTCACGTTACCACATTACCATACATACTGTCTTAGCATCAACGCATGATATGTTAAAGGCTATATTATGAAAAATTATTTTCTGTTACACTAAGCAAGTAAGTAACGTTTGTTCTTCTTGTTTTAAATTCACACAACTTCAAATATAGTATTAATTATTAATTTTACAGACGCAATTCTTAAAAATTTTCTTGAGAATGATCTAAAATAAGATCGAAACGTTGAAATAAAGATATTGTGAAAATTTGCAAATAGTGTTATATTTATAACAATTGATCGAACCGGTGCGCCGAAATCATCAAAAGAAAAAGCTTGTTAGCAACATTCTACGATCGATATAAGGTAACATTTACTGGATTTAAAGTTTCAATTATATATTTTTTATTTCAGATGTGATTGCCAAACATCTTGCTCGCATAGAAAGTGAGACGAAAGAGTTACGGGAAACGCAGAATAATATTTTAATGCGCGATTAGCACCATCTACTTCAACAACACCAGCTTCTCTTCCGAAGTCACAATTCCATGTATGTTGAGTTGCAAATGAAGAACATGAAAAGATGTTAGTAAGTATTTTATCACTGACGTGTTTTAATTGCGGTAATTTCGAATCCTGTGTTCGTCGACCATCGTAGCGTTCTCGTCATCGTTCGAACCCTTACTCGTACCGTACGCGTCGTAGCGAATATCGTGCGGAAGTCATCGCGACAGTCTCGTATTATATTTCGCCGAACATCTGCGCCTCGCGTTTTCCATCGTTCGGGATCTAATAAATTGCGAGCAAAATCATCTGTATCGTCACGAGGGAATACGACAAAACAACCACGCGGCGAGCGACCATCTTCTCGTCCAAATTGTATGAAGAGCGCGGGGTCTCGGGTCGCGGCCACGTGGCCGCTGATTTTATAACATTCTGACCGCTGCAATAAACAGCTCGAGACCAAATCGTTGTCGAATTCTTCTCTTCCTGTGAGATCCGTCCTACCGAGAGGACTGACCTAGTTTTCCCGTGTCCGAACCACCTGGCCTTGTCCCGTCGTCGTTTTCGATCCGCATATCTCGAAGATCCGACTCTCGAGCTCGGCTACTCCGAGTTCGAGAATCGTATCGAGTTCCGAGTGGCACCCTCGAGGTGCCTGGTTCCCGAACCGTTCGAGTTTTCGTGGGGAAATCATCGGATCTTCGAGTCTCGTATTGTCTCGGGCGGACCGCGCGTACTCGGTTAAACGCGGCCCGGTCGCAGTGCCCGCTAGGCCCGAAGTTGACCAGTTTTCACGAATCGAACAGCTCGTCAGAACCGGGACAACGTGACAAGCTATATGGGTGGCAATACACTGGCAGTAATTGTTAAAAGAATATTGGAGAAAATCTCCACGAACGCTCTTAAGTGCAATTGGACAGGAAGAAACAACAAAAACCCTTTAAAACAATACAGGCTGGTGCAAGTGGTAAAATGTAAGTATAAAAAATTGGATTTAAATAATTCTTCTATTTCTGACCTTGTATAACCTTCAAGGTCACTATGTCGTATACGAATGCATTCGTTTTGGCACACGTTTTTATATGATATAAAAAATACATAGCATTCTATTTGTGGAAGACCGATCTTAGATTCGAGAATTGACAGGATTATGCTTAGATGATCGGAATTACACAGGGTTGGTATGTATGAGAGTAAGCGAGGTAGGATCGCTGAGTGGGAGAGAGAGAGTGGATAGACTGTGATGGATGAGTGTGAAAGGTTGAATTTGAATGGATGTGGACTGGACTGTATAAATGAGTGAAAGTGCAAGAATAAATGGATCTACAAATAAATAGCTGTATTTCACTAACGAAATTGATTGTCAGATAACAAGTGTATAACAAATGATGAATAAATTCGGACAATTGAAACTGAAGACTTTGTATTTGGTGTCACGAGAGAGACAGCTGATCGCAGTAGAGAAAGCACGATAACTAGCGAGCGACGACCGTTGTCTTTCTCTTTTGTTATCTCGATCCTCCTGGAAGTTCGTCACGCACCGGTGATTCCGGTTGAGCGATCAGGAACGCTCCAGAAGGATCGAGAATAGATTTAGCCAATCACGCGCTTGATCGAATGCCCACGTGAATCTCGATGACACACGCTATCGCTCGCGGTTTCGGAGGGATCGCGCTAGCCTTGGCGGGGTCGCGCGGTGCCGGTGTGACAACATGGCGCTCGGGCGCGCCAATCTTGAACACCATTAAAACAAATTGAGAAATTTAACATTACATTACTTGGAAAATAACAGTACAACTTTTTCCTCTTTCATTTTTGTCTAACGTCTACTATATAGAAGTTTATTTTTCCCCTTAGAGTTACAAATCCGTTGTACAATCCCTCCTTAACCTAATCCTTATATCTAACTTAATACTACTCCCTCTTTCGCTCTATGCGTCCTCCGCCCTATACTCTCTCTCCTATCATACAGTGCTCGCTCGCTCGCCTCCGGACGCTCATTCGCCGCTCGCCGCCGCACGCCGCACGCACCCTCGCCGCTCTACGTCGCTCGCTCGCTCCTACTCGCGCGCTCTCCGCCTCTCTCCGCTTTCCCCCTCCCCCTTCCCTACACGCACACACACATACCCCCCTTTCCCTATCCTCGTTGGACCCCCTCTTCCGTTGACCTTCTTTCGTCCTAACATTATGTTTTCTTATCTTATCTTTTCTCATCCTATCCTCCCTTCATTCATTCATACTTTTCCCACACTACATCCACTCCTATTCTCTCTCCAATCATCCACCTTCCTCAGCCACTCTTCCCCTCCCCCCTCGACCCCTAACACTTCACCTACCGCCCCCTGCCATCCTCTCCCTTGATCCCCCCCATACACACCTCCCATACGTGTTCCTACGTTTCTATCTCCCACCCACAAACCCTATATATCTTCTTGTCCTCCTCCATCCAATACTTCCCACTTCTCATCCCATTACCCAGCCTGTTCCTGGCCACCCTTTGCCACCTGCCCTCCCCCCACCCTTTTCTTAAATATCCTGGCACTCCCCTCCCTTCACTCCCCCGTACCATTTATTGTACCTTGCCTTTCCTATCCTTTCCCATCTCTCGACCCTCTGCCTATCCCTCTCCCTTTTCACAATCTCCCCACTCACTATCTCTCTCCTTTCCTCCATCATTTCTTCCGCCTCCTCTGCTGTCCATCCCCTCTCTTCCCAAAAACCTTGTCTCTCCTTCTCCCACCCATCCAAATTCCCTCCCCTCTTTCCCCTTCCCCTAATCTCCTCCCAGCAAAGCCTTGCCAACTCCCCCCCTTTGCCCTCCCTCAATTTCTTTTCGAAGCCCCATGCCCTGTGACGTGGCACATTTTGCCAACGTCAATCCGAACCCTAACGGAAGACCGGGCCACATTTTGGCAAAGCCGTGGCGAGGGCGACGATGGCGATCGCTCTCCCTGGGACGTCCGAGGCCAATAAAGAACAAAATTACCGCGTTCAAATGTCGGGCCGCTGGGCGCGACATGGAGTTTCAGCTACCACGATATCGAGGAGAACCAGAGACGGCGAGGATTGGTCAGAGCCCAAGTCCATCAACCTGGAGAAGCCGACGAGGTTAACGGAACGAAAGCACGACCATCTGCTCACCCTCGTCGACGTATCGCCCGGAAAATGCCATGAGAGCAGCTCCGGACGGCTCGGGTCCACTCCTACCCGCCGACGTCACGATATCGGCCGAGCCCCGGTAAATTCAAGAAATTACCGAGGGCCCGGGTCCGAATGTCATCGCTCCGTCCCTGCGGCCAGGAGCCACGCGATAGGCCCGAACGTCGCCTCGGCGGAGATAATCGCGGGAGAGGGGGACGCCTCGCTTCCGCGTTCACGAGCCGGCTCGAACTGGGTCACTAGGACATCTTGATTCACAGTAAGCGCACGTGCGATTGTAACCGCGATAAAATTACCGAGTCTTTTGCATCGGCTGCCATCCCGTCAATCCCGTGGTGAGTGCCGGTCAGGCTTGCGGAAATTAATTAGAATATTGTGACCAGTTCGTGTTGGTTCGGGGGCGAAATACCGTGAGTAGAATCTCCGACTTTGCGACTTGGCGTAAACACGTGCCGCTGGCGATTCCGTAGACCGAGAGTAGCTCTCTCGAGAGGTCCGCCCGGCCGTTGGCCCTTCGGGCGACGGTAGCCCGTACGCGGGATCCGGGACGAACGAAGAAGAAATTACGAAAATTGGCTCCCTTGAGACGTTCCACGGAGGGACGACGTCACGCGGTCGGTTCTGTTCGCCCGCCGTTACATCTCGCGCGTGTACCGTCGGAATTCAGTGGCCCGCGTATTCCATCTGAGCTCGGCAGAAATCGTGCCTCCTTGGCTTGTATTTCGCGCGAAGTCCTGTGACTGCCGAGCTCGACGCGAACGACTAGGCTACGCGCGTTCGGCAGAACATCCGCCGAAAATTATTGCCTACGCGCCGGCAAATACGTTGACTGCCGCCGGTGTCCACCGTAAGGAACGTTCCCGTCGCTTGGAATGCACCGTCCTTTTCCTCACGCGGAACCCTGGCCGTTCACGTGGCCATCTCCGGCCGTGTAGGTCCTCGTCGATTCGGAATGCGATCGAGAATTGTGACGTGAGCGTGGCACGACCTCGTGCCTGGCGCCCGATTTCGCGTGAACTCAAAATTTCTTTCATTCCGATCCGAATCGACGAGAGATCTTTTGTCCCGGGAGGACCGAGACGTGGCCCGGCCGTGCGGCCATAATTTCCCGAGTGCGGCTGCCCTTCGCTCTCGCGAATGGCAGGCGACGTGACAGCTCTTAACCCCGCCCTTCCCCTCAAGAGCTCCCTCTGCAACTCTTCCCTGACCATGTACCCCGGCGTACACCTTTCTACCCCTAACACCCATCTCTGGTACCTCTCCTGCAATCTTTCCAACCCTTCCCACTCCTTCCAACCCCATATTTCCACCCCGTAGCTAACCACCGATCACACCAGCTTGTCAAATAACCAGATCCTCCTTCCCCAGTCGTTCCCAAACTTTCTCTTCGCTATCCCCCACACCTGCCCCATTACCGCCGCCCCTCCCTAACCCTGTCCTCCAAGTGTTTTTTCTGTCCCCCGTCTCTCGTGACGACATACCCTAAATATTTGTACTCGCTCACCTCCTCCAGCACCTTTCCCTTCCATCTCCAAGTTATCTTTTTCCACCTAGCACCCCCCTCCTGCACCTCTGATTTTCTTTGATTTCCCTACATTCAACTGCAGTTTTCTCCCCTCCAGATATTTTTGTAACCCTCTAATCATTCCCCTTATCCCTTCCTCCTCCACCGCCAACATTGCCACATCATCCGCGTATGGCAGGGTGTACACTTTCCTCCCCCCTAACTTTATCCCCCCCATCCATCCTTTTCCAGCACATCGTCCAAGTCTGCCATCAGCAGCGTGAACAACAGCGGGCGCAACGGGCACCCTTGCCTCACCTCCCTTGCTGTCCAAAAACTATCCCCTTCCTCTTCCCCACCTCTAACCTTACTCTTCGTCTCCTTCAGAATTTCCTCACACCTCTCAACCAGCCCTTCCCTTACCCCCGTTTCTCTCGTTGCCCTTACTAATATTTCCCTGTCTACCGAATCGAATGCTGCCTTTAGATCTACAAAAAATATCACCATCTTCCTGCTCTTTCTCCTCACCTGTCTGTTCACCAGATAATTTAACACATATATATTGTTCACGCACCCCACTCCCTTCCTGGATCCCATCTGGCTCGCGGGCAGCAACCCCTTCCCTTCCACCTCCTCCCTCAGTCTCTCCGCCAAAATCGCTGCATACACTTTGTAGGCCGTTTGCAGCAACGTAAACTCCCTGTAGTTCTCTACTTTCCTGCTGTCCCCCTTCTTCGCAATTGGCACCACTATCCCTTCCGACCACTCCTCCACCCAACCCTCCCCCCTCCATACCTTATTGCACACCCTCCACAGCCACTCCTCTACCTCGCTTCCTCCGTACTTCCATACCTCATTACTGATCCCGTCCCCACCCGCAGTTTTTTCTCCTTCAACCCCTTTATTACCCTTATAACCTCCCACTTTTCTATATCCTTTTCCCTAACATCCCTCCCTCTACTTTCTCCTCCCTTCCTCACCCCCCACTCTACCCCTCCCAATAACCCCCTAAAATGTTCATCTCATTCCTCCATTTTTATCCTTTCGTCTACTCTATTTCTTTTTCTCCTTTCCCTGTTCGATACCTTCCACACCTGCTTATCCGTTTTTACCCCCTCCAATTCCTTTTCCCATTTGTCTCTCTCTTCTTTCTTTTTCTCTTCACATATCACTCTGTACCTCTTCTTCATAGCCCTATATTCTGTGCCCTCTCCACCCTTCTTGCTCCATCTCCTCAATTCCTCCCTCACCTTCCTTTTTTCCTCTATACATTCCTCGTCCCACCTCTTTTACCCCCTTTTACAGCCCCATCCTTTTTAACCCCTTTTTCCTTTGTCCCCACCCCTTCTAGCGCAACTTTTATCTTCTCCTTCAGCCCTTTCCAATCTTCTTCTACCTCCTCTACCCTTTCCCTTCTTCTCCCAAACCCTTCTCTGAATTCCTTTCTCCCTTCCTCCGACCAGTTTCCTACACCCAACCGCTTCCCTCCCCCTATTTTCCTACCTCTTTCCCTCTTTTCCCCTTTTACCCATACCGTCAATGGAGAATGGTCCCAATCTATTCTATCCCCTACCTCCATCTTCTCCACCCCCTCCCTTGTTTCCTCGAGTCCCAATATATAATCTATAACTGAATTCCCTCTTCCTCCCGCGTACGTCCATTCCCCTTTCTCGTCCCTCTTTGTATTTCCGTTCAGTATACCCCACCCCCTCTCTCCTAGAAATCCACATAGCCTCTTCCCATCCACATTCACTTTCTCATCCTCAGACCTTCTGCTCCCCCTTCCCCCTTCCTCCTCCTCCTCAGCCACCTCCCCCCTTCCCGTCCCATTCTCGCATTAAAATCCCCCCTATGATCACCCTTACTCCTTTCTCTCTTTCCTCTATCCATTCCCCTAGCTCTTCCAGCTTCCTATCCAGATCCCTGTTAACATATACCCCTATCACCCTCCACCAACCCCCCATCTTTATCCTCACCATCATTATTCCCTCCTTCCCATCTACTTCTCCTTTTCCTAACTCTAACTCTTTCATCACCCCCATTACCATGCCCCCCATCGCCCTCCCCTTCTTTTCCTCTCTTCTTGCCCATTGCATCTCCCAATAGAACCCCGTTAGCAGCTTTTCCCTAATCCTGCTCCACCCCCTCTCTTCCACCGACGTCTCCATTAATATTATAACATCCCATTCTTCCAGCCCTTTCCAAAACTCCTCGTCCTTATTCATCAACCCTGCCACATTCCAGAAACCTATTTTATTCCCTGAACACTTCCTTCCTGCCCCTTCCCCGCCCCCTTTTCCCCGCCTGTCCGTTTCTCTGCTCTACCATCCAGCTATCCTCAATTTCGTTCCACCTCTTCAGCTTTCCATTCACCAACATTTTCATATATCCTACCTGCACGTTCCTTCCCTTCATTCTCTCCTCCTCTGCCGCCCTTTCTACCTTCCATTTTGCTCTCCTCTCCTCCTCCGTTAGATCGTCCTCTATCCTTTCTTTCCTGCCTCTTAATTTACTCTTCTCCCCCATCACCTTTCTGTTTTGTTCCCGATCCGCCAGTCTTACTAATACCATTCCATACCCCCCTCTTCCTGTCTTGTCTATCTGTTTTATCTCCTTACAACCCTCCATCCCCAACCCCATCTTCTCCCATATTTCCTTTACTTCCTCCTTCACATTTTTTCCCTCCACTTGTATCCCCTTTATTATTACATTATTTCTCCTTTCTTCCCTTTCCTTCCTGTCCTGCGTTATCTCTACCCTCCTAATCCTCCTTCTATGCTCCTCCATTTCTTCCCTGCCAAAGCTACCCTCCCCCTCCTTCTCACCCCTCTCTTTCCCCCCTCTCTTCCGCTCTTTCTACTCTTCCCTCCAGCCCTTCTATCCTACCTTCTAACTCTTCCCTTCTCACCTTTTCTTCCCTTCTCTCCTCTGCCCACTTCTCCCTCTCCTTTCTCCACTCTTCCCGCATCTCTTCTATCAACCTCCCCTCCTATCTTCCCTCACCTCCTCCCTCAACTTCCTTATCTCCTCCAACAGCTGCCCCATCCCTCCCCCCCCCCACTCACTGCCAAAACTACCCGTCCTTATCATATCCTCCACTGGCGATCTAATTGTCAGCGCTGCTCTCTTGAACACGTTCCCCTCCTTTACTTCTTTCCTCTCTTTCCCTTTTCTTCCACAGGCGATCTAAACTTCCCGTGCCTTTCATCATCATGCTCTTCCCCTCCCCACCTAACTTCCCCAGTCTTCCCGCGTTCCCCGGGTTCCCTGCCTTTCCTTTCTCCACCTTCCCCTCTCCCCTTCCCTCTTCGCCGCTTTCTTTCCCTCTGCCACTCATCTTTATACTGACCCTCTTTCCTCCTTCTATCACCTTCTCTTATTCCCTGCTATCTTTCAAACTTTCCCGCCTTCCCTCCTACTACTGACCCCCACTAGATCGCGCTACCTGCTACTCTTACACTCACTTCCCGCCTTTTACTCTCTATCTCCCACCGCCCTAACCTATCTCACCCGCTCACTTTGATCTCATCCAACCCTCTCTGTCCCTCCTTCCCGCCCTTTCCCTTCTATTATTCGCGTGCGCCTGTACTTTCTGCACGCTTCTCCACCACTCTCCCCTCACTCACACCTCGCAACCTCAACTCTCTCACACAAAAACACTCGCAGCTCTCTACACACTTCTCACACTCAGTCAGCCGGAAGCGGAAGTCCTCGTCTAACGTCTACTATTTGCAAGGAAAACCCTGGCTAGTGTTAGCGTGAACACCCTGTATAGCAAAACAAACTTACTTGTTGCAGGTGCTGTGCGTAGAAATAAGGTGACAGAAGCAGCCACCGATTCAGACAGCCTTGCCATCCTAAGCAAGTGGTTTAGGTATACGGAAGATAGAGATGGGGGTCGAGAGAGAAGAAGAATCGACATGCTCTAAAGAAATCTCGAAGCGGACCAACCAATGGACTGTGGCAGCAAAAGTAAAGAAAATGTAAGATAGTCTTCGTATAAATATCCCAGAAACGCGTTTTAATGTGTGCGATAGTAATGCTAATTCGAGTTTGTCTTTGTGTCATAGTAGTACTACCAATTTATGTATACGCTGTGATCTACCTTCTACATCTTCTACATCAAGAGGTGATTTACCTTCTACATCTACCAGTGAAATTGTTGATGCTACTTTGCCAGCTAATGTATCTCTAAGAACAAATTTAAATTCATCTCTGATCTCTTGGTCCCATAAACATAATATAACCCATGCTGCTCTTAACCAGCGCTACAATATTTTTCTCTCGCCAGGCCCCTTACCTTTCCGCCTCTCGCCACGCCACGCACCGTACCTTGTCTTTGCACTCTTCCCACTAACGCTGGCGACAGCGGCGACACGCTTGCGTACGGTCGCGTCAGCGACTAGTGGGAAGAGTGGGAGCAGGTAAGGAAACGGTGGGACCGTACGCTAGCGTGTCGCCGCTGTCGCCAGCGTTAGTGGGAAGAGTGCAAAGACGACGTACGGTGCGTGGCGTGGCGAGAGGCGGAAAGGTAAGGGGCCTGGCGAGAGAAAAATATGGTAGCACTGCTCTTGACGATTTATTGAAATTATTAAAATTGCATCATCCATCTTCGCCAAGCGATTCACGCACATTGTTACGTCCACCAAAGACTATCCATGTTAAGAAATGTGATACGTATATTTTGGACTTGAAACTGACATAATAGAAAGTGTTTCAGCAGGATGAGTATCGGAAAATGATCCTTGAATAGATAGAAAAATATCGGAATTTAAATGGGATTCACTTTTATCTATTACTGTTAATGTCAATGGTTTGCCAATACAATTCAGCACAACTAATTCCTTTTAGCCATTTTATGTGTAGTCGATCACTCCGTTAATAAAACACCTTTTATTGTCAGCCTTTATTACGGAAAATCTAAACCACATGATGCTAACAATTTTCTTCGCCCCTTTGTGGATGAATGTCTTGATTTGGAAAAAAATGGCATCACAATTAAGAATAAAAAGTTCACCTTTCGTGTTAGTTGCATTGTAGCTGATGCACCGGCAAGAGCTTTTTTAAAATGTATTAAAGGACATAATTCTCTTCATAGTTGTGAGAAATGTACACAAAAGGGTACATATATATTGGTACAACTATTGTTGAGCGCTGACAAGAAGATCCCTGGCAGGAATGCGGTGACGTAGGCAAGAATGCGCGCCCGATTGGTTGGCTTGGAGGGGGCGGGCCTAGGCTCACACCCCATTTCGACTAGAGCGTTCTATTAGCCGCAGCAGTCACAAGTTCCTAGAATCGAGCGAATCTGGGAACTTCAACGGGGCGGGACGGCGCGACGTAGGCACAAAATTCAGAACACTGCTGATATTGTCACGATGTAAGAGAGAGAGAGAGAGAGAGAGAGCGGGAGAGAGAGAGAGAGCGGGAGAGAGGGAGAGAGAGCTGGTGAGGGAGAGAGAGAGCGGGAGAGAGATAGCGGGTGAGAGCGGGAGCGAGAGAGAGCGCTCTCTATCCCACTCTCTCTCTCCCGCTGTCTATCCCACTCTCTCTCCCACTCTCCCTCCCGCTCTCTCTCCCGCTCTCTCTCTCTCTCTCCCTCGTATTCACGGCATTGAATATTGGCTGTAATTCGTGAAACGCCGTAGCCCCCCGTAAATACGGGAATCCTACTACTACGCGTCGTGTGACGTAGCAGCCGAAAAGGCGTGGTCACGCGGCGACGACGGGAGCGTCAGAGGTGGGGATGGGCGGAGCTAGCTGGGGACCCTTCTTGCCTCTGTGCCCCCCGGGGATCTTCTTGTCAGCGCTCGACAATACATGGAAATGTAAACCTAACTTAAATCTGTGGATGGACATTGATTTTAAATCAATGTGTGATTATGAAGATCACCAAATGTCGGAAAGTTTGCTTGCAAAACTTGATCTAGGATTAGTGACTCAGGTACCGTTAGATTATATGCATTTAGTTTGTTTAAGCATTGTAAAAAAACTTATTCGGATTTGGGTGGAGAACGGACCAAAAAAATGTAAACTGAGTGCCCTTAAAATAAACGTAATATCGAGACAGCTATTAGAAAAAAATAAGAAGTAACAATTACACAGTAGAGTTTTCGCGACGTCCACGGCCATTAAATTTGTTCAAATATTGGAAGGCTACAGAATTTCGAGCGTTTCTTTTGTATTTAGGACCTGTAGTTTTGGCAAATGTACTGCCAAGTAGTTTGTATAAACATTTTTTGATATTACATTGTGCAATTTACATATTAATTTCCAATTTTTGTCAAAATTCCCAGTGGCGAAGATATGCTAATGATTTAGTATATTGCTTTGTTAAAAATGTGCCAACCTTTTATTATAAAGAACTTCTTATATATAATTTTCATAATCTCCTTCATTTGGAAGAAGACGTTTTTAATTTTGGTAATGTAGACAATTATTCTGCATTTCCATTTCAAAATTTTATGACTCAAATTAAACGAATGGTCCGATCGCATAATCTTCCTTTGGAACAAGTTGCTAAGAGATTAGGGGAATAGAAATTTCATTGTAAAACTAAAGATAAGCCGAAAATCCCCGGTATTCTAAGGAATAAGAACGGTACTATAAGATCTGTAACTATGACAAGCAATTGTATTTTAAGTACTTCATTGCCTGATGCTTGTTTTACTAGCGTAAGCGGAGATATTATAGTTATCAAATCTATAGAAGAGGTTCCTAATTCTTCATTTTACAAATTACTTTGTGACTGTTTTACCGAGAAAACAGATTAGTTTACGGAACCATTAGAAAGTAGCAAAATAGGTATTTATACAAAGTAAGTCAGCCCAAAAAATATATCTTTGTTCGTCGAATGTACATAAGAAATGTTTACTTTTACCGAACCATTGTGAAAAAGATACTTTTGTTTGTACACCTTTTGCGAATACGAAAATTTTTCAATGATGTTACTATAAATTATATAGTGTAAATATATAGAGTTATTTAATGTATTCCCCTCGATTTTCTCGATCTGGCGACACTGACTCAGACGCGGGCGTGAGCACTCTCATATCCTCCCTGGCAATAGTACCTCGTCGATGCTGGCAGTCTTTAATAGTATCTCGTCGGTGCCGCGCCGCCGGTATCGGTATCGGTACGCTAACGCCCCATTACCACTCAGTGTCAAGAACCAACGTTACTGATAAACCACAATTTTTGAGCATTATTAGAACGAAGAAAAAATTTTATACTGCATTCGCATTACGTGTATTTAATATGATTTGGCGGGAACAGACATGCGTGATGCTACTTTTATTTGTTTGTATTTTCTATTGATGTTATTTTTTATGCCTTCCTAATGTGTTCGTTTTTGTAGTTTTCTTATTACATTTCGATATACAGTAGTGGACAAAAATTGAAAGACACTTAAACATTACAAATACTTTACAATGTTACATGAAAAGAAATTAAGTTCCATATAAGTTAGCGTAATGTTATTAACGTAAGAAGATTTCTTTCTAATACGCTCTTTACGGCGAACGGGGAGAAGAGAGCCTCTTCGCGATTGCACTCTCCGATGATTTTCGGATGTATTGAAAACTCATAATCTGACATCGTTGCGTACTTTAGACTTGACAACGCTGTAGACACACCGTTCACAGATATTTTTACTACAAAAAAGGTCATTCATTGGGTTTTATTATATTATCGTGCAAACCATAGGACCTCCTGCTGTGGTGTCCGGAATTCGGGATTAAGCGGGATTAACCGGGATTATTATAAATAACCTCCGAAAGGTTATATCGACAAAATAAATTGTAAGTAGTTCAGCGGCAACAACCTCCGAAAGGTAACATCAGCAAAATCAATGTAAGCATTATGGCGAGGCAGCGACCGCTGAAAATTCTAACTCAGCAAAACATATGTTATAAAAACTCTGGACACCACCCGGGCGACAGACATAAGTTGAATAAAGTTGGAAAACGTAACGTCGTGTTTGGTAAAACAGTCACCACTCCCGAACAAATCCCGATCCTGGAACCTGACTGTAAGAATCCACATTGAAGCATTGTTGGAACCCGTCTGGGCACAACACTGGTTACATTTGCTACGGGCCCCGCGCTGGATTAATCCGGCACTGGCTGTAGAAGTTCTATCAGTCGAACCCACGGTGTATTATAAAGGTGTTACGACTGAGCACCTCTGTAAGGGTGACGTTTTGTGATAGATAGATGTTAATTCTCTGGTCGCCACCAGATGGCATATTGGACAGGATCCCAGAATCGAGCAGCCAGCTTTCGTGTACGTGTATAAATGAGTAGCACCGTAGCAGCGGCTGCTACACACAATCTCATTTATACACGTACACGAAAGCTGGATGCCGGATTCTGGGATCCTGTACAATATGCCATCTGGCAGCGACCAGAGAACTAACCTCTATCTATCACACTTTTCTGAGGGAAGTCTGCACACCTCTATAATACACCGTAGTCGAACCCGAGTCGGATTGGTTCTAGTTCTCGAATTCACCGTTCTCAAAGCGTAGAGGACGCTAAAATCACTGGTATTTTATGGTGTCGGTACTACAGATTCCTATGGACACCAAGTCGCATAAGGTGTCAGGTCTATTCCTATATCTCGTCTGTGGCGAAACGAATTAATTGAATTGTTTACATAGGTATTGTAACGAAATCTCTATTTCGCTAAATAAATGAACACACTTCCAATAACCGTAATACGCTACTTTTCGGAGGAAGGCAACTTATCTCTGGCTAAATCGCTTTTATCGCCTTTGACGTCTTCAACGTCCGCTCTCTCTCGTGTCTGTCTTTCGACTCTCGTTCGTTCCAGCGTCGTTTTCCTAACGACGCTGTAACCAACCTGAATCTTCCAACAATTCTATACAACGGGTATACCGACAGACGCGTAACATTAGTATGCCGGTAGACCCGTAACAGTGTGATACCGTGTAGGCCGCCTACGACTTTGTCGGTAAGGTAGACAGTGACATTAACATGGTAAAAATGTTGTTTCGAGTCGCCAAAAATCCTTCTGACGTCTTCGGAGGTTTATCCAAATTCCGTTTTTTTTTTAAATTATTTGTAACAACTTGTTGCCATCTTTCAGGTAACTTGTCAATTCCCGTTTCCCAATGACTCGTTAGCAACTTGTGATTCTGATGTACAATGAAAATTACCTGCTTATTGCAAATGCGACAGAACGTTCCCTCCAACCTAATATATGATGTCAAAAATTATTTCAGATACACAGGAAAATAATAAAATATTCAATTCAATAGTGTCAATTCGCCCACTACGATACTTTGCAACTGTACACACTATGTCAAAATTTCATACGGCACACATGAGATGTGAAACACTCCAGTAACTACAAACAGCTGTTAGGTTTAAATTGTTTCGAGATATATCCGAGAAATCTCAAAGACGTTTCGAACCTCCGCTGCGTTTACTTGACTTGTTTGACGAATTGTTTCAACGTACAGTTTGTCAGATGATATTCTTTTTTTTTTGTTACCATAGTAATAAATTGTTATTTTTTTGTAATACTGTTTAAATTCTGAAAAGTTCTAGTTGATAGCTTTTTACATAAATACAGCATGTTATATTCTGCCATCGTGCCGCCACGCCAGTGACTGGACCGAATATTCTAGACAAGAATATTTTCTGGCGGTCTGGCAGGCTCTAGCATAAGCAACTTCAGGGGTGTAGAGCGAAGTAAAAGGTTCTGGGAACCCCTGGGGTTTTGGTAGCAAATGACACGATCTTCGGCCCTTGGCCTTTGTGCGAGCATCTCGAAGCCATCTCAAGTTACCTCCGAAAACTAACAGAAATGCATAAGCGCCGAAAAACAGCGCCAGTTGCCGGACTGGCGATTATAAACTGGCCTTTAATCGCTAAGAATAAAAGTGTACGACGAAAAAATATTTAGCATATCGTGGAACACGTCGAAGAATCACAGAAGTGAAATGCTCTAGAGTCTAGCGATTGTTTTAACGACGAATCAGTGAAACGTACGCGGCTGCTTACGACAGTGGAAATGTATACGATTATGATTTCCGGTTGCAGTTGCAGAATATTCATTTAAAGTGATTTCGTAAGGGAATCCTCGATCGGTGAAACAAATATTGAAGTTTCTGATGGCTGCTTTCACTCGCGAGACCGCCGACGCGACGCGCCGCGACGACGCGAGACAGTAGACAGGAGACAATTCAAGAACCCATCGTTCATCTAAATGGTTTAGAACAATCTAAAGCAATTAAAGGTTGAGGCTGAGGGCAATTAAACGTTACGAATCGTGGAACCGGGACAACGATAACGACTTGTCGATAATCGACAACTCAGCAGCACTGGGCCTTACAAAGCTATTTTCGCACCTATCGCGTAAACCAGTGCTGGGTACGGTTGGGGCGCCTCAAACGCTTGCTTCCTCCACCAAGCTTCCTTTCATTCAGCGCGCGCCTTCATCGCAATGCGCGAGGTCTGTGCACGTGGCGCTCTTCGCGGCTCCCATACGTGAGGCCTGCGCACTGCTTGCGATTGACGAAACGCGCCCTTCCCTCATAGTCAGTTTTGCCAGATCGAGGAAATCGAGGGGAATACAGTTTACCCCCTCTCTGATAACCAGATTAATACGTGACCAGTCTATGGCCTCAGTGGGGGATGTTGGAGTATGCTCGTGGTGCTGGAATGAGATAGTGGAAGGGGAGAAGGCGGATTGGGAAAATCGACCAATGTTCGTCGGTTCTGGCGACACAGTTCATAGCAATGGCGGATGTTGGTAGGGGACACTGGACGCTATGGTATGGTCTTCCCTCAATTGAGACAAAAATGCCCAGCACTGGCGTAAACAGACAAACGGACTGATAAAGTTCGCGTTAATAGAATCCTCGCATGAACAAACCGATTATGTATTTGTGGAAAAACTTCTACGCACTCGCCGAAACCTTTCGAACATTTCCATCTAATCGTATCAGAATTCGCGATTCCCGTTCAGCTGGGTCCAGTAAATAAATCAGTGTCTCGTTGGAATCAGGTGAAACTTTAAACGTGTTTTCTTTGAAACCACGGTTTCAGGGAAGCCGACAACAAAGATCTATAAGGTCGATTCTTCAGCTATCGATTTCCGCCATTTTATTGCAAAGTCTGATTCTCAATACCGACACCGACGATACCTCAATACAGGCGCATCCTTCAAAAACTGTGATTTATGAGAGCGAACATGAAACTTGTAACGAGTTTTCCTCAAAACAATATTTGAAAATGTTGACAATACAAATCTATAAAGTCGATCCTTCAAAAATTGCAATTTATGAGAGTTTTCATAACTACAGTATTCCTTCGGATGATATGACTTTCGGCTATGCGGATGATGTGACTTTTTTATCCCTACTACTAGGGGGCTCTCCCTTGGACGGTCGATCGCGCTACAAAGAAACACGATCCGAGCTCAGATATCGGAGAGGCAATAATAATGCAATGATGAAACTTTCTTAATTTTAGTTATTTCAATACTAAACCTCTACCAACGCGGGGATTCTTGAAATTTTTCTGATTAAAACGACACCAAACGCGATATAA
This sequence comes from Lasioglossum calceatum, assembly GCA_963966675.1. NCBI lineage: Eukaryota > Metazoa > Arthropoda > Insecta > Hymenoptera > Halictidae > Lasioglossum > Lasioglossum calceatum. Next base: position 374,638 of record CAXAAD010000356.1, read on the forward strand.
TTGCGATCATATTTACTTGTTTAATAAGCGATAGAAGTTTCGTACGAAAAGAAGGACAGCATGTGCAAAGAAAGAGACGCGCAGAGTCGTAGCGTTCGGAATGTATCAAAGGCCTACGTATCGATTGCAATGATAACGCAAATACAAAACTTTTTCATTTTTTATTATATATTTCCAGAACTTTTACCAACGTATTTGTGACATTTTTCTAATTAAAATGAGTCTGAATACGGCATAATTCGGACCGTATTTACTGATTTAAACTGTGATTGGTAAATATGATTGAAACTCTGTCGGGTTTGGTCTTTTCTAACCAGGGAAATCTCACGAATCTATTGATGAAATTTTCGTACAAGTGGAACTAAAAACGAAGAAATTATGAATATGATACTCACAACGTCTTGTTCAGTATCTGTCTCAGGGCTTGAAAGCGAATTTTGACCGCCGAAATTTTGATCTATGCCGCTACAACTCTGCACGTTAAACAAGTAAATATAATCGCAATTCTATCGTGTTTGGTCTCGTTTTTATGAGAGAAATGTCACGAATCCGCGCGTTGGTAAAGGTTTACTAATGAAATAACTAAAATTAAGAAAGTTTCATCATTGCATTAGTATTGCCTTACCGATATTCTAGCTCGGTTCGTGTATCTTTGTAGCGCGATCGACCGTCCAAGGGAGAGCCCCCTAGTAGTAGGGATAAAAAAGTCACATCATACACCATACTATATTAGAAGGAATACTGTACCAGAATAACGATGGTCGACAATGCAACCATCAAAAGCAATAAGACGTCGACTAGAAAGATGATTTATTACTAGATAGCGGATCGTTATGCAAAATAAAAATTTTCTACCTGAATTGCAACAAACTGGAGTGAAATGGAAATTTATGTTCTTTCTTAGTCTGTTTAGTGGGTTGGAAATAATATAACAGCAATCTTAAATTCTTCTAACGTGTATACTATTTTAAATTACAACTACTCGCATTTTTGTCATAAAGGCATAAAATACTGATCTGGTAATGATATTAACCTAACCATTAGACAAATATCAACTATATGCCCGGACACTTCACCCGCGAGTGACAAGTTTCTGCAAAAATTCGTTTACCAATTCAAGGTTACTGCCATGTTAAATAAATATACAGAATTGTACAGACATTCTTCTATATCCTACAACTTTCGTCTAAAACATTTTTTCATGTCACTTATAATTTTCGAGTAATGGGCTTTTCGACACACTGTGCAAAAATTGATAAAATTGTCAAACTGAACTGCAGGATCGCTGTCGACTTTCTTCAAGTCGTGAAAACCGATCTAAAAAATCGATAAGACTCACTATTGCGAGTAGGAATAGTTGCGACTTACTTTGCAGTTAAATTCTCCGATACTTCGGGATGACTCTTCGTTCAGAATTTAGTTTGTCCACGTGAAACGTTGGGCTCGTTCTGGGTGAAGCTAGCACTGATTGTCACTTAGCGTAGGGAGCTTGGCGTAGGTGCGATGAGACCTGTCGGCGAGTTTCCTACGAAATACGGAGTATTTATACGGAGCGCATGAGTCGATATTAATATTGAGTAACACCGTGCGAAAACGAAATCCCCCACACACTACGTCCGTGTGACCAATCACTCCGTTGAGGCACTCAGTTATGAAATGTTGCTACCGATCTGATTGTCTTGCTTGTACAACGAGGAGCAAAAATCAAACCATCATTCCAGAAAAGATTTATTAAGATAGAGTCACAAAAAACTGAACCCTGACCCACCACTCGAGTGGTGACCCTGAGGCGCCATTAAAAATTGCTTCGTCGTTATTCAAAACATTCTTTACATTATTAAACATGTTGGTATCTAATCAATATTACTAAACATTGTATGCGGTGTTATATCAATTTCATATCTATAAAATGAAAAACATTTTATAGAATGGAAATATTCTAGGTAGGAAGAAATGTTTAATTTTCGAGATAGTGATCGAGTAGTGATTTTATATTCATAATTAAAAATACAGTCGTCACAATAACGCCGACCTACGTGTGCGCGGCTAGCAAAACAGTAAAAAGAATCCACTCCTTGAAATCTGTTATTGTGGTTGCACTTTCTTATTGTGAAAATATTGTATATTGGATAAAGAAATGGTTGTGTAAATATAATTAGTAGAGTTCACACTTTCATCATTAGACTGCGCATCGTTATGCATTTATAGGAAAATTGAGTATATAAAGCTCAAAAATGTTATAAAATTTAAAAAATTGAAGAGGTCAATATACAATATAATTTCTCCTGTATTACAATCATTACGGGAAGAAATAACATTCAATTTAGTTTCTATTTCTTACAATCGATCCAGACAGTTTTTAGTTTGCATAGACATCTGCAGTGTATTCGTCATTATTCTTTATGGAACGTTCACCATTATTGTGAATGATATTACGCCACTTTTATGGCAGCTTGCAGCATACACATAAATAGTATTGCAATAAAAAGATGCTTCAGACAAATGCTGAACTGTGATAGTAATTATAATTAATCACTTGCTACACGATCCTCTTACACTGTCACATATTTATTGTACACACTATACTGTATACAGTAATACGGTATACTGTGCGTAGCAGTATTTGTATGCTGTTTTAATTATGACTTCTGATTACATTTAACCGAGATCAAAAGATTGATAAAGAACGATGACATACAATTAAAATAACACTGATAATGTAAAATACTAATCTATACATTTGTTACTAGATCACATGCCTCTTTATTGTGAGCATCACAAGTAGCTGCATCACCTACTTCAAGCAAATGGATATTTCCACACTCAGATATCTATTTTTTTGTCATTACAACCGATTTCGACATAGTGAAGCAAATTTTTAAATTCGAAATTTCTAGCAGATATAATTATGGTAGTTATCCTAGGTTGAAAAAGAATCGTGTGTGTGTGGGTGTGTGTGTGCGCGCGCGTGCATGCGTGCATGCGTGCTTGCGTACGTGTGTGTCTGTGTGTGAACAATTTGATAAAACTTGAAAATAATCTATTATATATAATTCTATTGGGGGAGCATGAAATAAATGTAAGGAGTTCGACCAATACGATAGAGAGGAGGAATGTGGAAGACCGACCTTGGATGCGAGAATTGACAGGATTCCGCTTGGATGATCGGAATTACACAAAGTTGGTATGAATGTGAGTGAGCGAGGTAGGATCGCTGAGAGAGGGGGAGAGAATGGATAAACTGATTAAGATGGATGAGAGAGAACGGTTGAATTTGAATGGAAACGGAGTGGACTGTGTAAATGTTGGAAAGAGCAAGAATAAATGGATCTACAAACAAATAACTGTATTTCACTTGAGCAAATGATTGTCAGATAACAAAATGTACAATGAATGAAATAAACGAGAATAATTTGTGACGTTGCAAGCCTGCGACGTCACTTCTCCGTTTGAGAAACGGTCAAACAACCGTATTATGAATGTACGGACCGACCGTTGGCGATTGCGAGAACCACCCGCGGATTTGAGCACTCCTTGAGGAAGAGATTTCCGTTGAAAGATCGATCCTAATGCCATCTATTGCACGCGCCGAGAGTGGCGGATTGCAGGAGCGTGCCTGGAGGGCGACGATCACCGTAACGGCGCAACGCATCGAATGATCGACCGGAAGACAAAATACTGGCCGAGAGGAAAAACCATTCCAGATCTGGAGAAGTGCGAAAAGGGCACCACCGCACACGGGTCGATCAACCCGGAGGCGACGACGTGGGACGATGGGGTCGCATTTGCAGAACATCGGGCATTTTGGTGGTCCCGCCGTCGCACAGTGGGCTGGATCGAGAAATTTAGTGACATTTCACGAAAGAGCCGACTTCCTCATATCGATTTCTAATAAGTTTGTATTGCTTCCTAAATGTCCATCTACATCGAAGCTAAAAAAATTAATGTTCGTTCACAAAAACTGTAGTTAATATAAATTCACAATGATAGACATTTGGGATGCAGCATTTTTCAGCCAAAAATTGCTTCTTTTCATCGAGGTGTCCTGATTACCCTATTTAATATTTCTTATAGCTCTTTTGGGTAAATGAGAAACAGTCCTATGGAGTAACAATTACCATTGTTAGTTGAGACTGTTTGCTCGCAATGTATTGGAAATTAATAATGAATGAAATGCATAAAATCTATACACTTTCTTAGACTTTGCAAGGTACAGTAATCTCGTGAATGCTGTCAATCGAATGCTGTCGAGCACCTACCCCATCCACTCCCAGCCAACGTCGCGCCGAGACGCACGGCGGCGATGATTGATCTCGGCTCGGGTATATCGGTGTGAACACCACACATTGACTCGAGTGAATCGAATTTTCAAACTTCTTAATCTTCATTATTTCTCATGGGACTTTCACTAACTTATTTCTGGCATTTCTCTGATTAAAATGACACCAAACACGATATAATTCCAACTGTGCTTAGTGGTTTAATCGACGATCGAAGTTTCGAACGCCACGAATAACAGCAACAATGTGGGCCTTTAAACTGTGCCGGCGACGGCGACACGCTTCGGTCACCCGATCCGTATCTCATTCTGTCCTTCTCTATGTTCGGCATTCTATTGAAGTCTCGCTCGGCGCGATCGACGTAGAAACTCGAACCCTGTCGCTCCAGTCCCCGGCTGCTCGACAGCATTCGAAAGATTACTGTAGTACTTAAATACCATCCAAAGATGAATATTTTTGCAATTGCATTAATAGTTCATACCTACCTAAAACAAGTATGTAATTTTCAACAATAATATAAGTAATCTATTAATTTTATTGTAAAAATATAATGAACGATAATAATATAACTGGAATAAGAGTTTCTTAGTTTTTCTTAGTGAGTATCACTGTTTTTGGGTAAGTATATATCTGTCATTGAATAATAGTTAACAATTGAGAGACTCTTCTAGCGAACTGTTTAGATTATCCAGACGCGAGAAGTTTATGCTATGCTGCAGATAAGGTTTCGACTAAGATCCACCGTTCTGTCTGCATTAAGTTGAAACAAAATCTTTGGAGAGACCACAGTGATCCATATTGAGAGAACTTTTACATATTTAAACGTTTTGTTTTAGTTTTTTACGTTTTCTACAGTTTAAGTTCGGTTTAAAGTTACAATTTAAGTCTTACAGTTTCAGTTTTGTGTTTTTTGTGTAGTTTAAAAGTGTTTATTATGTGTTTAGTTTATTAAGTGTTTCTATTGACAATTGTGTTATTAATATACAGGGTGGGGCAATAACTATTAGCACCTCAAATATCTTTGTTGTTTCTAAAGATACGTAAAATATGGTAAGGACCAAGGTAATGGTACAATGGGGCTGACACGATGCAAAAAAAAAATTTTGTTTTTATGTCATTTTTTTGGAGATATCAAGGTCACCTTGACTTTTTTAAATGGAATGTCCTATTTTTTATACCATAGATCGATAGAGTATCAAATTCTGAGTATAAAAGTGTTGACCTTCATATGACCTAAACCTAATAGTTAACGAGATATTATCCAAAGAAGAAAGACAATTGTTTCGATAATATCTCGTAAACTATTAGATTTAGGACATATGGAGGTCAATACATTTTTACTCAGAATTCGACGGTCTATCGATTTATGATACAGAAAGTAAGTGTTTCCAGTAAAAAAAATCAAGGTGATCTTGAAATGTCCTCTATGGCTCCACCCACGCAGAAAATGTTAGTCACAATATGACCCCCTCTGTACCGTGTAAGTTTTGTAAACAGGGTAGGGCAATAACTATATTCACCTTGAATATCTCCGTTATTTGTAATAATATGGAAAAATGTTATGAACAAAATTTGCACAGTGACGCTTAAGCAATTGTTAGGTCGTGCGTATTAGTTATTTTCTGCATTTAACATGGTGTCTTTATCATTTAGATATTAATTACGAAAAATTTACGTAAAAATGAAGGTTTATTTTTTACATTAAGAAAGTCCTCAAAAGGTGTGGGTGATTATAACAAATTGACCAAAAGTTTACCTGTTAACATCAATTTAAAAACGTTTTGGTAAGATTAATTGGCTTATCTTTTATATGTATTTGTTATATTTTTAAGTTTTATAAACACATTACACATACATGAAATCATACGAAATAACAAAGGTCGTAATATATAGAAAAGATATGATTTTAAACGAATTAAATTGAAAAAATTATTTATAATTATTGTAAATTATTATAAAAAATATCTTTTGACACGCTTGTGAGGCGTTTTTACCTCCTCGGTACATGTTGTATGCGTTGATTATAAAAAGATTCCTCGAATTTATATTTTACGTATTTCATAAAACATTACATGTATGAAATGTAAATATAAAATACATATTTAGTAAGTAAAAAATAGTTTAGAAGATTATACTTAAACAATTTTATTTTAATTTAAAAAATCAATGAAAATTAATTAACATTTATTGTTTAACAAAATAGAAAAAATTTTATTTGTTTACAGTTAAAATTAACTATTTTTTTAATGAATTTTAGTGCAAATTTCATCCCGATATCTCTTATGGTTCAAGAGTTATAACAAAATGTCACTAAATTTCTCGATCCAGCCCACTGTGCGTCGTCTCATCTCGCCTACAATCTGTTGGCGCTACCAGCACCATCTGTGAACCAAAATGCAAAAACTCATAGGTCAAATTTGTGTATTTTTTTCTGGAGAATCCAAATCTGCAATGAAAAATGGGGGTTCCCATTTAAGTTTTGAATCTTCCCCCATCACCACCCCCAGGGGGTGGCGGTGCGGGGTCCAGTTTGGTATCATTGGATGTCCCCCTTCGCGACGAACAACTTTCATTACCCACTTGTTTTGATCCGATGCATAGTTCTCGAGATATTTCAATGTCTTCAGATAAAAAGACCACCCTGTATAATAAGAGTGAGACTCTATTTTCTCTGTCATCTCCACAGCGTGTTTAGAAGCAAAATGTAAACATACACTGCGCCGGGACAGCCTTACGTTGCCGCAGAGCGTGCTGGAATACGAAATATTCAATACAGTATTAGCGATAGTTTTTTGCAAATATCTCGAAAACTAAAACCGACCGCCCTATATTGGAAAAGGAAAAAGTTGTTCAAAATGTATTGCTGCATAACATATTAAAATTTCATAAAAACGCTTTCGACCCTTATTCCAGAATGTCTAAAGAATATTCAGCAAGTTTATGGGCTCGGAACAACAAGCAAAATTCAAACCTAACAGCTGTTTGTAGTTACTGGAGTGTTTCACATCTCATGTGTGCCGTATGACATTTTTAGGCGAAATGACACTATTGGTTTCCCTAAAATGAATATTTTATTATTTTCCGGTGTATCTGAAATAATTTTTGATATCGTATATTAGGTTCGAAGGAACGTTCTGTCGCATTTCAATGCTAATTAGTAATTGGGATACGGGAATTGACAGGTTACCTGAAAGATGGCAACAAGTTATTAGAAATAATGGAAAAACGGAATTTCAAAGAGGAAGAATCGTAGAATGCGACCATATTTTTAAAAATATTTTTCACATTTGAACCGATGGAAAAATTTGCAGAACAAAGATATGTCTTGTTACGAGCCAGGGCCGCGAGTAGCAACGAGTGGCCGGCGAAGGGTTGTCACCCTAGGAATATGGTATTGGTTTGTTAGTTAAGGTGCGCGGACGAACCCAATGCGAAATTGGGGAGCCGCTAGGATTATAGACTGCGAGGACGAACCTGATGCGAAATCAGGTAATAATATTAAATATTAAATATTAAACATAATATTAAACGTTCCTACGTTCAGAGAAACGTCTCCCAGACTTTAAAACTTGCGTAGTACAAAAAATGAAATTAATACTATGTACATATATTCGAATATGTCAAAGGTGATTTCAACGGCGCCAGTTGGTGCAGCGGCTATGGTCTCCGACTGCGGAACCGCTGAAGATTTTTTAGACCAGGTACGAATCCCCGGTCAGGTCAATTCTTTTTTCTAAGTTAATCAGATGTTTTTTCGGTTCCTAACCATATGATTGTTGTTAACCCTGTTACGAGCCAGGGCCGCTAGTAGCAACGAGTGGCCGGCGAAGGGTTGTCACCCTAGGAATATGGTATAGGTTTGTTAGTTAAGGTGCGCGGACGAACCCAATGCGAAATTGGGGAGCCGCTAGGATTATAGACTGCGAGGACGAACCTGATGCGAAATCAGGGAGCCTCTAGGAATGGAGTCAGACGCAGACGAACCTGATGCGAAATCAGGGAGCTGCTAGGAAGGTGAAACTTCGTGAACGAACCCAATGCGAAATTGGGGAGTCACTAGGAAAGACGCGCAGACGAACCCGATGCGAAATCGGGGAGCTGCTAGGAGGTTGTAGAACAGCGCGGACGAACCCAATGCGAAATTGGGGAGCCGCTGGGAGGTCGGATAAGAGCACAGACGAACCTGATGCGAAATCAGGGAGCTGTTAGGATGCGGACGAACCTGATGCGAAATCAGGGAGCCGATAGGATGGTATAGTTTTCGTGGACGAACCCAATGCGAAATTGGGGAGCCACTAGGTAGGAAAAATCTCTATTTGGGCAATTGGTAAGTAGCGAACGAACCTGATGCGAAATCAGGGAGTCGCTAGGATAGTTAGTAGGCCTCGTAACTAATATAATCTAAATGATACAACCCGAGCGGTAAGGTTGTATCGTGTGGGAACGTTCAATTACTAGATTAGGATATGGAACAATAATAATGGGTTTAATAAACTTTGCTCTAATTACCAATGAACACAAATATATTCTAATTATAAGAATCTGTGGTACAATTGTGTAACTGTCGCGAATGAAATGAACTAAATGAAATAGAAAATAGAAAGAAGAATTACCTAACAATGATGCACGGTTTTGACGCACTGGCAATGCGGGGGACTCGGAAAGAACTTTAACACTGCTTAATAGATTTCACACCGAACTCGCGGAATCTATACGGTTAACTTTGATACGAAAGGTACTCTAGCCCGATCTCACTAACAGTTGACTTTCCGAAATACAGCACGACGTGACTCGATACGTGTCTACTGAAGTACTAGCCCGCGAGAGTGAGAATCTAAGGGTTTATATACCCCTACAATGAATGAAATGCTCTGTTCATAATCTAATCGTGCTTAGGGCTTAGGGCCAGACTAATAACTCTAGTTTTTTGTCACTTTCAATTAAATCGGGCCAGAGCTCGGTCTTCGTTAAAAGGTTCAACTACGATATGAAAGGTTATCTAGGACGCTTCCTGCCAGAGACGATCTAGAAGAGATTCCTGTGAGAAACCGAACGGAATATATTCTCTATCCGTAACAGTCTAATATATTTCCTAATAATTATTTTAAATCATTATTTAAGAAGAGTTCAACAAATGGCAGCAACGTTTCCTATTCCCGTCATGTTGTAAAGGCGAGCTACCGATAGTTTACCTAAAGAGTTGTGGATCCCATAAAAATCTTTTTTTTCTGTCACGCACAGCAGGGAGCCGTCAACTCGCTCGAGATATATGGCCTCACCAACTCGACGAAAAGAATCGTCGCCGAAAAGTAGTTACCGCTCAGATATGTACGGTTTCACTTAAAACCTGGGTAAGAATAACGATCCGTTTTTCGTTATCGGTGAGCTATGAATCGACCCTTACTGCGGGTTACAGTTATTGGAAATGGGTGATAGAATAAGCAAAAAGCGTAAACTGTTAAAACTATCCTTTATTTAATTTAGCTCGGAAGGACGTCGTATCGCGTTGAAGCCTATACTCGAAGTGAAGAAGGCAACGTGGAAAAGTCCGTTGCCCACTTGAAAGAAAAGGACCAGGACTGCGTTCTGTCCTTTTCTTAGGAAGTTAGATACACAGAGAAAACGCAGGCCCATGGGTCTGCTGACATCTGGTTTATGTTAGAAGCCAGTGACTCGCACACGAAACTAAATTCGTTTTTGCATTTCAGCTTGACGCAGCGTCACTAGCAATCCAACAACAGTAACCGCGCTTGGTAACCCGGGTTACGGTTCGGGTTAGGCGTTGGTTAGGATCCCTGCCTACAGCTGAAGAACTAAACAGTAAGTTGACTGGTAAGGAAATTTACACAGTACTAGACATGAAGGATGGGTTCCATCAAATGGTGTTAACAGAAAAGAGTGCAGATATATGCACGTCCATAACACCATTTGGCAAGTATAAATGTAAGTCACTATTTTGAGTTTAAATGGAGCGAAGGTTAGGGTAAGATTCGACACAAGTATGATGCAGTCAACAACTGTAATATTAATAATATGTACAAGTTAGCGGAGTCCAGAAATATTACAGTAGACGAGTGAGCTTAAAACTAACCTGAATCAATACAATTGCCGATAGCAAACGTTTGTATACATCGATACAATAACACCGATGCTAACAGCTCGGAGTCTTGTTACATACTGACTCTCACGCGCGTGTCGACAAGCGATGAAGCCAAGCTTGATTACGCACAGGCTTACATCCCCCCTATTTAAGACCGAGGGTCCCTTCCATCGGTGAAAGGAACAAACTTACTAGTATGAAAAATATTTGACTCATTTTTCCTTAATCTACTATCTAACAAGAACATTACATCAGAAATTTTCTCTTTAATTTTAAACGGACCTATTCTTATTGGATCTAATTTATTTTTGTTCAATTTATTAGCGTTTTGTACATAAACTAAATCTCCTACCTTATAATTTATCCGTTTTACATTCTTATCATAATATTCTTTGTTCTGATTGTGAATTTCTTTTGATTTCTTAAAAGCTATTTCTCTATTGTTGACTAAATTTGTCAAATTATTGTCGGTCACTTCATCAGGTAAAAATGAATGGTTTAATCCTGTTAGCAGATAGTTAGGAGTAAATCCAGTCGAGCTGTGAATCGTGTTGTTGTAATCCTTTACACATTCCTCTGCTGCCTGAGGCCATGATTTGTTTTTATATTCGTAAATTTTACATCGTATTCTGTTTACCAAAGTCTGATTTGTCCTCTCGTTCAATCCGTTAGAAAACGCACAATCCACTGCTGTGAAAACCAATGCTATTTTCTGTTTATTTAAATATTGCTTAAACTGTGCTGAATTTATACCAGGATATTGATCTGCGAAAACCGTTTTAATACTTCCATTTTTTTCTACTTTCTTGATTAGATTTATAAAATCTTTTGCATCTCGAGTTTTTGAGGTTATTATGTATGCAAATCTTGTAAAATGATCCACCGCCAAATGTAAATATTTTTTTGTACTTTTATTACCTTTGAAACCTCCTATTGTGTCAATCGACACTATTTCAAGAGGTTCCTTTGCTGGACCAAGTTGAGATAAAGGGGCTTTAAAGATACCTGTTCTCGATTTATTTTTAATGCACGTTTCACAAGATCTACAAGTCAATCTTATGTGCTTATATATATTTTTGAAATAAAATTTTTGGCCGAAGGTTAAAATTAACTGTTTTGTGCCTATGTGCCCCTGATCAGCGTGTACCTCGGTGATGAGAAACTTTCCGAATTCTTCAGTAATCCATATTTTCTCTCTATTATTTAGAATTTTATAAATTATATCATCTTTAATAATGCATTTATCATCAACTTTTAACGATTTCTGATTTTCTTTGATATCGTTCAATTTCAGTAAATTTGAGGTTTTAATCACAGAATCACTGTTTGTATCCTCATGCGAGTCCAGAACCGGATTTCTAGACAAACAATCAGCTTCAGTATTTTCTTTACCCGGATTATATACCATTTCAAAATCAAAATGTGAAATATAATTCAAAATCTGGACCAGTTCCATATCATTACTTTTTTTTATATTGAAATTTTCCAATGGTTTATGATCCGTAAATACAACGAATTTCTTTCCTATCAAATGAAATTGCCAGTATAAAATGGCTTCTTTAATGGCTAAACATTCTATGAAAATAGCTTTCTTCTTTTTCTGAGCTTCTGTCAGCTTTCTAGAAAAGAAAAACACCGACTTCAAGGAGTTATCTTCCTGTGGCTGTTTCAATATTGCTCCCACTCCTTCGATGCTTGCGTCAGTGAAGATAAATATTGGGGCCTCTGGATCAAAAATTGCCAAGGCAGGAACTGTGCACAAATATTCTTTTGCTAAATTGAAACTATTCATGCACTCTTCTGACCAATCGAAGGATACATTTTTCCTTAACAAATTTCTTAAAGGGTCCAGTAAGGCTACGTGATTTGGTATAAACTCCAAGTAAAAATTAATCTTGCCTAAAAATTGTCTGATTTGTGTTTTTGTTGTAGGTATTGGAAACTTCTTAATAGCCGTTAAATTATCGTTTATTGGTTTAATCATATTGTTTCCAATTTCGTGTCCCAAATATGTTATCTTTTCTTGGCCAAACTGACATTTTTTTTTATTCAGTTTGAAACCTTGTTCATATAATGCTTGCAGAACCCGCTCTACATGGTATAAATGTTCTTCGTAAGTTTTAGAGAACACCAGTATATCATCTATGTAATTTACTGTGAAAGAATCCAATTTATTTTTTCTTATCACGCTTGCTAAAACTCTTTGAAAGATAGCGGGAGCAGATTTCAAACCAAAAGGTAAACATCTCCACTGCCAGTGGCCATGATGGGTTACAAAGGCCAGCTTATATCTATCTTTTGCACGCACCGGAATCGACCAAAACGCCGAGTTCACATCGAATTTTGAAAAAAACTTACTATTTCTGGCGCGTACCGTAAGATCATCTATCCTTGGGAAAGGCTGGCTTTCTGGCACTACTATTTTGTTGAGCTCTTTAAAATCGATACACAAGCGTGATCTTTTCCCTTCTTCTCTCTTGAAAACCATGGTTACCGGAGCTGCATAAGGACTGCTTGACTCTTCTATTAAACCTGCGTTCAACAAATCCTCCACTTGTTTCTCAATTTCTGATTTGTCTTGAAAGGAGCATCTATAGGGTTTCTTTGAAATATATCTATTTTCTGTCAGTTTCACTGTGGCTTCATAATCCTTTACTGTTCCTATGTCAAACTTTGATTTGGCAAAAATTATTTCATTTTTTTTAATAATATCTTCTATACTATTGGTGCTCATTTCACTAATGTTACTTTGTTTATCTAGATTTTTATTTTTCTGTTGTTTCTGTGATATCCTCAAATTTTCATCCTGGCAGAGCTTGAATTTTGTTATTGAATCTAGTCCTAATAGAAATTCACAATCAATACCTTCCTTAACTATGAAAAACGGAAAATCCTCTTCTAAGCTACCAATTTTAGTACGTATTATTGCTATCCCCTCCGTTTTCGCCATTCCAGCCACGCATTTAATAGTATCTCTCCCACCTATTATTTGTTTAATATTTTTGTTATCATTCATGAAGGTGCTATTAACCATGGAGATGTTGGATCCCGAATCATATAAACCAATTGCTGGGCAACCATTTGCAAAAAGCTTAATTTTTATAAGTGGGAGAACTATTCGTTTTTTGCCTCCTCATAACTTGCTACTACTTCCTGCAATTCGTTATTATTTGTAACCTTGATATTTTCGTTTTTAAAATTTTTAATCTGCCTATCTTTATTACGGCATATACTTTCTGCATGTAATCTATTTTTGAACCCTAACTTATCACAAATACTACATGGTTTTTTTTCACTTAGCATTCTCTTATTTACATTATCATTTTTCGAATCGTTAATTTTACCGAGTTGTTTTAATTTTGACATTAAACTTTCTATATTTATGATGGATTTTCTATCTAACTTATTTTGAATAAATTTTGGTAAACTGATTACAATCATGTTAATTTGTGTGTTTGTAGACAAGCTATCATCCGCTTCTATCAATAATCTTCTTTTCTTTAACGCGTATTCTAGTAGCGAGCCGTTATAGAATTTGAAATTATAAGCGTACGCTATATCTGTCCAGGACTGTGCAGAGAAGGTGTCAATGAAGGCGTTATTCCATGCCTCCCAATTTAACAAAGAGTTCTGCTTTACAAAAACATTATACCAATCTAATGTGGATTTTTCTAGAAACAGTCGTAATACTTCAGCGTATTTATTTTGGGCAATTCCCACTCTGTCACACTCCTGCACGAATAAATTAATCCAAGCACTCGCATTTGTATTTTCATTATTGAACTTTTCAATCACTATATCCTTTACCAAGGCACTTGTTTTTCTTTCAAATGTGATTGTTGACGGTTCGTTTAGCCTTGACTCTTGTTTGGTATTAGCCTCTTCCAGATATTCGTCATACAACACAACGTTGCCTTCTGTATCCAAGTAAATTTTCTGAAGGTCTTCAGATAACGTCAACACCACATTGCGGAATTTATTGCGAACCTTCAAACTTTTAACTACGTTTTTAACGATCGGATCTTCAAAAAGCTTTCCATGCTGAGCACTCGTCTGCTTATCTGCTGGAAACAAAAAACTTTCCTCTCGACCAAGCCGCTGAATACTTTTCACTTTAACTACGGTGCTTTTCGTATCTGCACCTGCCTCCGAGACAAAATGAAACTTTGCCTTAAACTCCATTGTATTGATTTGTAAGTCACTATTTTGAGTTTAAATGGAGCGAAGGTTAGGGTAAGATTCGACACAAGTATGATGCAGTCAACAACTGTAATATTAATAATATGTACAAGTTAGCGGAGTCCAGAAATATTACAGTAGACGAGTGAGCTTAAAACTAACCTGAATCAATACAATTGCCGATAGCAAACGTTTGTATACATCGATACAATAACACCGATGCTAACAGCTCGGAGTCTTGTTACATACTGACTCTCACGCGCGTGTCGACAAGCGATGAAGCCAAGCTTGATTACGCACAGGCTTACATAAATATAAAAGGTTACCATTTGGTCTCTCAATAGCACCTGAAGTTTTTCAAAGGGCAAATACTGAAATATTTGGAGATATAGAAAATGTGGGAATCTATATTGATGATTTCATAATAGCATCAAAAGATGGAAAAGAACATGACAAAATCATGCAGCAGGTGCTAGAAAGAGCCAATAGGTATAATGTAAAATTTGATAAAAAGAAACTGCAATATAGAATGAAAGAGGTTAAGTATTTAGGGTTAGTGTTTAACAAACAAGACCTGATAATAAATATGTAGAAGCAATAACTAAGTTGAGAGAACCTAATAATAAGAAGGAATTCTTAAGATTTTTAGGAATGGTTAATTATAATTTCTTAGCGAAATTTATTCCCAACGTGTCAGAGATAACATTTTATCATCGTTTAGAAATAGTAACCCTTTGCGATATGTAATCTCATTTCTTAACGTCCAAAACTTATCACTTACTATCTTACAGCTGGGTTTGCACTGTGGCGACCCATTTAACGAATAGTTTATTATTTCTTTTAACTCGGCCTCATTGATTGTAGCCTTTTGAAATTCCTCAACTCTTGAATTACTCATGGCAACGTAAGTGTTCAGTGAACGTACCGCTGAGAGCTCACAAGATGATCCCTGGCAGGAATGCGGTGACGTAGCCAAGAATGCGCGCCCGATTGGTTAGCTTAGAAGGAGCGCGCCTTCTATTGGCCGAAGCGGACACACACTACTACTGTTATGCAGAACGATAGACCCCTCTTACCTCTGTACCCCCTCGGGGATCATCTTGTGAACTGTCAGCGGTACCACTTCTTCGGTACTGTCTACGCTTGGTTCAGTCTCCATTAGATATGACCTCGACAATAAATCCGCAATTAACATCTTTTCTCCAGGCAAGTACTCTCCCAATCAGCACAGAGACAGCTCAAAGATAGCCGAAAGATGTCTGCCGCAAGACATTCAGACGTCCGAAAGATGTCGGCGAATGTCTCCGGACCGTCTCTGGAGGGGCTCCGGATGGTCGTTTGTTACCAATCTATCTGTCTTAAGGGTGCCGGCGCAGCCGTGCAAGAGTGTGGTGGCACACACATACATTGCTGAATCTGCATATACGTATATGAAATTACAAGGTTTTTTTGTACTCAAAATGACGCTTTATTATCGCAATGAGGAGTTCAGAAACGGTCAATTGTGATTCCTAAAAGTCCAATCTTTATCGGTGCGGTGCCCAAAATGCATATTTTTACGTTATCGAGCAATAATTTGCAACATTCGGCAGATACCGCCTGTCACGAGGCATCCGAAGCAAGCATGATATCACAAGATGGCCGCCACTGACAGAATTTCGTAATTAAAAAAAATCGCACCGCACCGATATAACCAGGACATGTACAAAGGTGGTGGTGTGTATTTTTAGTTGATTAATTAATTATTTAAACACGAAAAATGGGTAGGAAAAAAATACAGCACCTCGAGGTTTCGAAATTTTGCACTAGTAGGCACCACTGTCTCTTTCCTAAACTGCACGTTACAAATGTTATATCAGAATACGGCTGATAATGCAGGTCGATATTATATTGTCCATCGATAATACAGTGTCCATCGTTCATGCAAACACTAAATTTATTGATCGCAAACACTAGTACGCGAAGTGGCTATCTTCTGACGGATGCCTCGTGACAGGCCAACACCAGTGGTGTTGGACAGGCAGTATCTGCCGAATATTATAAATTATTCGTCGATAACGACTGTTGGTCGTTTTTCAGGCACTGTAGAGACGTATTTTTTACATCTCACAGGCGTCCAAAGGCATCTTTTAGACATCTTTCACGACTCTGTCGGGCGTCCAAAGACAGCTTTCAGACATCTTTCACGACTCTGTCGGGCATTTTTAGGCGACTTTCAGACGTCTCCTGACCTTGTTAGAGAGGCCTATTTATGCGAAAAGAGAGTGGGTGAGAAAAATCAATTTACGACAGAAACAAGTTTGAAGTAGACGTAGAAATAGTTTATTATATATAGTATATGTACTATTATAATATATATTATAATATAACATACGTAAATCCTATACTCGGGGGAGTGGGTAAAATCGTCTCATCTGATGATGACTGTTCGCTGCTGGTTATCCACGGTGAGCGTTGAATTTTCCTTTTTTTTGCCACACTGTTTTCCACCTCCGAAGACTGTAAGTCGCTGGTCTCTTCGGCCTCCTTTGCTTTTCTTCTAGCCTTCGAGTAGTCGTCTAGAAGCATTATATAATTATTATTTTAATTGTACATGTATGGTGTGTAACTACTTTAACTTACCGAAGGTGTTGTTTTTGAAGATCTTTCCAGTGAAGTGCTCCCACGAAGGTTGAGGCGGTTCACATTTATGGATTGCGTTGCGAAATTTTGTAAATGCGGATTTACTGTAGTTTGAAGTTTTATACGTTTGGAAGCAAATGTAAAAGAATATAAGAATGTGTTTAAGACCTGTTTCAATGACCACGCTGCCTGGTGCCAAGCTCATTAGATAGATGATGAGACTTATGTCGGGGCTGTATAAAATCTGTGTCCTATGGGGAACCATTAACGTCCAGAGTTCTGGAGTTGGTTAAAGTACGTATCGCCATCCACGCGATAGCTGCACCTTGGTGGCGTACTTTTGTCTAAGCGCTCCGTAAGTTGTTTGAAAAACATTGTCGACCATGTTATCCTTTTTATTCTGAATCTGTGATATGATTTCTAGCGGATGCATGTTGGTCGGTCCTCAGTATAGAACTACTACGTCGCCTTCCTCTATTATAACGTCCTTGATTCTGTTAAACCTCATTTTGCTAAGAACGATGTATTTTTTGTGGTATTTAGACAGAACAGTTGTAATGGATATAGTTCGGGAGAAAATGCCGGCTCAGCCGGTCGCCGAAGGTTCTTCGACCACGAATGAATAATATCCCAGGGGTGTTTAAATAAACAATGTTTATTCTCGTCTATCTTAACCTAAGGAAACAATGATTGCCCACGCTGGGCCAACGTACAGAGAACGCGGCGGGAGATCGGGTGACCCGTAGGTCCGGTGCTCGCAAACCCATTCTAATCGGTGGAGTTACGAAGCTAAGCGCGGAGTCGCGAAGTATGGTCTGGAGACCCTAACCTAATCGCGGAATCGCGGAGTGTGGTCCGGTGACCCTAACCTAAGCGCGGAATCGCGGAGTGGGTTCCGGTGACCCTAACCTAAGCGCGGAATCGCGGAGTGGTGTCTGGTGATCCTAACCGAAGCGCGGAATCGCGGAGTGGGATCTGGTGACCCTAACCTAAGCACGGAACCGTGGAGTGGAGAGATTCGTCGGTGACAGTGGGCTGGAGACGGGCGGTTCGGAGTGTGAGGATCTACCCCTATCCAAGGGCGTTGGCCACAAGTGTCAAGGTAGGCAGGAGGAACTCCAGGGGCGTTGGCCACGAGGAGAGTACACACTGCGAGGGCGTGTCCCACAAGAGTGAAACTGGCGGAGAAGGATATCCCTGAGCGTTGGCTACGAGGATCGGAGTGTACGGTAGTATAGGGGCGTTGGCCACGAATACGCATCGTCAGGTCGAAAGGATTCCTTAGGCGTTGGCCACAAGGAACGGCGGAACGGAGACGGCGGTGAACGGTTAAGAAGAGTCTGGCTCTCGTTTGCTGCGTAAGACTGCGTTCGTGGAGTAGCCACTAATAACGGTCGATCACTGCTCGGAGATCCCGACTCCCTTTCTCCAGTTCCGCGGCCCGTATTTATACCCCGCGGGTACATCTTCTCTCGCGAGAAACCTCGAGTCCGCGGTGGCCATCTCGCGGTTGTCGCGGTCGTCTCGCGGCTCGGCGTCGCGGTACTTGCGAGAAGCCGCGTGCTTGCGGTAGCCATCTCGCGGCCGTCGCGACTCGATGCCGCGGTACTTGCGAGAAACCGTGTGCTCGCGGTGGCCATCTCGCGGCCGTTGCGTTTCGCGGGTCTCCGAGAAAGGGAGGAGTCTCGCGCCTCCGATATATTCGTTACACAGTTTTGGCTTCTTTCTGTTCTACGATCTATATTTGTCAAATTGGATTGGTTTGTAAATTTATATTGCTATAAGATTAGTTTAAATAATAGTCATTATTTATTTATTACGATCTATTTATTTATTACGATAACGTGTATATGAGAGATTGTATGATATTTACCATTTATTTATTGTAGTTATACTGTCACCTCGTTTCTTTCATGATCAATGTTTGTTATGATTTTCAAGTTATATTTACAAATGCCGCTGCAACCTGCAACTCACGTGAGGGAGTTCTCCCGAACTCGTACACTCGTACCTCGATAGACATATATTTTATTCGGGCACGATAGCTTAGGTTTAGAATAAGTAGGAAAACAACTAGAGGTTTCCACAGAGATGCCTTGACGCCTTCGCCTTAAGGGGGTAGGATACCTAGAAATCTAACTAGAAAATCAGTGCTACGAACCTCTGTGCAGAAAAACAATTTGGTAACACTCATAAATACGCAACTGTCTAATGAACACAAGATGGAGTTGCTTGCTATTTCCATATTCTATTCAGCTCGTTGCGAATGCCGTTTATACAGGGCAGGTCGCACTAATATTAGTGCCACCGACGAGAATACCTCGTCTGTGTCAGTTTTGCTATGATTCCACGTTGACACCAGCGCATGCGCGTGAAATGTTGCAACATAGCGCAGCACTGGTTGACAGTCCTCCTGACTAGGCGCCATCTCGTCTAAACTAGCTGAACTAAAATTGGCTCTGGACTGGCTCCGTATCAGAGAGGACCTCTGTCATCGTGAATGTAATATGGGGAAATCTCTGCTATGTGGATGAAACCACGCGCCTCCCCTAGTAGCACAAAATATTGTATACACATTCATATGATATTAAAAAGAGATTCAATCGGTTTTTAATATTCAAATATACATACAATATTTATTTTACATTAGTAGCAAATATTTTTTTTTAAATATGCATGAAATATTTATTTCACATTACGAGAAAAATATTTTTTTCTAAATATAAAATGAATCTTTATTTCATATTAGAAATAGAATATTTTTTCCTCTCCTCTCTCTAATATACAGATAATATTTATTTCATATTATGAAAAAAATATTTTTTCTCGTTATAAAATGAATCCTTATGTAATATTACAAGTAGAATTTTTTTTCTAATATACAGGAAATATTTTATGTTTAACGTTTAACATGGAAAAATATTTGTTCCAGAATATGTTGCAAGACATATACACCTTTCATATTGATTTCAAATATAATATAAATCTTTATTTAATATTGGAAGTAAAATGTTCACTTTTAATGTACTTCGAATTCGTGTGTGTCACTTAATCGACTTACATTTATATTATAAGAACATTAATTAAGTAATGTTCCTATTATATGCGACAAAATTGTTGCACGAAAAATAATCGTATCTCCTACGTCTTACGCAATGTGATTGAACTGTAAGATTAAAAAGTTCGTAACAATCATAGATATAGGAATTAGCAACACTCCTTATAGCATTCCTGGAACCTATTCGAGATCTTTCTCGGCTTTGTCTAAACATGCAGAGTCTGGAGCTTAGACTCGCAGCGCTGTTTATAATATTACAGGGTGTTTCACGCAATTGTTTCAGGCCATAACTCCGTTATTAATGCATTTACGAAAAAATATCAAAAGAGGAAAATAAATGGTTCGAAGAACGTAGGCCCTTAGATTTTTTTAGGTGCAACTGTGCATGTGCAATTAACAATTGCATCATTTCTTTAAATAGAAATGCATATTTTTTTGTTGCACTAATTGATTCCTCTGTTTGTTCTACGTAAAAAATTATTAGGGTACCGTAGCAAAAAAACTAGTATCGAGGAATCATTGATACTTAGAATCAGAGGAATCGATTAGTGCAACAAAAAATATGCATTTCTATTTAAAGAAATGATGCAATTGTTAATTGCACATGCACAGTTGCACCTAAAAAAATCTAAGGGCCTACAAATGTAGCGTTCTGCGAACCATTTATCTTTCTCCTTTGATCTTTTTTCGTAAATGCATTAATAATGAATAATAGAGTTATGGCCTGAAACAATTGCGTGAAACACCCTGTATACGCATATGACTGCAGTCAAAGTCAAAGTATTTGGGAGAGGCCCTGGCCCTGATGCAGCGGAGAACATTATTCATTCCTTAGCTATCTAGAATAAAAACTTTACTTGTAAATAATTATTTAAATCATTATATACATATATTATAACAATATATGTTTTTTACAATAGAATGTTTTTGTTTATTTATCAAATATATTGTATGTGTTTGTATGCTTAAGTACGATTGAAGTACTTAAGAAAATATATACATATATCTCTTTGTCGTTAATATACTAATAGGATGCTTCATTAAAAAAAAGTAAAAAATTAAATTAAAAAATTTTTTTAATAGAAGTTTATCTCTTCTAATAATTATATGATTTGATATGAATACTCAAAACAGAAGAAATACGCAAAAGCCTTTATAAGAATAAAAAGTGAATGTCACCATGTAAGTTTACATATGGCTAAGAGAGAAAGCACATCTCTCATAAACGGTAGGTACCGAGTTCGAATCCTCGCCAACTGCATAAAAATTTCTGGATTTTAATAAGCAGCTTTCGAAGACAAAGTTGAATATTCCCTCAAGCAGTGCACAGAAAGTAGTACTATATATAGTTTCTAATTTTTGTTATAACTTTTTCTTAAATTTGAAGATTTAATTGAATGTTATTTAAATATTGGTTTCACATTTTATAAATATTTACTTTGTATTTTTTAAATATCTAATTTATATTCTATGAATAGTTAGCTTATATTTTCTAAACATTCAATTTACATTTCTTGTATATGTATACAATATTCAGATCCAATATTTATCTAATATGAAAAAGTGTGGCTTAAAAAATGTTTTCCTAATGTTCGAAAAAAATATTTATCCAATATTTTGTGCTACTAGGGTCGGTTTTTTGTCATCATACGAGCATATTTTGAGCTGCACGAAGGTTCATTTGATAGAGGAAGGTTCATCACGGCGCGCAAAACTCATCATATCAGTCAAAAAAGTCTCTGTGAGACAGAAAAATATATTGAAATCTGCGGTTGTTTTTCTCGATTTTTCCTCTACTTTGGGCATTCATAATATTAGATATAAACCTAATCTCGTTAAATAATGAGTTGAGCGCGCTGTATTTAACCTTCCTCTTTAGAATGAGCCTTCGCCCAGCCCAAAATCTGCTCCAATAAGGAAGAAAAACCGAGGCGCGCAAACCCACGTTTCGACCCAAAATCTAGTAAGATTGTAGTTCTTTCTAGTTAGATTTCTAGGTATCCTACCTCCTTAACGAAATCACGAGGGGCGAGGGGCAAGCCAGGGCGAGCAGTGCTTCGATCTTCGATTGTGCATTGTGCAAACCTTTTCTCGCCCATGCGCATGCGGGACGTTGTTTTTACGGCTGAAATGTGACCGCTAAAAGACAGCTACCTTCAGCCGCAAAAACAACGTCTCCGGAAAAACGTCTCTCAGTCGCCAAAAAGATATCCTTTATGGAGACGTTGTTTTCACGACTGAAATGAGACAACTAAAAGACGTTCACCCTCTGCCGTGAAAACGACGTCTCCATAAAGATATCTTTTTGGCGACTGAAAGACGTATCTTTGGGACATAAGACATACAGACGAGAAGACGACGGGAAACAGACATCTCTGAGACGACGTGTGCTGATTGGGCTAAGAATTTTATACTTTGTTAACCTGAGAATTAATCTTTGCAACTTGGTGTTATTTTGTGTATGTTTCTGCTTATTATAGATACGAAAAGTTTATGATCTGTATGAATTTTAACTTGGTATCCATATATAAATTGATGAAGCCTTTCCGCTGCAAAACAGATTGCTAGACACTCTTTTTCTATTTGTGGGTATCTCTGCTCCGTTTCAGTGAGACTTCTAGATGCAAAACATACCGGCTGCCCTTCCTGAATTAGGCACGCACCCAACCCATGTTGCGAAGCATCTGCTTGTACTTATATAGGCACTATATTACTGAGCAATTTCAGCGTTGGTGCTTCCACAATTTTACTTTTTTTTTTCCTTATTTTACGTCGCTTTTGGAACTCCTATTCAGGGTTATTTCGCGACGGGACCTACAGTTTTTATAAGGTGGGTTCCGAACCACCTTGGGCAGACCACAGTTTCAAATAGCACATGGAATTTCCAGAGGTGCCGGCGTCGGGGATCGAACTCGCGACCACGGAGTCCGCAGTCGAGCGCTCTACCCACTCGGCCACTGCGCGCCCACAATTTTACTTTTAATATTTTTGAAGTTTTTGACATGCTCTTGTCCCCATTGCCAGTCCACATTTCTCTTTATGAGTTCCCTCAGTTCCTAAGTCACTAAGATTAGAGATGTTAAAGATAGCACATAAACCGTATTTAGGCATTTAAAAAACAAAAAATAGATTAAGACAAATATTCTATTGGTCCAAGTTAACCCAAGATATAGGAAATTACATAGCCAAGAGTAGAATATGCGAGAAGTATAGCAAAAATAACATAAAAGAGCCATTAATACCTCATACAGTTCCTACGTTGCCATTTGAGAAAGTAGCTATAGATTATTTCAATTATGCGGGAAAAGATTATATTGCACTAATAGATTACTATTCTAAGTGGTTCGAGATAATTAAAACTAAGAGTAAAACGGCGGAAGAGACCATTGAACGACTAAAATGTGTATTTAGTATGTATGGGATTCCTAGCGAGATAAGATGTGACAATATGCCGTTTAATAGCTGGGAGTTTCGACAGTTTGCTAATGAATGGGGCTTTGAAATTATAACATCTAGGCCATTATATCCAAAATCAAATGGTCTTGCGGAAAACACCGTAGGTATAGCTAAAGCATTATTAAAACAGAGTGAGGAAGAAGGAGATGATATAAACAATACCTTATTAGAATACAGAAATATTCCACTAGCGGGATTAAGCGTGTCACCGGCGGAACTTTTGTCACGTCCAGTGGTTCAGCCGTTAATAATAATTGATAATAAAATCAAACATGACATACATTTTCTTAATTTCTTTTTATACTTGCTCTAATAATGTTGTACGAGAAATAAAATATCAAATATTATAATTAATGTCAAACCTTCGTATACACATTGCATTTTTTATCTTCCTCTTGGCTGGATCATATTACTCTGCGCATTCTCATAAATCAGGGGAACGCACCATTTTCTTAGACTTATTCGTCATGAGGTGGCTACATCGTCACCAATTCCTTTTAATCGTTTTCTTCCAAATTGGTTTCTTCTTACTTAGTCACTTACTTCTAAATCTAGATCATATTACTCCGCGCATCTCATCGATCGGAGAACAATCCATTGCTCATCAATTCTTCGAAAAATCCTCACACTCTTCAGTGATGAACAGTGTTCAGTTTTGAACTTTGCGCCGATTTGCGTATATGCCGCAGCGCGTGTATGCCGCGGCTCGCTCAACCAGTTCATGTAAACAACATTGTAATTCGCGGATTACCGTGCGACAAACCTACGCGAACCAATGATTCGACAGGTTCTAACTCCCCTTTCTTGTACCTAAGCTAAACGGATGTCCTTACGTTGCGAGCTCATCTCGCTCTCACTTCGTTCTTATGCTGATCGCTATCACATGGATCTCAATCGTTATACCACCATTGAGCCACGTACCATTGAGAATTATTCTCACCGTTAACGTATTCGGGTACTGTTACCTACCGTTGTTAAAGAACGTCATTTACCGTCGTGCATAACTCAATAAAGTGCATTGAATCGTGTTCGCGATCGCGCGAACGCACGAGGCAGTCGCCTCGTTTCTCGTTCCTCTTACACCGTCGTGACGTCAGTCACCAAACGCGTGCTCCCATGAGTTCATGATTGTGCCCCAATCGCGATCGCCGATTATCGCGTGATCCTTAAAGGACCAATCCGCGCGTACCAGGAATTCGGACTCGCGCTGTTTCCGCGAATTCCTGGGCTCTCTTCTTCGCTCAACCGCCGCGCAGTTCGGTCGCATTCATACTTTTCTCGCTGAATCCTTCTGTCGCGCGCTAGTCGCATCGAGTCAAACACGGTCAACTCAAGTGAACGTAATTCTGGTTTATTCACCGAAGCCAGTACAAATAAAGACAAGTGCTAATACAGTCCACTAGTTTCAAAACGCAAATCAACAGTTCGTGTTTCATTATCCCGGCTTCCGTTCTCTTCGCGCACAGCGCTGTGCGATTCCCGGCACCTCAATCCCACGTATCGTGCGGTCCACGACCCGTTTCCGATACATAAAAGTGGTCCTTCGAGCCGGATTCGAAGTTGAACGGAATCGGAGTTCACACGTGCTCTCCTCAAAATGGCGGACTTCCAACGGCAAGGCATGCTGCGACGGACGATCCAGCGGGCCGTCGAGAATTTCCGGAAGGTGGGCAAGGCCAATCTCACCATCAGCAAGGTCCAGACGCGGATCTCCTCCCTCGAAAACGCTTGGACTGCGTTTCGTGAGGGCCACGTGCAGCTGCTCACCAGCGTACCTGAGGACGAACAGCGTACAGTACGTTACTTTGTGGACGACGACTTCCAGACAACCGAGGATACCTACTTCAGCTCCAAGGACATTCTACTGGACGCCCTCGATGAATTGGAGTCAAAAGTGAGTCCCCCGTTGCATTCTCCGGAAACTGCCTCCACGAGCCAGCTCCGGCCTTCCGTCGCACTCGCGCATCTTCCTCGCGTACCACTCGCTCCATTCAGCGGCGACTGTAACGAATGGGAGTCATTTCGAGATCGCTTCAAATCTCTTATAATAGCGAACCGTGAGCTAACGGATTTCATGCGCATGCATTATTTGGTGTCGTCGCTCAAAGGGCCCGCGCTCGAAGCCCTCGGAAACATTCCGGTAACCGCCGACAACTTTTCGACCGCGTGGCGTACGCTGACTACGCGATTCGAAAATAAGCGTCGATTGATAAAAATGCATTTGTCAAATCTCATCGATTTACCTGCGGTTAAGCGCGAGTCCGCGGCCGACCTACACGCATTGATCGATCGAGCGACCGTCGCGATCACCTCGTTGACGAAACTGGAACGCTCTCCAGAAGAGTTGTGGACAGATATGCTAGTTTATCTAATATCGCGAAAGCTCGATCCCGTTACGTCGAAAGCATGGTCTCTCGCTTCAACTCAGTCCGACACGCAGAAATCATTTTCGGATCTAACGACTTTCTTGTCTTCGCGCGCGCGTGCGCTCGACGAATTGAACGTCGATTCAAGCGGTAATGTAGTGTCGAAGTCGGCGCCGTGCCCTCGCGTGCACGCCGTCACGACCTCGCCACCTTCGCGTCCGAGCGTCTCTTCAGAATCGCGGCGCAAATACGAGAACACGGGAAAGACGAACGTTCCGAGCTCGCAATCGTCTTGCCCACTCTGTCAATCGCGGCATTATCTTAGTTCGTGTCCGCGATATTTAGCCGATTCTCCCGAAAAGAGACGCGAAACGGTGAATCGACTTTCGCGCTGTTACAATTGCCTCAGCGAACGACACGCCGTGTCCGTTTGTCCGAGCAAATTCAAATGTCGCGTTTGTCAACAAACTCACCACACGTCTCTGCATGAAGCGTCGACAGGTCGCGCCGAGCCCGTCGATCCGGCCGCTCCCCGCTTTTCTCCTCGTCCAGAAGGCTGCTCTATTGTCGCGTCGTTGTCTGCGACGACGCCCCGTCGTCCCCCGTCGCACGTGCTACTGGCTACAGCCAGACTCAAAATACGTGCTTCGTCTGGCCGTACTGCGATCGTGCGAGCTCTTCTCGATCAAGGTTCCGAAGCCACACTGGTCACCGAGAGCATAGCTCAGCTGCTTCGCGCAAAACGGACTCGTAAAAATGTTAAGATTTCCGCTGTCGGCGGAACTCACGTGAAAACTGTGCGATCGGCCGTAGAACTTCACGTGAGTCCGGTAAATTCAACCACTCCTTCGCTAGTCACGACCGCGCTAGTTTTGCCAACCTTGACTGCTTATCAAGCTCACTGCTCTGCGGATCCTTCGTCGTTCAGCCATCTGAACGATCTTCAGTGGGCAGACCCGCTGCCCACGAATTCCGAGCCCATTCAGATGATTCTCGGAGCGGATCTTTACGGCGACGTCATCCTCGACGGCATTCGTAAAGGCCGTCCGGGACAGCCGATCGCCCAGAAATCCATTTTCGGGTGGGTCATCTCAGGACCCGTCCCCCCTTCGTCCTCGTCAGATTCCAGTTTCGCATTCCGCGAGATATGCACGCAACCCTCTGCGATCGCATTCTCGCACCACTGCTCGTCTTCCCTGGAGTCGGAGTTGCGTCGGTTCTGGGAGGTGGAAGAACTTCCTCGGTGCTCCCCGCTCACTCCGCTAGAGCGACAATGCGAAGAACATTTCATGGCCACTCACTCGCGCAATCCAGACGGACGATTCGTCGTTCGGCTCCCGTTCGCGCGCGCTCCTCCGCTCGAAATAGGTCACTCTCGACACACCGCTGAGCGCATACTACGCGCGCTAACGCACAAATTTCGGAAAGATCCTGAGCTCGAACGGGACTATTGCGATTTCATGCGCGACTACGAGATTCTCGGCCACATGCGACGAGCGACCGACAAACTCCCCCCGGCAACTCAGGTTGCATACATCCCCCACCATCCTGTATTTCGGCCTGGCAGTGCTACGACACGTTTACGCGTTGTGTTCAACGCGTCAAGCTTGACCTCGAACGGTCGATCGCTCAATGACATGCTCTTAGCCGGTCCTAAATTACAAACGGATTTGCCCTCGGTTCTCCTTAAATGGCGTCACCACCGGTACGTTTACACTGCGGACGTCGCAAAAATGTACCGCCAAATCCTAGTTGACAATCGAGACCTCAATTTTCAACGCGTTCTTTGGCAAGACGCCATTACGAAAGCTCCTGTCGACCACGTCCTGCTCACGGTCACATACGGCATGACGTGCGCTCCATTCATTGCGCTTCGAGTCATTCAGCGCCTCCGGGAACTCGACGGGTCAGAATTCCCTCTTGCGGTGCCCATTCTTCGCGATCAGATCTATGTGGACGATGTGCTCTTCGGTGGCGATTCCATCGAACTCGTCCGCGCGCGCCGCGATCAGGTGGTAGGGTTGCTCCGCCGCGGTAAATTCCCGCTTCGAAAGTGGTCAAGTAACTGTTCTGAGCTCCTTCGCGACATTGACCCATCCGACCACGGATTGGCCTGTACCAAATCACTGGCCGAAGACGAGCAAGTCAAGGTGCTCGGGATCGGGTGGAATCCGTCGGACGATGCCTTCCGAGTCCAGCTCAATATCCCGACTATCGTCCCCATAACGAAACGCGCGATTTTGTCGGCAATTTCGAGAATCTATGATCCGTTGGGGTGGGTGACCCCCGTCACGATCAAGGCAAGAATCCTCCTTCAGGATTTATGGCGTGTGCGCGCCGCTTGGGACGACGCTATCCCAAATGACCTTCAAGTTCGCTGGACTTCCGTTTACACCGGACTCACCTCGCTAAATGCTCTCTCTCTGCCTCGCTGGACCGGCCTCGATTCGAGCTCAGGACCGATCGAGCTCCACGGGTTTTGCGACGCCTCGTCCCACGCTTACGCCGCGGTCGTTTATTTGAAGACCACATCCGAATCCGGTGTGACACGCGTCTCTCTCTTAGCGAGCAAATCCAAAGTTGCTCCCATCTCCCCGCTGACGATACCCCGCCTGGAGTTGTCCGCTGCATTACTCCTAGTGCGTCTCCTCGAGTTCGTTCGGCCATCCCTGAACGATCGCGCACATTCGTGCTTCTGCTGGGGCGATTCTACTGTCGTGCTTGCGTGGCTTCGCGATAGTCCGTCGCGTTGGAAGACTTTCGTCGCACACCGTGTGCACGAAATTCAAACTCGCGTTCCTGACGCCGCTTGGCGCTACGTGCCCTCGGAAGACAATCCGGCCGATTGTGCGTCACGCGGAATCTTCGGAGGCGAGCTCATGTCGCATTCTCTGTGGTGGTCAGGACCTCCTTGGCTAGTCTTCTCCGATGAAAAATGGCCCTCCGAACCCACGCCGGTTTCGGTCGACTCGGTCCGCGGTGAGGAAAAGGTCACGGTGTCTGTTGTTTCGATCCCCTCCGAGCCGTGGGACTTGTCATCCAGATACTCGTCGTGGCCGAAACTTCTTCGCGTCACCGGGTATATTTTCAAATTCACGCGCGCCTGTCGCCATCGCCAGTCTCAGTCGCCTCCACCTTCGACGCCTAGCCGAGCTCTCTCGGTGGAGGACTGTTCCGCAGCGCGAACACTCTGGATCAAAGCGATTCAACGCGATTGTTTTCCTTCGGAAGTTGAAGCACTCCGCCTGCATCGTGCCCTCTCTCCCAAAAGTGCGCTGGCAGCTCTCGATCCGTTCGTCGATGACGATGGAATCCTTCGAGTCGGCGGACGCCTGCGACGCGCTCCGCTCGCGTTTAATATGAAACATCCAATCATATTAGCGTCGCATTCGCTGGTCCACCGAATAATCGAACAGGCTCACTTACGTTCCCTGCACGCAGGCCTTCAATTGACCTTACATACGCTGCGGCAGACATTCTGGATAATCCGTGCTCGCAGTATGGTCAAAAGCGCTATTCATTCTTGTATTGTTTGTGTCCGTGAACGGGCCGCAGTACCCGCTCAGTTGATGGGTCAACTTCCGACCCCACGCGTCTCCCCTTCAACCAGATGTTTTTCGCACTGTGGAGTCGATTATGCAGGACCGTTTCTTACCCGCGCATCATCCGGGCGTGGCATTACCTCGCGCGAGGCGTATGTAGCGCTTTTCGTGTGTCTGGCCACTAGAGCAATTCACCTTGAGCTCGTCTCCGACTATTCCACCCCCGCTTTCATTCACGCCTTTGATCGATTCTGCTCGCGACGCGGAATCCCCTGCGCGATGTATTCTGACAACGGGACCACGTTCGTCGGTGCCGATCGCGAATTATGTCGAGCGTATCGAGCGACCCTTCGGAATCCGGACTTCCAAAATAAAACCGCCAGCGACGGAGTCGCCTGGCATTTTATACCTCCCTCCGCACCTCACTTCGGAGGTTTGTGGGAAGCCGGAGTGAAGAGCCTCAAGCATCATTTGAGGCGGGTCGTCGGAGCTCGAACCTTCACCTTCGAAGAGTTCAACACATTGCTGTGCTCCGTCGAATGCTGCCTCAATTCTCGACCTCTGGCCCCATTGCGGGACTCCGTGGACGATTTTGATGTCCTCACGCCCGGACATTTCCTCGTAGGTTCTCCGCTCACGGTACCCCCACAACCCTCCGTTCTCGAGTTATCCGAGAATCGCCTCACGCGCTGGCAACTCGTCAGATCCGTAACGGAGCAGTTCTGGAAATGGTGGGTGAGTGATTACCTCAACACCCTCCAGCAAAGAAGCAAATGGCGACGGGAACAACCGGCAATTAAAATCGGCCAACTAGTGCTCATCCGAAATTCAAATCTCCCCCCGTGCAAGTGGGAGCTCGGTCGAGTGAAAACCGTGCATCCGGGAGTCGACGGTCGGGTTCGCGTTGTCACCGTGACCACCTCCTCTACGGAATTGACGCGGCCGATCGTCAAGTTGTGCCCGCTGCCAATTGTTTCTGCCTCCACCTGAATGTAAATCCCACATGTACAAACGAATGTAAATACCACATGTACAAACGAATGTAAATACCGTCGTTAGCCGTAAGTTGCGTTAGTTTTAAGATTGCGTGCGTTGTGAGCCTTGAGACTCCGTCTCCGGCTCTTCGAACTATAATGCGTGCGTCTTGGGCAATGCGGCTGCGTCCGCTCGTCACTCTCGGTTGAAAATTAACTTTTCAAGGCGGGCGGTATGTTCGCGATCGCGCGAACGCACGAGGCAGTCGCCTCGTTTCTCGTTCCTCTTACACCGTCGTGACGTCAGTCACCAAACGCGTGCTCCCATGAGTTCATGATTGTGCCCCAATCGCGATCGCCGATTATCGCGTGATCCTTAAAGGACCAATCCGCGCGTACCAGGAATTCGGACTCGCGCTGTTTCCGCGAATTCCTGGGCTCTCTTCTTCGCTCAACCGCCGCGCAGTTCGGTCGCATTCATACTTTTCTCGCTGAATCCTTCTGTCGCGCGCTAGTCGCATCGAGTCAAACACGGTCAACTCAAGTGAACGTAATTCTGGTTTATTCACCGAAGCCAGTACAAATAAAGACAAGTGCTAATACAGTCCACTAGTTTCAAAACGCAAATCAACAGTTCGTGTTTCATTATCCCGGCTTCCGTTCCTTTCGCGCACAGCGCTGTGCGATTCCCGGCACCTCAATCCCACGCATCGTGCGGTCCACGACCCGTTTCCGATACAAATCGTGTAAACCAAGTTGCGCGATTTGCGATTCCAATAAAGACACCACGTTCACTCGTACACTGTTTGCGATAGTTCGTTTCCGCCTCCTCGAAAAGCAATCCCCCATTTTGGGATACGATCCAGCCTCATAACGAATCATAATTTGGTCCTTCGAGCCGGATTGCATCGCGGAAAAACCAATTAACTGTGAAGCGACAAACAAGTGAACATGAGTGCCTTTTTTAAACACCAAGCTGACGATGCAGGCGTGCGCAATGCGATCTCTCGAACGATCTCTGCCCAATTTCAAAAAACTGGGCAGAGAAAAGATGACCGCAGGGGGAGGGAGAAATTGCGGTAATGCAATCCTCTATAAGAAGGTTGTCAAATATAAAAAAGAAGAGAATAAAGAGAAAACAGATGTAACAATCACAAATCAAAAAATGAATCCGGAATATTTCACAATTTTTGATGAATGTATAATGATCTCGGACCAGCATATCGAACAAAATAATCATGAATATGCAGTGCCTGCATCATTGAGTTTCCTCAATGATGGTTATAACTATGCTTTAGAAACAGCCGAATGTAAAGAAGTCATAAAACCTGATTGTTATTTACAAGATAAACATATTAATTTATTTCACGAAATTATGAACAGAAATCTAAACGAACGTGGAATATACAACTTTGCTCAAGATACTGGTTACGTTCGAGCTTTTTTGAGTAATTTACAAGAGATCCTAGAACATGAGACGAATATTCAGATTATATACACTGGTGAAATTGGAAAAAAGGTAGTAGGACATTGGATTTGCACAAGATCTGATGGTAACGGCAATGTACACATGTATGATAGTTTTAATGCTAATCATTTGAACCATGATGTAATAGATTATTTGAATGCCCTTTATAAATATAATAAGAAATATATATTTCACAGAGTACAATATCAAAACAATATGTTTGATTGTGGAGCATTTGCAATTTATTTTGCAACATTACTATGCTATAACAAGGAACCAAGCGAGCAACGAGCCTACAATGTTGGTTTAATGCGACGCCATATAGCAAACATTTTGATAAGTAGAAAACTATTGAATTTCCCTGAAAACGTATAATCTTCTTAAAACGTACACTTAATAATGATAATAATATACTACAACTAACTAATCGGGAAGTTCTTTATGTGTCTCTTGGAGAGTCCCACACCAAATAACATCCGTACCACTAACCCTTTCGCGAGCTCGCAAAGCGAGCGAGCTACGACAACCCTACTCGCGAAGCGAGCGGGCAACAGCACCTCCCTAATTCTCTCTTGCACTCGACCTCTTTCATTCGCTTTTATACATATGTAGCACCAGATCTTACTAGACTTCTGAACCTTATTTCTAATTGTTTCCTTGATCTCGATCGACAATTTGTTAATAAGGAATATTAATGTTTTCAGCGCACTGATTCGATCTGATGCTACTACTTAAGCAATTTTTCAAGTTACCATAAAATTTTCTACGTTTCGGTCAATTATTTAGACCATTTTCAAGAAAAATTTTCATATAATTGCGTCTGTAAAAATTATTAAATTAATATAAAGTGTAATTTATGTTGCGTTCCGTACAATAAACCAAATGTTTTAAGAAAAACCAAACATACTTGCTATGTGACCAAATTATTTTAACCTCTTTACAACTTTATAACACATGTTGATTCCATGCCTGTGATATACGGACTGAGGAGAAACGTTAGAATTTGAAGAGGCACTGAATCAGAAAACATCGATCGACCCATTAGCTAATCAATATTTGGCGGTAAATATGAATCGTGAAAAATCCAAGCAACAAGTTTCCACTGTTTGTATACCATACGAAGTTGTGGTAATTTATTAATTGACATTCAATCTACTTTTGATGTATTTTACCACGTTTTTATTAGCTTGCTTTCTTGTCTGTAAATTATTTTATACTTTTTAGTCCGTTTTAAAAACTTGGTATTTTAAACCTTTAACAAATTTTATTTGTTAAAAAAATTCATGATGAATTTTTGTAAAGAGGTTAAAATAATTTGGTCACATAGCAAGTATGTTTGGTTTTTCTTAGAACATTTGGTTTTTTGTACGGAACGCAACATAAATTACACTTTATATTAATTTAATCATTTTTACAGACGCAATTATATGAAAATTTTTCTTGAAAATGGTCTAAATAATTGACCGAAACGTTGAAAATTTTGTGGTAATTTGCAAAATTGCTTAAGTAGTAGCATCAGATCGAACCAGTGCGCTGAAAACATTAATATTCCTTATTTCTAATCTTAATTGTAGATTGAGTCACACGTTGGTCACCTTGTTATAATTTATGTCACGCGCACTGTTTGCATAATCGCATGGAGAATAATTCGTCCCACGCGTAAAACCACTTCCGGCAAATACATTTCAAATCTGTGCGTAAATTGTATGCAGCTTTAATTGTTGAACGATATCCTGTTACGCATTCGTCCATTGCGAGGAACTTCGCATTAATCTGAAGGCAACTGATCGAGAAAAGAATCAGTTTCTCGATGAGAACAGAAACCAGATATTATTTTAATTTTAGAATCTTTATCAAAAATACAATCTTTCTCAATATTTTAACTAATACAAATAAAATGTGGAATCCTATTTTTATTATTCACATGTTGAAGATTTTAAATATCAGATATAAAATTAGACTCCGGATTGCATGCATTGATGTAGATCAAACGCGGAACAGATAACATATTTAAAGAGTTTAAAAATATTATCGTATCAGTCGCAGCTCATTAAAATTATAAAAAGAAGGAAATAAATGTTCATGTAGCTTCTGTTTTTGAAATTAATGTACATAATTTGTAGTACTAACCAGGTAACACTATTACTAAAGAAGAAAAGCTCTTTATTTAGTCTGAAAGTGTTAATAAACTGTATAAATACTCGCGATAATGCTTCTTAGCTGAAGAAATCTGGAATTTTAGGTGATTAAGACGTTTATTCACGTTTCTGTACAAATATTAGGATGTCCTACAAACTATTCTATGTCGTTAAACCGCCTTTCTCACTTTTCTTTTTTCATGTATGGCGCATAGAATCGCATTCAAAGTGAGAGGTGGTAATAAATTGCGATTGAGTCATTTTCACGGACGATTTACTTTCTTTTTTTAAATTCACAATGCATCAAATATACATATAGTGTTTGTTTCACCGACCTTTATCGCATTTGAGAGTCCGCGAAAGAAAATACGCAGGATCGAGTGCGGAAAGGGATTAAGGAATCGTTCGGAAGTTCGAAAGGAAGTAACGAAAGTTCGGGAATCAGTTTTAAAAAGAGCACTATAAGTCACCAACTGGGTTTCGCGGTTTCACGAATCTAGTTTATTGTCGTGACAATTACCGTTCGTCGCGGGTAACTTAATTTATCGCGTAGTTTTTTCGTGCACTATGAAGCTCGAGATTGTAAATTATTCTCGCACAGGAGATATTAATCGTTGAACGTTTGTTTCTCGCAGGGGAGACGACGACGTCGCTCGATAATGACGATTCGGAAAGACTTGTGAATATCCGCGTGTACTCCCAGTGGAGGTTACAACGGAACAGTTCTAATTCGGCAGGGGGCAGGGGGTCCTATTTACGTGTATCGGTGGATGCTCCCACCAGTTCGTGGTATCTAAATGTTCGCGACGCCAAGTATTCATTGTTAGACCGTTAATCGTGTCTAACAGTGTTATTTGAAATAAAGAGTAATTTCTACTCAATTCCTATCAATAAATAAAATTATATAAAAGTATATCTAGTTCTCTCTATTCAGTGTACCGAGTTTTAACCGGCTTCTAAAAATAGAGTTCTTGTAAAGATATTTGGCTCTGAAAATAAATCTAAATCGTTGTATTGCTGATATATTTGGTTCTTTTGACTAATGAGTTTGCCGATCACTAGTCTAGTCGTATTAACAAACTTCACTGTTCCAGTGTTTGAAAACAAACGCTAAAGTAGCAATTAAAACAGTGGAGGGTGAAATTAACTGCGGTTCTTCATGCGAACAATTTGTCTCGGCAGAGTTTCTCCGGTATCGCAACATATAAATAAATATTCACTCAATCTCATCGGCAAGGCATGAAAATCTCAGTCTCGCGAACGATGCGAATGGGTCGGTGCACGCTTTTCGCGCAGAGACTCCCAATAGTGATTCATAGATCGTAAAAGCAAGAATTCCGAACA
This sequence comes from Lasioglossum calceatum, assembly GCA_963966675.1. Lineage (NCBI taxonomy): Eukaryota > Metazoa > Arthropoda > Insecta > Hymenoptera > Halictidae > Lasioglossum > Lasioglossum calceatum. The sequence goes on from CAXAAD010000356.1 coordinate 410,165, forward strand.
GCGACTAGGTTTTCAAAAAAATCAATCATCTTCGAGCTAAAAGTGAGAGAGAGAGGGGGGGGGAGGGGGAGGTTTTTTTTGGTACGAACAGAATTCTGGGTTCACAAAATGTTCGATGTGAGAATCCCGGTTCCGACGCGGTCGTTCTGGCGTCGGAATTGGGATAAAGGTGATTTACAGAGAACTTTCTGTTTTCTGCGAGATACAATTAGATTTCCTGATGTTTTGGCGAACCTCGGCGTCCTTGTACGCTTAATCGCAATGAGTCCGATAGTTCTGAAAGAAGTTCTGATGATTACCTTCTATTGCTAACCTTTTACCGTGACTTTGGTGTGACAATGCGTCAATACGTGAGAAAGCATTTTTGTGAAATAACTATTCAATGCGCACATGAACTAATGAACATTTCTGACGTATAAAACGTATCATTCATGCGACATTAGCTTCTTCCATTATTCCTGTTATCGCGCGCGCGCGCGTATCGCATTCAATAATATGCTAATGGTTCTGCAACCAAGTCAACTGATTGACTTGTTTTCCAGAAAATTTCATATCTCATGCGATATCATACCGATTTGATTATAGCATTGTCTACATTTTTACTGCGCGTCACATTTTTAAAGGCTATACCCGGGTTTGGTGGTGAAATGTCCCCACGGCGGGATTTTGATCGAGCTTGGACCATTCGATAGCCTACCCAAAAAGACCCCTCTCTAGCAAGTTTCAGCCCCATATCTCATCTGTAAGGGTAGTTATCGAGAAAAATCGAAAAATCAGTTTTTGGCCCATTTTCCCTATTTATTGACAATTAAAAATTCTGAAAAAAATCTGACACGTTTCGGATACCAAGCCACATATTAGGTATCATTTCCAGATTTTTCCGTTGCAAGTTCTGCTTGTGAAAAATGAAAAACACGAAAAAAATCGAAAAAATGCAGGTTTTATATAGAAATCTAAAAGGTGCTACTCCAGATTTAATTTAGCAATGAGATATTACCGTAAGTAGTACGCTCAATTTTTTCAAATTCCTGAGAGTGGTGCGTCATAGTTAAAAAAAATAAAAACCACTTTTTTCGGCGGTTTTTCTAAGTTATACTTATCTTTTCTGAATCTAAAAAATATACTATGTAATATTAAACGTTCCTACGTTCAGAGAAACACCTTCCAGACATTAAAACATGCGTAGTACACAAAATGAAATTAATACTATGTACATATATTCGAATATGTCGAATGTGATTTCAACGACGCCGGTTGGTACAGCGGCTATGGTCTCCGACTGCGGAACCGCTCAAGACTTTTTGAACCAGGTACGAATCCCCGGTCAGGTCAATTCTTTTTTCTTAGTTGATCAGATGTTTTTTCGGTTCCTAACCATATGATTGTTGTTAACCCATTCTAACAATATTTTTTAACTATGTTTAGACTATTGCAAAATAATTTTTTAGAAAAATATTCTTGGAGTACTTTCGGCTTCTAGTCATTTACGGACTGTATTACAGCTCTACTTAACATTTTTTATATGGAATTGTGCATCGTCTTGACTTTTAAGTCTTTTATCTTTACTGGGTGTCTCATTCAGTAATAAATCCAGTGTTTTATTAAGATCTAGAGTCTAGAGATATTGTTGTATCTGATTCTGCCAAGTGAAAAGGAAAGTGTCATACATATTATAAAGGATATTATAAGAACGAGGTTTATGTTTCGAATAACTGTAACTATCGTTGTCTATGAAAAGTTCTGATGATGGGTATAGTAACTTAGCAGCTTTTTATTATATCTTTTACAAGCAGCGGTCAGTTGTCCTTATTCCTCCTCCACCTTAAAAAAAAGTCCGTAAATGACTAGAAGCCGAAAGTACTACAAGAATATTTTTCTTAAAAATTATTTTGCAATAGTCCAAACATAGTTAAAAAATATTGTTAGAATGGGTTAACAACAATCATATTGACCTGAATTGACCTGACCGGGGATTCGGACCTGGTTCAAAAAGTCTTCAGCGGTTCCGCAGTCGGAGACCATAGCCGCTGCACCAACCGGCGTCGTTGAAATCACATTCGACATATTCGAATATATGTACATAGTATTAATTTCATTTTGTGTACTACGCAAGTTTTAATGTCTGGAAGGTGTTTCTCTGAACGTAGGAACGTTTAATATTACATAGTATATTTTTTAGATTCAGAAAAGATAAGTATAACTTAGAAAAACCGCCGAAAAAAGTGGTTTTTATTTTTTTTAACTATGACGCACCACTCTCAGGAATTTGAAAAAATTGAGCGTACTACTTACGGTAATATCTCATTGCTAAATTAAATCTGGAGTAGCACCTTTTAGATTTCTATATAAAACCTGCATTTTTTCGATTTTTTTCGTGTTTTTCATTTTTCACAAGCAGAACTTGCAACGGAAAAATCTGGAAATGATACCTAATATGTGGCTTGGTATCCGAAACGTGTCAGATTTTTTTCAGAATTTTTAATTGTCAATAAATAGGGAAAATGGGCCAAAAACTGATTTTTCGATTTTTCTCGATAACTACCCTTACAGATGAGATATGGGGCTGAAACTTGCTAGAGAGGGGTCTTTTTGGGTAGGCTATCGAATGGTCCAAGCTCGATCAAAATCCCGTCGGGGGGACATTTCACCACCAAACCCGGGTATAGCCTTTAAATATCAATTATAAGACATCGGAATTCAATTATGTTGAATACGAGTCCATTTTATTTAAAAATTGCATTCTTGCTTCGTTCCTTTCTTCGTTATATGAATAGTCCGAAATGTTTCGAGGTCTAATAATTATATTGTAACAATTTGTCAAAAATAGGTCCATTAGAAAAATATTAACACGTAGCTCTCCTTTGGCGAGTGTGACTCGACATTAGAGAAAGGAAAATGTAAATAAAACGATTTTTTACGATATATGTATATGGTCCTTCTTCCTTTATTTTGTTTAATTGACTTATTTTTTAAGCTAAATACACATAAATTACGACAAAGTTTGAGAGCTATATTTAATGTAATTAGTAAACAACATTTTTTCAAATAAGTAGCAGTTGTTACGTTCTAAGGTAGACGTTTGAGAAATATGGATACTTTAATTTAATTTAAAATTTCTATTTGAGATACAACGCAGTTCCGAACCTACCTTTTTTTCCCCGTGTGAAATGCCTTACGCATATCCCGACCCCCCTGCGGGGGAGCCGGGGTTATGTGGAGCTTCCTCAGGGAGAGGGTGGCCGAGCTCACAAAGCTTCGCGACCCCGTCCCTCAGAGTACCCACTAAAACACACGCCCACCTGAGCTAATCAGGAGATGCCCGGATCTCCGAGAACTCAACGGATCACCTCCTAGCTTCAATAACATCCCAAGGGGAGGGGTTAGCTCCTCCCATACCTAGTCTAACTGGACCCCGAACGGAGGGACCCGCTCGGTGTACCCATCCCTGGAGCCTGCGAATCGGGCTTCCCGAGCCCCAGCTCGGTCCACCCGCAGCTCCCGGTGCCCCCTGCTCCGCTCGGAGCGGTGACCCGTGGGCCACGCTCACGACCAGGGCAAGAAGGCGCCGACACCGGTAAGGAAGGGTCGTCGAAAGCGTCTCCGTACGCCCCGACCCTCCCCGCGCCACAATAGAACACATCTCTAGGTGGGCGACACCCCGCCGCGAAGAATGATGCCTTGGGGTGTCGGGACACCACGGGGGGAGTTCTAACTCCCCCGGAGGCCGAGGTCAGCTCGCTCCCCCGGCTCCCACATCCTCCGCCCCACGGGGCGGGGGCACACGACGGCGTGCGGGACGAACGCCCCGCACCGCCAGCGGGACATCAGCACCCCCCGGAGGGGGTGGCATCACTTGGCGCGGAGAGGGGAACACTGCTCGCGCCCTCCCCCCAGTCGCCGCCCCCCCCCACAACGGGGGGCCCGTCGCGCCGCGGAGGGACATCCCCCGCGCCGCCACCCTCGCCAACACTGCCGAGCCCCTTCTCCTCCCAGGATTAGGGGGCGGCATACGACGGCGCGGGGGACGTCCCCGTGCCATCCTCCTCCTTGCCGAGCTCGGGTCCCTTTCCCGGACCAGCTCGGCCTCCTCCGTCTGCTTCATCACAGTGTCGCAGAAGGAGGCCACCGCTTTACATGACCTCCGCCCCCGGATCATGTGGTCGACCATGATCGGGAGCGAGAGGTCCCGCCCTTTCAGCGGCTCTAATGCCTCGTACAGACTTGCGCCGCGCGACGAACCGCGCGGCGAACGCGCGCATTTCGGCAAACGGAACGGATTTGTGGTATTACCAGAATTTCTTGCAAACAACTATGGGAGCTGCAACGGCGTATACTACACAAAGAAATACAGAAAATGTTGGCAGTTTATTGAGTGAATTAAAGATTCAAAGTGAAATGTTCAGGTCTGTACGAAGCATTAAAGACATCAGATTCGAGATTAAATGACTTGAATTTTTGGAGATGTTGCAACATGATGAATTTTCGTCTTTATATGATTCTACGATACATATTCTGAGTAAAAACGGAAGGGTTAAGTTCCGAGAGCGCGTTCCGTAAACAACAACATGGTTGGTCACACGTCGAGCCCTTTTCGGTTTGGCTGAGCGTTCTACTTGTAAGTTGCGAAATTTGCACACGTCTTTTGATATGTCACAGATTACAATCGCGCCTACTTGTCAGTAAGGTAGAGAGTGACATTAAAATAGTAAAAATGTTGTCGGTAAGGTAGGGACTGGCATTGAAATGGTAAAAATTTAACTACTTTTATTATGTTTTGTATGTTTTTGTTTTTTTTTGTTATTGGTTTCCAGGCATTTTAACTAACTCGGTAGTTTTTGTCGCGTCCAGAATAATTATGGAAACTGCTGCAGCGGCATATATTCATTTGCATTTCGCATTACTCAAAAGGATAAGCGTCAAAAGCCAAGGAGATGGTGGCAAACAAATTCATACACTAAAAGAAGTACAGGAAATGCTGTTAGTTTAGTGAGCCAATTACAGTTTCAAAGTGTGAGCGGACATTACAAAAATTTTACACGAATGACACCTTCGGATTTTGAGTATCTGCTTAACAAAATTGCTAAACGAATAGAAAAAAAGGACACTGTATTCAGAAAAGCAATATCTGCACAGGACAGGTTAGCAATAACCCTCCGTTTTTTAGCAACAGGAGACTCATATAGCAGTCTGCAATATCTATTTAAAATTTCAAAACAGTCAATAAGCAGCATCATTCAAGAAGTTTGCCAGGCACTCGCAGATGTATGTACACGACGCGACGGTGAAACGTTAATCTTGAACAGTGAAATAACAAAAATAAATGCTTGACGATTTTAGACAACGGTGTGAAAGCGTTGCGTATGAACGCGCGTAATTGTTTTAAACAAATTCAATGTTTTCATAGTCGACGGGTCGTTCAGCTGAGTCATTACAATTGTTGTATTAATGCAAAGTTTTCATAGCAATTAAAATTATTAATTAGCCTCTTTAATAATTTGACACAAATTAGGAAGTAGAGATATAATTGTTTCAGATAATTTAAATCACCGATGTCTGTTTATAAATTTCTTTCTATTTCTTGACATTTATTCTTTATATTATAAATGTTTAGGATATGATATCTATCCTGCAAACAGATTTGCATGTGCCACCCGTTCGCATTCGTGAGCGCCGAAATGCGCGCCGTGTTTCCCATAGCTGATGGATACTCCGCGCGCACGAATGCGCGCCGAAATGCACGCCGATATGCGCGCGGCAGCGTTCGTGGCACCGTTCGGAGCGCCGAAATGCGCGCCGAAATGCGCGCCGTTCGTCGAAATGTTCGTCGAACTATCATAACATCTCAAGTCATTTAATCTCGAATCTGAATCTTCAATGCTTCGTACAGACCTGAACATTTCACTTTGAAACTTTAATTCACTCAATAACCTGCCAACATTTTCTGTATTTCTTTGTGTAGTATACGCCGTTGCAGCTCCCATAGTTGTTTGCAAGAAATTCTGGTAATACCACAAATCCGTTCCGTTTGCCGAAATGCGCGCGTTCGCCGCGCGGCGCAAGTCTGTACGAGGCATAAGGACACGGCGCGGACCGGCCCAAGCCGGGCACTCCTCCAGCGTGTGTTGCGCCGTGTCCACCTCCTCGCCGCAGTGGTGACACTGCGCCGATGGCTCCCGCCCCATTCTGTGCAGATACTCCCCGAAACAACCATGTCCGGTGAGCACCTGCGTCAGGCGGAAGGTCGACCCGACCCGACTCCTGCACCATTCCTCGAATCTTGGCAGGAGGGCCCGGACTATCGGACGTGTTGAGGAGGCAAGCTCCTGCCTCCATTTCACGTACACGTCCGACCAGGCCTGGCGTATCCGGATCCCCATCTCCTCGTCCTCCGCGGCCGTCAGGTCCTCCCCCGGGGTCGGCGGTAACTGCAGGCGATCTGATACACCGCCGCCTGCCTCGCCGCCAACAAACGAAGGGGAGGGATCATGGCCAGGAGGCCCGCCGCCTCGGTTGAGATGGTGCGGTAACCCCGAATGGTCCGCAGGTTCATCTTCACATTCATCTCCGCCAGGGCGACGGTCATTCTCGCTGCCAGAGCGTCCGCCCTAGCACTCCCTTCGGGGCCGGGGACCTGGATTATCAGGCCCCCCGTGGCCGCCCTCTTCCATTGTATGGCCTCGATGCCCAGGGCGGCCAGATCGACGCCCTCGCGGGCCCTGCGTATTGCCCCCTCGTAGGTGGCCTTACTTCTCTCCGGGACGGTAACGGTCACCGCCGCAGTACGGGGAGGGGCCGCCACCCGAGGGGGCGCCTTCCTCTTGGTCGCGGCCCCCCTGCCCACAGGGGCGGGAACCGCAGCCGCGACCTTCTTCCTCTCTCTTCTTCCCAACACCCGGGACCAGGTTCCCTCCAGAGGGGGGAACGACGACTGAGGGAGGCCGGAAGTGCCGGCAACCGGCGCGGCGCCACTCCATTGTGGTTGGGGAGGGGGCCCGGTACAGCGTCTCCCCTTCCTCCCTTCCCTCCCTCCTTCTTCTTCTTAGTGGGGTTTACCCCCCCAGTGGGATTGAGGGGACCGGAGAAGAGGGCACCCGCCGGCGGAGCAGAGGTGGCGAGGACCCCAGTCAACCCCTCACGCGCTTCGGATGGGGGGCAGCGGTCCCCCAACGCTAGTTTCGCGGCCATGAGAGCCCCAAGTCGGGCCAGGAGAGCCTCCTCCCCCGACGAAGCCAGTCCGAGTATGGAGGACGGCGGCGCCACCACCGGCGGAATCATCACCGGGCGAGGGACGGGCGACGCCCTTGTCGCGGGCACAGGTACCGGTGCAGCCTGCTGCCTCTTCATCGCCATCATCTCACCCCTTATGGCGGTCAGGGATTCTCTGAGCTCCCCCAGCTCGCGTCTCAGAGAGACGTTCTCCCCCCTGAGCGTCAGGTTATCAGCCTGCACCTTCTCCCAGAGGGCTGCAGGTGGCTCACAGTGGTCCAGTTTGAAAAATCGTGACCCATTTGGTTATAACTTTTGAACCAGTAGAGATATAGCAATGAAATTTTCACTAAAAATATTTAAAATATAGTCATTTTTAACTATAGGTAATTAAAATTTTTTTGCATTTGTTAAACAATAATTTTTTATTAATTTTCATCGATTTTTTAAATTTAAAAATAAAATTCTTTTATATAATCTTACACAGTATTTTTTACTTTCTAAGTATGTATTTTTTATATTAATGTTTCATACTTGTAACATTTTATGGAATACGTAAAATATAAATTCGAGAAATCTTGTTGCAATTAACACATACTAAAATTACCGAAGAGGCAAAAATGCATCACAAGCGTGTCAAAGATATTTTTTATATTTTTTTATTAAAAAAAATTAAAAAAATTTTTTTTAAGTTAAAAACTGCTTATCTGTACCATAATATAAACATATGAAGTGCCTGTAACCTAAACAGTTTCCTAACGAGCGGAAGGCACTTATTCCTGGTTCGTTTGTTTCATTCCTGGCGGAGTTTCGTTCATCCCGCGCGCGGGATTGATGCATTCAAACAATAATAATTCAATTTCGGGGAAACTTGTGGAAAATGTTTTTATGGGATCTTGTAGGGGATTTGCTGCGAGTAGATAGATACCCTCTATCAATTAAAGACAATCGTAAGAATTTTTCATCATTTTTTCAGTTCTGCTTTATTAATATATTCTATAAAGTAATTATTAATTTAAGCTATGATTTCTCACCGTCGAAGAATGCTTTTTATCGAGAAATAAACCTCCAATCAAAATATTAAATGGTGTCGCCAAGGTTCTTAGAAGAAGATAGGCAGTTTCATTAGAGAAAAAACATCATTTCTCGATTGCTCGACTTTGAGATGCATTTTCTCTGAAACTGTTTATTAAATTTCATTAATATTTTATTTTTGAGATATATGGACATTTAGGAACAAGAATCCGTTAAGTAGAAGTCGATATCTGAAAGTTGATTTTTGGCCAAATGGGTCACGATTTTCCAAACTGGACCACTGTGCGGCCCATCGGCCGACCCCCCAGGGGTAGCATCAGCTGAAGAGGAGGAGGCCCCCGGCCATCCCCTCCCCTCCAGCTCCCCAAGTTACCGCTTTTCAGAGCGGTGGCCTCGACCACTCGACTTGCGGCCACTAGCTCGGCGTCAATCTGCCCGGGCAGGAGGTCCCGCAGATCCAGTCTGCGCTCCTCCACCGTTAGCGGCTTCCCCCGGGTCTTTTTCCTCTCCTGCACCACCATGAGGTCATCCCCAAAGTGTGCAGAGTTCCGTTTCCCCAGCGTTTGCGATGTCGACCCCGAGGCCATCGAGTCCTGGTCGGCGGGATTCCACAGTACAGGGCTAGGACCACCGGAGTTGCCGCTGCCACCCCGTCCGCAGTCCAAGGCGGGCCAACCCCACTCCTCATCGTCACTCTCCGCTTTCGGGCGCGGTAGACCCCTCTTCTCGTTTTGTTTCCGAGGCTCGTCGTTTCGTTTCATTTTCAATTTGCATAGCTTGGTTACTACCCTCCCCATTTCTGGGGAGGGGCTCACTCATCACCCAAAAACATCGATAATTGGCGGACTACGAAATACTCCCGGGGGGCGCCGCCGCGCCCCTACCGCCGGGGATCCTAGGGCCCCATCCCTGAGGCCCCTTGTCGCTACCCGACCCCGGATTAGGCCGGAGGTGAAAACCCCATCGCCCCAACTGGTGCACGTGTGCGTACATTCGCACACCAGTGACGCGCTAAATGGCCGATGCTTCCACCAGCCACCTGAGTGCAATGGTGCTACCTTCACCGCGCGCCGAAGCTTGGTAGTTAGAGACATATTTTATAGAGGTTTGTCATCCTCGTGGGCCGGCCGTTCAAGGCAAGCTCCCCGTTCCGGTAAAACATGACCACCGGCTTACGGTATGGGGCCGTGCCGTGACAGGCGTTGCCGCTACGCCTTCTGTCAGGGACACATAAGGGGGTTACCTGCCTACTCCGTCCGCACTCTGTTTCGGCCGAAGCCTACGCAGAGTCCCAGGGGCCCCACGAGGAGGTGGAGTAGAAGGATTGGCTGTATTTCCGATTACGTCCATGCACAAAATTGCATGAAATTTTGGAAATGGGTTCCTTTTTGACTAAAATGATGATTGTCAGAAGAATTTTTGGCGACTTGAAAAAAAATTTTTTACCATTCCAATGTCAGTCCCTACCTTACCGACAACATTTTTTAAATATTTTAATGTCACTCTCTACCTTACTGACAAAGTCGTAGATGCGATTGTAATCTGTGATGAGATATGGTGCGCTATGAGGTCAACAAAGCTGGTAATGATCCATTTTTGCAATTAGTTGAAGATATCAATTATGTATATTCTGGAGATTAATATGAAATGTTTCCAAAATTCCAATTGTTAAACCAATTAATTGAATATCTACAATAAGAAGATTATGCGATCAGCATGAGTTTGGGTTATGTGGTGGGGGGCCGTCCACGCGAACGAAAATCCTGGAGTAGTGTCGGTGAGGTAGAGAGTGACATTAAAATGGTAAAAATTTTTTTTCGTATCGCCAAAAATCCTTCTGACAATCATTATGTTAGTCAAAAAAGAACCTATTTCCAAAATTGCATCCAATTCTGAGCATGGACGTAATCGGAAACTTCGCCGAAGGATTTTGACCAGAGTGGACCCATCAACTTCACCGAATAACTTCACCCCAGGTCTCCCTCCCGGACACGTACCGAAGGCCGTGCCACGGGCAAGTTGCCCAGTTCACAAGAACATCAGTTTCATCGAGGTTTCCATTCGGAGGAGGGGGATTTCCAAGAGGTATGGAGGCCTCGAAGTCATTCCCTGCAACCGTCCGGAATCCATCCCAGCCCTGTGCCCCCAGTTCCGAACCTACCTGTATTAACCGGCTACGGTTGGGATACCCTTGGTTCGTCGACAATCCATTTCACCGACACTGTTTTCATCAACACGATTTGACAGACAGTAACTTTCATCGACACATTATGTTTTCTTCGACACGGTCAAATCGTAGTCATATGTTTTCATCGACAGTCCGTGTTGAACGACAGGTTTGAGTTCATTATTCATATCGCTTTAATTTCATTACTTGATATTTGTGTAATTATTGTACAATTTTGTTATGTTTATACAGGGTGAATTCGATAAAGCAGGACACTTAAATATCTCCGTTACTTTTCGTTGTACGAAAAACTTCTTAGGACAAAGTTACACTGTTTGAAGGGCCACATGTAACGGTGTAAGGGAAAAAATGTTCAAGGTCATTTTTTATGAGATTTCAAGGTCATCGATGTTTTTTTAAATGGAATCATATACTTTTTATACCATAGATTGATAGAGTATCAAAGTCTGAGTATAAAAGCGTTGACCTCCATATGACCTAAACCTAATAGTTAACGAGATAATATCCGAAGAATATAGACAATTGTTTCGATAATATCTCGTAAATTATTAGATTTAGGACATATGGAGGTCAATAGATTTTTACTCAGAATTCGACAGCCTATCGATTTATGATACTGAAAGTAGGTGTTTCCATTAAAAAAAATCAAGATGACCTTGAAATCCCCACTATGCCTCCACCCACGCAGAAACTGTTTATGTCAAATATGCCCCCCTCTATACCGTGTAAATTTTGTATACAGGGTAGGGCAATAACTATGTCCACCTTGAATATCTCCGTTATTTGTAATAATATGGCAAAATGTTATAAACAAAATTTGCACGGTATAGAGGGGGGCATATTGTGACATAAACATTTTCTGCGTGGGTGGAGGCATAGTGGGGATTTCAAGGTCATCTTGATTTTTTAAAATGGAAACATGTAAAATGTATTTACACAATTATGTTTGACATTAAATGAAATATTATGATTTTTTATTCATTTGTGTATACCTATTAATAAAGTTTGTTTATTTGAAGAAATTCTGATTAATGAAGTAGCAATAAAAACTTTGATCTAAATAACAATGCTTTGTAATCCTCTTTATTGCTTATTATACAAGCAACTAAATGCGTCAAGAACATAACAATGGTAATAACGATTAGTCTACATTAGCAAATACGCAAATTTGGTGTCAGTGGAAATGAATGAACTCAAACTTGTCGCTAAAGACTATGAAAACATATGTCTAAGATTTGACCGTGTCGATGAAAACATAGTGTCGACGAAAGTTACTGTCGGTCAAATTGTGAAATGGGTTGTCGACGAACCAAGGCTAACCTGAAACGGACGCGGTAGAGTATATCCCAACAAAAACATCCTGTAAACAGGAGCCAAGTTCTCTATGGCCGTAAAAAGTTGTGAGATCAAACAAAATACGGCCAAGTTCGTTAGTTTAGAAATATCTCTTGCAATACTGAAAAAAGCGTTTGTAAAAATTAGTTTAAAAGAACGCTATTTAATTTTTAATGAATTACATGGAGTGCTAAATTATTCAAACTTGGCCGCTACCTAACACCTTTTATGGCCATTGGTTTAAAAAGTAACGGCCAAGTTTAAATAATTTAGCACTCCATGTAATTCATTAAAAATTAAATAGCGTTCTTTTAAACTAATTTTTACAAACGCTTTTTTCAGTATTGCAAGAGATATTTCTAAACTAACGAACTTGGCCGTATTTTGTTTGATCTCACAACATTTTACGGCCATAGAGAACTTGTCTCCTGTTTACAGGATGTTTTTGTTGGGATTTCATCCATTTTTGTTGAAATTTCATCAATTATTAAGTAGGTATATTACTCTTATCCCTGATTCATTAAATCGTAAACATTTTAGCCATTTTTTAATTTTTTTTTTTAAATCAAAAGACTGCATACGTTATGTGGTTCGGCATACCCTGTATACTTTATGTAAACCCTTTCGAAAATTTCGTTATTTTTGCGGTAGGACGCACCGTTCCCGAGATACAGCAATTTTTTAAGACTAGCTCGGCTGACCATCCTCACCACTTCCGTTACGCTTACAACTCCTTTAAGGTGTAAAATTTAAAACTTTGATAATTATTCCTTTGAGTGTTTGTTATGGTGGACCTATGTACCAAATTTCAAGGTTGTAGGTCAATGGGAAATACCCAAAAGGTTTTGATAATCTGTCAGTCAGTCAGTCGGTCTAGTCAGTCAGTCAGTGACAAATTTAGCGATTTTTGAGGTCCTATATCTCGGAATCTACTAATGTTGGAAGATTAATTTTTTGTCAATATTGAGACATGATAGCATTTACAGTAAAAGCTCCTTCGTTGTCCAAAGGCCGGGGGTTTGAGCGGACAACGACCGTGCCCTGACACTATTTCTGATTTATGACTGCGTCTTTAGAGAAACGGCTAGTTAAATGACAAAAAAAGCATTCGCAGTCAAAAGCAGTCAACTGTCTGGCTTTAAAAGCTCCTCATTTCATTGCCATATTCCTTTCCTATTGTTCTCCGTTCTGCGCGGGTCTAGGCAGTCCTGGGACACATCTTACGACCAGATCCACATAGGCCTAATCCTCTCGTTGACAGGCAGTGGAGTGGGTAGGCACTGGACAACGATCGTGCCCACGATCCATCTGCCTCCAGTGCCGAATTATAAAACTCTAAAAAACAGCTAAGTTGTTTCGTGTAAAAGGAGGTAGTGTGAGAACTTGGCTGGTGCACTACCGTGCACCTAGATATGAGGGAAACGTCTAAAGATATTAACAAAAATTGTACATTAATATTGATTACTATTACTCTACAGGTATACATACATTCGTAAACAAAATGAAACAAATGAAATTCATGTACTTTCATTCGTTGATTTTTTAAGAATTTAGCTTTATCCCAGTAAAATTCTTAGCCAACAAAATTCAATGATCAAGCAGCAACAATGTTGTTAACAGACGAATGCAATTGAATTCGATAGACACCTACTTCGTTCATCATTAGTATTGTAGCTCATTATAAACCATGCGTCTACAGTTAATTCTATTTGTTATCGATTCGAGAACGATCGAACGGCATAATTGACCTCCAACTACATATGTTTCGAAAATGTTAGCGACCACGGAAACTGCGAAACTCCTCATCCACCTTTGATTGTCGCCTCGTTGCGCTGGTTGCTCAACCGGCTTGTAAATTGAATCACTTTGTTGCTCTTAGGCACAGCTCTTAAACGCAATATGTATTTAGAATAAATACAATAAAAGAAGATAGGGGGATTACGTACACGCGTACATGTTTCCAGCTACTGAATATTTCCTTGGTTTATAATAGTGTGGCGGCCTAACTTCCTACATGCGCCACAAGAGGGACAGGTAGTCAAAGACCTTTCCACCTTTCTTGCAAGTACTTGATTCTCCAATGATTTGTATATATACCGTCCTGAACCGCCTTCCGACATCCAACGTCTAAGGCACGGCCCGCTAGATTACGGGGATTTTTAATAAAAACTTTTTCCCCCACCTCCATCCCCCATACCCCCACTAGTATAACTCGCTAATATAGTAACTAGCCGATTACAGTTCCTAATATCGTAACCACCGTCCAAAGATTGCAATTCTAAGAGCTTCGCACGCGAGCGAACATTTGGAATAACATAGCAATATTACGTGGTATTTTTTATATGTTTGTTGATACTATTTATAAGAATGTACTATCTTTTTTTCTGGCAATAAACATGTTTAAAAAAAGAAAAAAAAGGCCCGCTAGATAGCCTTACTGATGAGTCCTCTAGCGTGGCTTAGGGCGAAACGCTCCTTCCTTTTTCCTCCTCTCTTTCGTATTGGTCAAGCTCCTTTCATTTATTTCATGCTCCTACAATATCTATATAAATAAAAATGTAAATGTCGGTTTGTCCGTTTGTTTGTAATCGAACATCTCCGTACGGCTAAACGTAGAAAGCTGGGGTTTGAGCTATTAGACGCAGCGTTTCTTCGGGAAGGTTTTAAGACAATCCGCATTCGAAAAAGTCCATTCATTCAAGAGTTTTGACGCCTTTTTCCACCGGCTACAACGCTAACTGGTTACTTCAAGTTATGTGAATGTGGCGCGTTTGCGAAAAAAACATTGATGTATAATAATCGATATGGTTTCGTGTTGATTCGCATTATCACCAATGCGTCACGGGTCGGCCGGAACAGTATAGTGTATAATGTGTGTGCGTGTGTTGTATATTGTATATTGTATATTGTATTAAATTATTGTAAAATTCAAATGAAAAGTTCATTATGTTTGTTAATTAAGAATTATTGTATAGATTTTTTATTATTAATAGGTATATATAATTATCTGCAAATCTGTATGGTTAATTGATTATAGTCGGTAACTTTTTAAAATATAATACTTATGTTTGTTTGAATATTTGTAATTTTTTAAAGAAGACAGTAATAACATGTTTTTGTTTTCTCACTAATTTTAATAAAATTCATTGATTCAAAAACTATGGATTACTCTCGTTTGAAAGTCTGAACAGCCAATTTTGCATTATAATTCATCATTCACACGATTATTCAGACATTTCCGGTGGTGTGACAAAAAAATGTTTCCTACAAAAAGTAATCAGTACTCAGTCTTCTACAAATCTCAATACAAAAAATTTAAATAATACCTTTTTGTTAATAAAAAATGGTGTTCACCTTGATTATTTATTAATAACTATATATTTTTTATTCAATAATATTATAGCTGACGCCAAGACGAATCCGACGATATATTTAATGTGGTCTTTATGTTTTGAAATAATGGTGAAATAGGCGTGAACTGCTAGCACGGCGATCTGGCCCATTGGGGACTGTTTAGTTTGCACCGGCCGGCCGGCACCGGCACCGGCACACCAATGCTTAAGGATAGGGAGCCCGGAATTGGAAACGCCGGCACGGTTTCTCAACGAAATTTTTTGTTGCCGGCCAACCGTGCCTGGCGGGACATCTCCCTCGGCGAGGGTCAGGACTGTCACGACGAGAATCTTCTCAGTGGTATTCTGCTTGAAATTATATCGTGAAATATATATAACTAGAAAGATTCACCTATTCGGAGTGATTTGTTCTGCAAGTTTCTCATTGCATTGGAATTCACCTGAGTAGATTGATCTGCGTTTGAATTGAAATATTTGGTTGGTATTTTAAAATTATTAAGTTTTTTCTTTGATTTTTAGTTCGTGTTTTTTTAACAAAAAATATTGTATACCCACAAGCATTGTAAAATAAAACATATAAATGTCACATCTGCGACAGATAAAAACAAGCTTTTAAAAAATACTGAGCCACAGCAACGCGTGGCGGGGAAAGCTAGTTATAAATAAAAGATAATTTTCGAGTTTTATCAAATTTTTCACACACACACATACGCGTGCGCGGCACACACACGATTCATTTTCAACCTAAGATAACTATCATAGTTATATCTACTAGAAATTTCGAATTTAAAAATTTGATTCACGATGTCGAAATCGGGCAATAAGGTTGTAATGACACAAAAATAGATATGTGAGTGCGCAAATATCCATTTTCTTGAAGTAGGTGATGCAGCTACTTGTGATGCTCGCAATAACAGTTTAGCATTTGTCTGAAGCATCTTTTTATTGCAATACTATGTATGTACATGCTGCAACCTGCCATAAAAGTGGCTTAATATCAATAATGGTGAACGTTTCATAAAGAATTTTGCTATAAATGCATAAAGATCCGCAGTCTAATGATGAAAGTGTGAATTCTCTAGTAATTATATTTACACAACCATTTCTTTATGCAATATATTTTCACAATAAGAAAGTGCAACTACAATAACAGATTTCAAGGAGTAGATTCTTTTTACTGGTTTGTTAGCCGCGCTGACGTAGGTCGGCGGTATTGTGACGTCTGTATTTTTAACAATTTTAACCCTTCCGACCCGACAGAGGTACGCCGCGCCGTCTGTCCCCTCGCACAGCCGACGCACGGCCGGCTATTGTTTGATTTTCCATATCTCTATGTCACTGTCACTATCACTATCTATATCACTACTAAGATCGGATTCATTTTCAAATTCACATTTTGATTTTTCCATAGACGTGTCTTTACTCATTGATGCCACGACTGCTAAGAGTGAGTATACGTAGCATCGAAAACATTTCGGGTCCCGAGCATCGTCGTCTACATACCTATGGTTTGTCAGGCAAAACGCCGCATGTCACAATTTCAAAAAATTGCAGCATGCATTAATTGAGCTTTTAGAGTATAGGATTTACGTATTTACCAAATAAATAATCATGATAACAAACTCGGGTAATTGTGCATAAAAGGTCCCACCTCACCGATTTTGATAAAATTTAAATATGTTGTAAAACTCAAAATTCTGAACAACTTTTTCCTATACATTGTGACGTTGCAAGTTTGCGACGTCCCTTCTTCGTCAATTTTCGTGCGGGGTTTGAGATTATTAAAGGACCGGACCGCCCTCTAACGGGACACGGAACGACATGCACAGGATTCGAGAGCGTTCCACGAGGAGATTCCGCTATTATCGAGATCTCCTTAATGACATCTGTCGCGCGCGCCGAGAACGGCAAGTTTCAGGGCCGTACGAGGAACGTGTCGACGGACCCACCGACCAACCGAATTTCCGCGGGAAAGCAAACAGCATCCCGCAGCACAGGACGGGCCCGCCAAAAAGCAATGGCCAATTGAAAAGCCCTGTGCACAGGCGAAAACTTGGCACGAACGCACCCGGCGAAACAACCGGAGGCGTCGCAAGGATGAGAGCTCTACGGAACATCACGTCGGCCACGACGACTTTGAGATCCTGACGCCGCCTCACCCTGCAGAAACCGAGCTCCCGCGGGGTCGGTGCCATCGTCGTCAAGGCCGCGCCTCCACTCTCGGAGCGCGGCGCATAGGAAAATTGCGTGTTTCGGTCCGGGGCCCTAGGACGCTAAAGGAAACGCTCCTGCTGCTTATGCTGCACGCGAGAGAAGCGCGTCTATAGAAATTCAGTTTGACGGTCGCGTGGAGGGGGAACTAGGTTCGATCCGTCGCCTGCCGAAAAGCCGATAGATCGATCACTGTCGCGCTGGCTCTCGTTATCGTACGACGCATCATTTTCTATCGTGTCGCGTAGCGAATAAAGAAAGTAAGATTTCGTCGCGAAAGTTCCGTGTTCCGTTGAGGGTTCCTGTGACTCCCAGAACGAAGCCGAACACCCGCTGTCTCGAAGAATATCGACGTGCGAACCACGGTCTTTCCGAGTCGTTTTCCGGGTGACTAAACGCAACGGCACGAGAAACGGTAAGTCGTCTCAGTGATCATTTCGGGTATTTCGTAGCAAGGCGGCTCGACCTTCGTCGCGCGGGGACGAACGCTTCCCGTCTCGTCCTCGGGGATTTGAATGTGAATCGTACTCGTACCGCGAGTATTGTGAGTTTCGAGTATTACGAGAGAGTTTTCCGAAATTGCGAGCGCGGAAGTGTTTCCTCGAAGGGGTTTCGTTTGGCTAGGACAATCTCGGCGGTAATTGCGGTTATCTCGAATCCTATGTCTAGTCGTTAGCGTAACGCGAAAACATCGTGCGTGTCGTCGTGAATTCCGTGCGAAGGCTATCACGGCAGTCTCGTATTTCGCCGAACATCTGCGTCTCGCGTTCTTCGGTAATTCGTAGCCAATCCACTGCGATTAATTCCGTCAGCATCGTAGCGAGCGAACGCGACAAGACAACCGCGCGGCGAGCGTCCATCTTTTCGTCATCTTGTATGAAGAGCGCGGGCTCTCGGGTCGCGGCCACGTGGCCGCTAATTTTGTAACCTTTGACCGCTGCAATAAACAGCTCGAGACTAAACGTTGTCAGTTACTCTGCGCACCCTGTGAGATCCGCCCTGCCGAGAGGGCTGTCCTAATCTTTCCCGTGTCCGAACCACCTGGTCTACTCGCGTAGCCGTTTCGATCCGCGTATCTCGAGGATTCGACCCTCGAATCCGGCTTTCCGAAGTTGCACGTTTCGCGTATTTCGTGTGGCACCTCCGCGGTGCCTGGCGCCCGAACATTGCGCGTTCCGTCGGGGAGTTGTCGGGTTTTCGAGTCTCGCTTTGTCCCGAGCGGACCGCGTGCACTCGGCCTGGTTTCAACGCCTGCAAGGCTCGGAGTTGGCCGTTTTCGCGAGTCCACCCGCTCGTGGAAAACATTCAACGTGACAACATGTAACCGCCACTCAGCCTTCGTTTTTGAGATATTTGCGAAAAACTGCAGCTACTACTCCATCGAATTTTGCCTATACGACACACGTGCATGCCCGTGTTGTACGTATGCGTCAGCATGATGCGACCATTCGTCCACTGTTTCTACAAATATATCACTACGGTCGTTGAACGATCTATATATCGCGTGAACTTTTTAAATCATATGATAATGAAAAATGAGTGCATATTACGACGAGACCACACACGCCCCCACAGTGCTTCTGAGAGGAAACGGTTAACGACTGCGGATAACCCGAAAAGTCTATGCGGAAATTGTATTACTCTGAGTTAGGTTTGGCTAGATAACTGAAGTTGTTGTTAATCTGGTTTACACTTTCGAAGATGTCAATGCTCAGAATTGGATGAAATTTTGGTAACGGATTCCTTTTTGTCTAAAATGTCGTTAGCCGTTTCGGTAATTATATAGAAGTAGGGCTTCCTCTCCGATTTTGATGACCTTGAAATCTCATTTGGGGCCCCAGCGAGGTGAAAATGTTTAAATGACCGTTGGACAACATTGAACCTACCTACTCGTTAAAATCCACAAGGGCATTTCTAATATCCGCCCTATGGAATTATCGTGTAGAAGGGGTCAATGCCCTTTCACTTTTAAATTGTTCTCACATGTATCCACAAATCCTTATGCTGCACTTTAATTGTTCATAACACCGTACATAATACACTGAAACAAACTACACATATGCTCTAGCACTATTTACAATATCATACACACGCACTACAAGTTCACAGGGAGTCCAAGTTTAATGAGGGGAATGAGGAGAATGTAAAGAACACACTGGTAATCCTTTAATGTTGAAACACTGCACTTTATTGAACTTTATTTACGTCGCGAGACTCGCTCACAGACGGAACAGACATCTTGAGGTCGTGTGATTTCTTTGAACGGAAATCTTCGACGTGTGCGAGAAGAATCGTCCGTACAAGCTAGCATCCGTATACACGCTGATTCGAGACAGCGTGTACAGACAACGTGACAGTGTGTATTTTTTAGAGAGAGAGAGAGAAATAAATATAAAATCATAACTCGATCACTATCTCGAAAATTAAACATTTCTTCCTACCTAGAATAATTCCATTCTATAAAATGTTTTTCACTTTATAGATATGAAATTGATATAACACCGCATACAATGTTTAGTACTATTGATTAGATACCAACATATTTAATAATGTAAACAATGTTTTGAATAACGACCAAGCAATTTTTAATGGCGCCTCAGAGTCACCACTCGAGTGCTAAGGGTTCAGTCTTTTGTGAGCCTATTTTAATAACCACAGAAATCTGTTCTGGAATGATGGTTTGATTTTTGCTCCTCGTTGTAAAAGCAAGATAATCGGATCGGTAGCAACATTTCATAAATGAGTGATAATAACCTTCTTGTTAGCTGCAGGTCCCCACTACGCGCACACAGGACGTGACGGAATCCGTGGATTCGTGGGTCAAAAACTTTAGACGCAGCCTATTGGTCACACGGGCGTTGTGTGTGGGGGATTTCGTTTTCGCACGGTGTTACTCAATATTGATATCGACTCATGCGCTCCGTATAAATACTCCGTATTTCGTAAGAAACTCGCCTACAGGTCTCACCGCACCTACGTCTAGCTCCCTACGATAAGTGACAATCAGTGTACGCTTCAAGCAGAACGAGCCCAACGTTTCACGTGGTGATACTAAATTCTGAACGAAAATCCATCCTGAAGTATCGGAGAATTTAACTGCAAAGTAAGTCACAACTATTCCTACTCGCAACAGTGAGTCTTATCGATTTTCTCGATCGGTTTTCACCATTTCTGAAGAATCCCGAACACTCTGCTAGGGAGATCGACTTGAAGAAAGTCGACAGCGATCCTGCAGTTCGGTTTGACAATTTTCTCAATTTTTGCACAGTGCGTCGGAAAGTCCATTACTCGAAAATTATAAGTGACATGAAAAAATGTTTTAGACGAAAGTTATAGGATATAGAAGAGTGTTTGTACAATTCTATATTTATTTGACATGGCAGTAACCTTGAATTGGTAAACGAATTTTAGTAGAAACTTTTCACTCGCGGGTGAAGTGTCCGGGAATATAGTTAATATTTGTCTATTGGTTTTAATATCATTACTAGACCAGTTATTTATGCCTTTATGACAAAAATGCGAGTAGTTGTAATTTAAAATAGTATACACGTTAGAAGAATTTAAGATTGCTGTTATATTATTTCCAACCCACTAAACAAACTAAGAAAGAACATAAATTTCCATTTCACTCCGGTTTGTTGAAATTCAGGTAGAAAATTTTTATTTTGCATAACGGTCCGCTGTCTAGTAATAATTCATCTTTCTAGTCGACGTCTTATTGCTTTTGATGGTTGCATTGTCGACCATCGGAATTCTGGTACAGTATTCCTTCTAATACAGTATGATGGTTACGCCTTGGACGGTCGATCGCGCTACAAAGAAACACGAACCGAGCTAGAATATCGGTAAGGCAATACTAATGCAATGATGAAACTTTCTTAATTTTAGTTATTTCATTACTAAACCTTTACCAACGCGCGGATTCGTGACATTTCTCTGATAAAAATCGCTGTGTGAGCTGTTTACAGAACCGATCACTGAACAAGACGTTGTGAGTTTCATATTCATAATTTCTTCGTTTTTAGTTCCACTTGTACGGAACTTTCATGAATAGATTTGTGAGATTTCCCTGGTTAAAAAAAATCAAACTGGACAGAGTTCCATTCATATTTACCGATATCACAGCGGGTTATGATCACACTTTAAATCAGTAAATGAATATGGTTCGAATTATGCTATTCAGACTCATTTTAATTTAAAAAATCTCAAAAATACGTTGGTAAAAGTTCTGGAAATAAATAATAAAAAATGAAAAAGTTTTGTAGTTGCGTTATCATTGCAATCGATACATAGGCCTTTGATACATGCCGAACGCTACGACTCTGCGCGTCTTTTTCTTTCCCCACGCTGTCCCCCTTTGCGTACAAAACTTCCATCGCTTATTAAACAAGCAAATATAATCGCAATTATATCGTGTTTGGTGTCGTTGTAATCAGAAAAATTTCAAGTTTCCGCGCGTTGGTAAACGTTTAGTAATGAAATAACTAAAATTAAGAAAGTTTCATCATTGAGACTTGAAAGTGTTTCTTTGTAGCGGAATCGACCGCCCAAGAGGGAACCCCCTATATGTATATAAGATAAAAAAGTAACATAATCCTGTAGTTATGAAAACCCTCATAAATTGCAATTTTTGAAGGGTCGACTTTATAGATTTGTATTGTCAACTTTTTTCAAACATTGTTTTGAGGGAAACTCGTTTCAAGTTTCATGTTCGCTCTCATAAATCACAGTTTTTGAAGGATGCGCCTGTATTGAGGTATCGTCGGTGTCGGTATTGAGAATCAGACTTTGCAATAAAATGGCGGAAATCGATAGCTGAAGAATCGACCTTATAGATTTTTGTTGTCGGCTTCCCTGAGACCGTGGTTCCAAAGAAAACAGGTTTAAAGTTTCATGTTCACTCTGATTCCATCGAGACACTGATTTATTTACTGGACCCAGCTGAATAGGAATCGCGAATTCTAATACGATTAGATGGAAATGTTCGAAAGGTTTCGGCGAGTGCGCAGAAGTTTTTCCACAAATGCATAATCGGTTTGTTTATGCGAGGATTCTATTAACGCGAACTTTATCAGTCCGTTTGTGTGTTTATGCCAGGGTTGGGCATTTTTGTCTGAATGGAGGGAAGACCATACCATAGCGCCCAGTGTCCCCTACCAACATCCGCCGTTGCTATGAACAGTGTCGCCAGAATCGACCAACATTGGTCGATTTTCCCAATCAGCCTTTTCCCCTTCGACGATCCCATTCCAGCACCATGAGCATTAGGGTGGACCTTAGCTATACTTGATGAAAATTATTTTGCAAAATTTTTTCCTGGGCACCCCCCAGAATTGTGACAACGGTTGAGAAAATGATCTGGAAAAAATTTGGGGCCGATTGGATCATGGGAAACCGGCGCTCAACGAATTTGAAAATTCTTTTTTTTAAATCTTGACATAAATATACGTTCGAACATGTCGTTGAATTTGTCTTTTTTTTCTCTGTAAGAATCCATATATAGCATAATCAGTTGTTAATATAAAAAACATCCGTGACCTTGAAAACTTGAAAAAATGACCTTGAAAAAATTTTTTTTCTCTAATGCTATATTCACCTCCTTATATACTACAACTTTTGTTTGAAGAGTTTTTTCATATATACATAACTGACAGAGATATTACATAAATTCATTAATACGCTCCAATCTACAATAGAAAAACAGTTATTATGTAAATTACCAAAAGAGTTGACATCAAAGTATTTCGTCCCGGATTTGCTGGCGGACTCGTCAGTAGGGCCCAGCAATTCCTGTCTCAATTCTTGATACAATCATGTAAGTTTTTAAATTATGTATCACTAAGCGTTTCGTCCTAGATCTGCTTGTGGACATTCGGTAAGACCAAGCAGATCCTGCCCTAGGCGCGACTGTGTTAACCCTTTCGAAGTGTAATTCCAAAAAAACTCTCAGTTAACAAACAGTCTTCAATGCGTCTTAAAAATGTAATCTATCATGAAGGGATTGATCAGGTGTTTCTCTCTACATATATTAAAGAATCTTTAAAAATCCTCTGACAAACTCTGTTTTGTGGCGTCAGGATACTGCTTTCGATATTCCATCACAGTTTGTAGTATATGTTGTTTTTCCTCTTCGTTTCTTGATAAACTTTGATTATAATCTTGCATCAGTTTAACGCCCCGTTCAGCGGTATCATTGACCACCTTCAGTCCTTGAACTATGTTCATCCCAATTTTGAAATCAGTGTCATTATTCCATGTACAAGGATCTTTTCCCAAAAATTATGTTGGTATTAAAAATTTTTCAAACAATCGTTTGGAATGTGGAGAAATGAAATGGTTTATTTTTTTGTCTATATATTTGTGTACATCATCTGGACAGATCGTATATTTCTTTATACTTTTTTTGCCATCGTTCTCTGCACTGGCATTCATTGCTTCTACCATTTGTACTTTAGTTTCATGTGATACGGCACTATCAAAAAATAACAATGCAGCCGTTTCTGGTGCATTGGACAGGACACCTTTAATTGTTCAAGTTTTCTACCGAAGATTCTAAGGGAGAGTTAGGTACCTTGAAACCGTACATACCAGGCGCGAATGTTTTTTAAGACCGTATTTTAATGGCCGAGGATAATCGTTAATGGGGACCAAGTTTAGGGTGCGTTGCAAGTTTACAAGATACATAAAAATAAAATGTTTGGGCCACATCTAGGATGGTAACCAAATAGCTAGTCATAAAATAAAGGTTTGACAGAGGATCACGGTGCAACGGTTCTCTGCGAATGAATACAATTCTTTACGTTTCAACACGAACGTGTCATAAAATGGTGCGAAAGGCAAATCTCCGTGCTGCAATTCTTTACAAAGGATATATGAACTTTCTGAAGGATTACAGTTCTTTACGACGGAACAATTATACTTGGAAGGCGTTCAAAACTAAAATTCTAAAAAATATACGAATTAACTATTTAAGAAACTGTAGTATTATCAGAAATACAACTATTATATATTTCAGATAAAATTTAAAATGTATCTTAAACACCTGGGTACTTTGGTTCATCTTTCTTCTACAAGATTATTCACGAACGTTTAAAATAAACTCTATTATATCTCTGTCAGTTATGTATATATGAAAAAACTCTTCAAACAAAAGTTGTAGTATATAAGGAGGCGAATATAGCATCAGAGAAAAAAAATTTTTTCAAGGTCATTTTTTCAAGTTTTCAAGGTCATTTTTTCAAGTTTTCAAGGTCACGGATGTTTTTTATATTAACAACTGATTATGATATATATGGATTCTTACAGAGAAAAAAAAGACAAATTCAACGACATGTTCGAACGTATATTTATGTCAAGATTTAAAAAAAAAAAAATTTTCAAATTCGTTGAGCGCCGGTTTCCCATGATCCAATCGGCCCCAAATTTTTTCCAGATCATTTTCTCAACCGTTGTCACAATTCTGGGGGGTGCCTAGGAAAAAATTCTTTGGTCAAAAAATAAGGTCCACCCTAATGCACAGCCTGTACTGATCTTAAGTCTGTGATTACAGGTAAGTATAAATATACAGGGTGTCCCAAAATTCCTTCAACAGCCGGAAATGAGAGGTTCCTGACGTCATTTGAAGCAACATTTTCCTTTGCGAAAATGTTATCCGCGGCTTTGTTTAGGAGTTATTAACGAAAAACACAGATCAATCAGAGCGCGACCTAGACGCGAATTGGCACAATCGGTCCGGCGCGCCAGCTGTCTATTGGCCGACTGTGCCAACTCGCGTCTAGGTCACGCTCTGATTGGTCCGTGTTTTTTATTAACTCCTAAACAAAGCCGTGGACAACATTTTTGCAAAGGAAAATGGTGCTTCAAATGACGATACGACAGTTACGGAAAGAATAAATATTGGATGCGATGAGGACCCCCTTTGACCCTATTCGGAGCTATTTCTCCTGTGCTCTCGCGTACTTTCCTTGACCGTGAGGGATTACATAAACTAATTACTTGCCGCTTGCTCAGTTTTAACAATCTTTATTTTTGCACTTCGTGGACGCATCTGCTTTCTCAGAGAACTGGAATAACAATGAATTATCGATTGTCTATCACCAGAGAGTATATACTCTCTGCTATCACTCGCACCTCACATCACTCTTTTCCTTGCATTCCTGTCGCACGCCATCTAATTGATTACATTGTCATTCACACCTTATTCATACATACGATTCCTAACTTATCGACAATCTTCGCGATCCTCTCTCAGCCGCTACAACCCTGTGCTGTCCCACCAGGCCAAAATGTAGTCCTCGGAAGGAATGCGAAAGGAATCCGTACAGAGACCGCATCATTGGACAAACTATTCGTTTAGAAGATTACCACTACTATGTCAGGTTTATCGCAACCAGTGTGGCCAGATACAACCAAAACGGATTGCATTCCCTCTCCTCCTTTTCCCCTTCCACTATCCCATTTTAGCACCATGCGCAATGCGCACACTCCAATGTCCCCCACTAAGACTGGCGTAGACCACGGTGCCCGTGCCGTAGACCAGACCTGGACAACGCTGGCTCGAAAAACATATGTTACTGCTTCTCTCCTTCTCTTTCTCGGTAAGCTATCCTTCTCTTGCCCGGTAAGACAGTCCCCACTACGTCCACTCCGACAGAGGAGTAGCAGCAACATGTGGTTTTCGAGCCAGCGTCGCCCAGATCTGCCGTAGACTGGTCTGATCATCAGAGATTTGTATTCCCTTCGACTTTCTCGACTTGACGACACTGATCGCAACGCGCGAGGGTGCAACTTGTTCCCCTTCTCACAACACCATCCTGCATAACACAGTATAAGACACTGACACTAGCTAGCGCGCGACGCATCCGCTTTCGGTAATCCGAGGAACTTATATCTTAAAACGGTATTAATTCCTATTGAACGGTATGTCCTAGTTTCCAATCTTATAAATTGCAGTTGCAAGCGTTCAGTTTTTCTTGATCGGTGTCCGTGGTTGAACGAAGTTGGATTCTAGTGTGATAAATATATTGCAAGCGGAGAAACGAATTCAATAAAATGGGTATCCTGGAAGTTTTAAATTATTGGAACGAAGATCTTGGTAAGTAATTCTAATTATGATTTCCTCTCGATGCACAAATGCGTCAAATATTATCAAAGTAAATGACTTGTCAAAGTAAATTATTAAAATACATTTGCGGTTGACTGTCATATAACTGACCAAACTGAACATTTCGTTCGCATAGGTGTGCGACATGTGTATACGGAAATTATACATGTAATTATATGCAAAGAAAAAAATACACGAAGTTGATAATGGTTGGCCCATTTCTTCATCTTCACTACTACTTACACTGTCCAACAAATTTCAACTTTTTTTATGTTCCCAATATACTCTTGGGTCCTTCTTATAGAGTTTTTTTGCGCTGATTCCGAATCTGTCCTTAATATTTCTTCTATATGCACAGTTTTTGAGGAACATGGCTTTGAAAAAGAACATATTTTTCAAATTTAAACAAATATTGTGATGTTATTATAAAAGACATTGAATTGTTCTTTACAGCAAAAATTCTGTAGACTTTCTTGAATCCAGTGATATGTCATATAAATGCACTATTAAACAATCATTAAAGACGGAGAGACACCACTTTTGCACCAATTTTTGAGGATATTTTTGAATTTATCTCAAAAAACAAGGGTCCAGCAGACATCTTGCTGCCGAATAATGCAAATTACGCCTCGAAAACGCAAAAGTGGGACATTTTAGACACCATCCGCACTAGATTGATCATTTATCTATCGATTGTGACTACGTAGGAGTTCCAAATGTGCATTACAGAGAAATGGTTAGACAATTACCGATGCCTTGCGATCCGCCTAGGCACACGTACACGCTGCCGGAGCGGCAGTGTGTACCACACACTCTCCCTCGAGCACACCGACGCAGCATCACGTCAGCCGTATAGTGACGTCACGTTTGCGTATGAAGCCTAACTTACCGGCAATATGCTTTTTCTGGTCCTCTGTTTTACCGATACATTGACTGAATGATCAGTAACAGACATTAGCGCTCGTAGCGAAAATTTCCGGAACTATACTTTCACACATGCCTTCCATTTGGGGGTGCATTTCGGCATTGGCCTAACTGTGTGTTTAAACAATAATGGTTTATCATAATAAACGTTGCATTGCCATTGTGTATGTCCCAGCTAGTACGGATGGTGTCTGCTGTTTCTATAAAAACCCTAAATCTGAAACTGTATGTGGCTTGACAGTGGCAGCACTGTCGCGCCACCCAATGCTTCTCGCCGCTCCGCTACATGCTGCCGAATAATGAAAATTATGCCTAAAAAACGCAAAAACAGGCCATATGAGACACCATGACTAGATTGATCTTTTATCTAGCGATTGTGACTACGTAGGGGTCCCAAATGTGCATTAGCGAGACGCGATTAGGCCAATGCCGGACCCTTGCAATCCTCGTGTACGTATACAGTATCTAGCGGTGTGTGAGTGTGCCACCACACTCTCGCTCGAGTTGGATCGGCCCTCTTAAGATATTAAACCGTTACCGCCCACTACTACGCGATTGTAGGGGGTGGCAAGGCGCCATCTCGTATGGGTCCGAACTGGTGACATTGTATTGATGCGAGCCTGAGAAGAAGGTTCCCAGGCAGGACTACGGTGACGTGCTCAAGATACGAATGCGCGGCCGATTGGATCAGAGCGGAGGAGGCAGGCCTCGTTTCACACGCATTTTCGGCTGTCGACAAAATATTGGCTGCAGCGGGCACAGATACTATGTACCGTGCAACGTCGAAGTCAAAACATTGGGACTACGGGCGCGGCTGTGGAGGGGATAGGCAGACCCAGCAATGATAGGTTCGATTTGTTTACGTGCCCTTCCCGGGGCTGTTCTCCATGGAGAGGCTTGTGATAGATCATTACTATTGAGCTGGAAGTCGACACTTTCTCGGACAACACGAATTGACTGTAAAGTAATTTTTAAATTTGCAGTAAACAATTATGAATTGCACGCGCTAAAAACAGCTTTCTGAAAAATAGCTTCGCTGTCGATCGCCCAATAATGACCCGACCATTTGCAAGCCAAATGCTTTATTGCACATTCCCAAACCTGCTACGCTATCGTACGTCGCACAGTGGTGCAAAATCCCCAAGACGTGGCAATAATTGGTTTATTGTGGTAACGTCATTTTTAAAAATCTATGTGTATTGAAATACATTACAGTATTAATGCATCGATCTTAGATTGGAATAGAACCTAAGCACAAACACTGACATTGGAAACAACTGTGACATACATTTGAAGGAAAAAATTTGTTCTCATTTCTTGATTATACAATGATCGACAGCATCAGTTTTTCTTGTAAATAGTAAATATTAGAAAAAAAATGAGAGGAAAAAGTAGTACTGTTTTTTTTACGTTTATACTATTTTGTTAGATATGAAGGTTACCTTCAATTTTTTAAATGGAATGCTGTATATTTTTTTATATCCCATGAAAATGTGTGTTTAGACGAATTCATCTGTATACTGCACAGTGACCTTCAAGGTCATGCAAGGTCAGAAATGGAAGAAACATTTTGAATATTTCATACCAATGTGTTTACAAGTATTCTTTATTCATCCGAATCAGATAATGTTGTCATTCACTATCAGAATGTTTACTTCTAGTTTTTTCTATGATGAGACAATTTCAGTATTCCGAAACCGATTAGTAATATCGCATAGTAATGTATTATTATTCGATGGACGAGAAGGCGGATATGGTGCGCATGTATCACCACTGCAATGGAAATAAAAGACAAAGTAAATTGAAATACCTAGAAGAATATCCGGACGGAGTGCAGCCAAATGAAAATCAGTTTGTTTTGCTTGCAAAGCGTTTGACGGAAATAGCGTCTTTGCAGAATAAGTGTCATGATCGGAAATGTCTTCTTTCTGAAGATAAACAATTGGAAGTCCTCCTACAATTTGAAGAAAATCCGACAACTTCGGTGCGAAAAGTGGCTTCCGCGTGTGGTATTTCAGTTAGCTCAACTCATAACATCTTAAAATTATATAATTGCAAACCCCCAAATATTCAAAATGTTTCTTTCATTTCTGAGCTTGCATGACCTTGACGGTCACTGTGCAGTGTGTATACGGATGAATTCGTCTAGACACACGCTTTCATGTGATATAAAAAATATACAGGATTCCATTAAAAAATTGAAGGTCACCTTCATATCTAACAAAATAGTATAAACATAAAAAATTATATACGCCATTGTATTGCGCATAAAAAACAGTACTACCTCTTTCATTTTTTTCTAAATTTACTATTTACAAGAAAAACGCTGACTAGTGATAGCGCGAACACCCTGTATATTTTATTTTATGTTACAAATCACAAAATATCATAACTTCTACTATAGAGATTTCGACCGACGGTAGGACGAAAAACAAAATCATTTGATTTTCCTCAGACGTCGGGACCCCATGGGGTTTGTCCATTGTTACCCTCCTCGAAGCGCTCGAAAAGGTCGAACTACCTGCGGACCTTGACCATTTCGACCGACGTCGGGCCCACTGTACGCACATTTTCGGATGAAAGCGGACGAAAAGACACCAACACATGCTTCCCGAACGCTCGTCTGTGTGGGCTGAGGTCGGTCGTCGGACGAAAACGGGTCCACTGTACGCGTACCCTAACAAGTGAATGCTAAACTTGTTGATTTTTCGTAATTTTCTCACGAAAGTGACACGAGCCAGTTCGTGGCGTTCTTCCGATTAAGAAAAGACTAAACTCGATAGAATTCGGACTGTGTCCAGTGGTTTTACTCGTGAAAGTATCTTCGAAATTTGTATTTAGATACAATTTTTGCCCATCCTCCGTGCTAGGACGACAAAGTGACGAGGGGCCTCGGGCCTCGGGCCCGGCCGTATTTATTGCACCACTTGGCCAAGGTTCCCGAGGCCTTCGTCACTTCGTCGCCCTAGCCAGCAGAGAAGGGCAGAAATTATAATTAAATACAAAATTTCGAATATGCTTTCACGAGTAAAACTGCTAGACACAGTCCTGATTCTATCGAGTTTAGTCTTTTCTTAATCGGAAGAACGCCACAAACTGGCTAGTGTCACTTTCGTGAGAAGATTACGTAAAATAAACAAGTTTAGCATTTACTTGTTAGCGGTTCATGCCGAGATACCTGGCTGGGGGTGGGGTTGCCCGGCCGTGTTTATTGCACCACTTCGCTTGCCCTCGACGCTTCGTCGCCTTAGCCAGCAGAGATGGGCAAAAATTGTAATTAAATACATACAAATTTCGAAGATACTTTCACGAACAAATCCACTTAGATACAGTCCTACCAAATTTCATCGAGTTTAGTATTTTTGAAGTGAAACGTCTCTGCTGAGGGGCTACAATTTTCTAGCGTTACGGAAGTGGGTTACGGAAATTGAGTGTGACGAAACTGGTCCTCCGCCGTCGCCAAATTTCCACGCTTCTCCGAGCAGCTGAAACGCGAGTCAGGAGCAGTGTAGCCAGACGCCGCGGCTCAACGGCTCAAGTTTCCCCTTACGTCTCCGTCCCTCGCCTAGATGCTCCCCACTCTTCCGCCTGTGGGAATAGTAGGGAAAATAACGGGTGTTCTTGTTCCACGCTACACCACGGACGGCTTGGCTTGGGTGAGGTTAGCTTGTGAATTCTGCGACACTGGGTAGCATGCTGCCGAGTCTGCGCGGCAGCGGTAGTGGGTAAGAGTGGGGAGCATCTAGGCGAGGGACGGAGACGTAAGGGGAAACTTGAGCCGTTGAGCCGCGGCGTCTGGCTACACTGGTCAGGAGAAGCTAAGTCAACAATGGAAATCGTCGAAACCTGCTGCCACCACGAAGAAAGTCAAGTGGTCCTCCACCGTCGCACAGTGTGTCGTCCAATGGAAAAAAGTCCGAAAATCAAAGCGTAAGATCGGAAAATTTATGTATCCTAAAATGTTCATAACAAAACGTAGTTTCTGAAACTGCATTAAATTTTAACTGAATAAATCAATTTGTTATTAAAATTGAGGCTGAAACTTTACTGTCAAATTCCGAGCATTATTTTAAACATGCGTCCCTCGCAAGCTATTTGGTTTTTTAATTTGATTTTTACAGGGTGTGTTTAGCATTATAAGACCTTCAATCACCCAAAAATTTTTTTTTAAATAATGGCAATTTGTCCTAATCTTTTATGTTTAACATTTATCAACTTTGATTAGAGTTTTAAAAAAAGTACATCAAAGTACATCCGTAAATTTTTTTACAGTAATTGGTGGCATATTAAACTTCAATTTCGCGTTGGTTTAAATCTGCTCACATTTGCTCAAGGGGAGAAAATAATTAAAAAAACCATATAAAGACGATCGCGCCCAGCGGCTTTCTGCATAGTCTTTCGAAGAAATTTGTTGCAATTATTTTTAAACGCATGCCATTTGATAAGTACTTACATATGTGTCCAATTTTATTCTTGTGGATTATATATTTAGTTTTAAAATTGTTTAAATATTTACAATCTTCCAATTCAGTATTAAAGAAAGTACCAAAAGGTTCCTTTGAGATTTTGTATTATATTAATTTAAAACACATTAGACTTTATATGACGGTCGATCTTAAGTGCATAACAAATGTTAAAAATAGTAGAAATTTATGTTGACGTTGAGACGCGTGCGTTCGCCGTCCATGCGTAGTCTATCGAGTTCCCACTTGAGTCCGCGCGAAACGATAAGACGCTATGTGTCTACTTCTGTGCGATCCTTTCTTTTATTTGACCTTATTAAATAATTAGTTTTTGCAGTTATTTTAATACAGGATATTTCCTTCAGTTCATGAAAGAGAAAAAATATTTGGATAAAAATTGTTTGATACGAAAGAGAATATAATACGAGTGCAGCGAATCAAACAATATAAACTTTTCGTTCTGATCATGGCCAAAGATGATGTAGGATCTTGTTCGGACTGAAAGTCGAAATAGTTTCTTGTCCGGTCTGAAAGTCAACGACCATGGTCCCGTTGCTAGCACCGGTTCTCGTCCGATCACCGAAGTTAAGGTCGATACAGCTTGCTCAGGAAAGCACCGGTCACCAATGCTTAAGGATAGGGAGCCCGGTCACGGAAATTCGGGCCGGATTTCTCAACGGAATTTATTTTTCGCCTGGCCTTTCCTGGCAACGACGTCTCTCTCGACGGGGGTCAGGGCTGCCTGCTGTGCGCGGTACAAAAAAAAAGGTTTTTATGGGCTTCACAACTCCTTAGGTAAACTGTCGGTAGCTCTCCTTTTCAACATCATGTAGGAAACGTTCCTGCCGCTTGGTGAATTCTTCCTAAATAATGATTTTAAATAATTACTAGAAAATATATTAGTGACACATATCTCTGTTCTGCAAATTTTTCCACCGGATCTACTGTGAAAAAAAATGTATAAATATATGGTCGTATTCTACGATTCTTGCTCTTTGGAATGCCGTTTTTTTTTTAATTATCTGTAACAACTTGTTGCCATCATTCAGGTAACAAGCAAAATTACTTGCTTATTCAAAACGCGACAGAACTTTCCTTTCACAAACTAATAAATGATATCAACAATTATTTCAGTTACACCGGTAAATAATAAAATGTTCATTTTAGGGAAACCAATAGTGTCATTTCGCCCATTACGATACTTTGCAACTGTACGCATCATGTATCATCTCGGCACACATGAGATGTGAATGATGTGATACACTCCAGTAACTACAAACTGCTGTTAGGTTTGAATTGTTTGTTATTTCGGGTCCATACGATTGCTGAATATTCTTTAGACATTCTGAAATAAGGGTCGACAGCGTTTGTCCTAATACTACACCTTTCACGTAGTGAAAAAACATTTTCAATTTGTTTATGTCCAACAAGTAGTCGAATACACTGCCCCTTGCGAGCGATAGCGGAACAGAGCAGTGAGTTAAGATATTATAAACCGTTACCGCCCACTGCTACGCGATTGTAGGGGGTGGCAAGGCGCCATCTCGTATGGGTCCGAACTGGTGACATTGTATTGATGCGAACCTGAGAAGAAGGTTCGCAGGGAGGACCACGGTGACGGAACGAATGCGCGGCCAATTGGATCAGAGCGGAGGAGGCTGACCTCGTTTCACACGCATTTTCGGCTGCGTCGAAATATTGGCTACAGCAGCCATACATCTACGTAGCGTGCAACGTCAAAGTCCAAACATTGGGGTTACAGGCGCGGCTGTGGTGGGGCAGACAGACCTAGCGATAGGCCCGCTTTGTTTATGTGCCGTTCCCGCCGGGGCTGTTCTCTATGGAGAGGTTTATGACAGGTCATTACTATTGAGCTGGAAGTCGGCACTTTTTCGGGCAACACCTGTTTACTGTAAAGTAATTTGTGTAGGTACCGAATACTCCGGCGAAAATGCTACATCCGAGAAATCTAAAAAGTAGTATGTTTAGTCGTCCCTGTCATAAATGTCCGCTGTTTTCTACATACCTGCAAAGTGAATTGTCTACCTTTTTTCATTGTGTTTATACCGGCTGCACTAACAAACCGATAAAGATTTGGCATATGATAACTTTTTGGCAAATCGCGAATGTCCAAGGTATATGTGCAATCTTGCAGATAGTAATTATTAGAAAAACATGAAAGCCCGGCGTCGACATCTTTCGCTCACCCGAGATTTTGTGTAACCTGGGCTCCCCCCTATCGTAAGAGATGGGGATGCGACCTACCCATGCGTGTCGATCCGATCCTCCGGATCGGCAGTTGTCGTTTGTCGTGATTCGATTCCTCGAGAACAGAGACAGAATTTTAGAGATTAGCGTGTTTGTAAAAGAAGATCGTTGTACCTCTCGGTAGAAGCTACGTGTCCGAGCGCTTCCGCAGTGATTAAAGAAATCATATTTGTAGTGCGTTTGACACACGCAGTGTTTGAATTAAAAGTAAAAGGCCGTAGACCATCGGTTTGGGAAAGAAAATTTTAGTACGATTCATTTGCCGAACGGGCCACCTATTCCGATTCCCGATTTTAAGTTAGGAATAAAAGATTCAATTAAATTAGTTACAGATTTTGCTCAAAATCTAGATAATGTACCTATTGGCTGCCAAGAAAAAGTGAGAGCAAAATATAAATGTTTTTCAGGAAAATCTACGGTTTGAAATATTGTTTAAACTTAATAATATCAACGGTACGAAGGAAATATTTGCATATTCTGACATAAAATTTTCATACACTTCCCGCAGTCTAATTATTACTTATTGTTACTGTGAAATAATATTATTTACTTATTGACTTATTGCACAGTTACGCGTGTTCTACATATTTATGTAGTATGTATTGCGATTCCGTACCGCATTTTGGCGTTATTTAAAGGCTCAACGTAATAATGTAGTAGGTCGTTGAATTCGCTTATTATCGTCAGCTGTAACATTACGAAATCAAAAACCTATTCTTATTTTTTTGTTATAACGTTTAAATTCCTTAACAACGTATTCGCCATTGGCACGACGAACTCTGAAAACTTCTAGTTAACAGCTTTTTAAATAATTACAGCATGTTATATTCTTCTTGATGGTAGAGTCGGGCCTGCCTGTAACCGATCACCAGAAAAATTCTGAAGAGAACGGAATTTTCCCGTTGACCGGACGGCATCTACCATAGGCATCTCCTGGGGTGTAGAGGGGAGTGGAAGGTTCTGGGGGACCCCTGGGGTGAGCCGGCGAACCCCTGCGGTTAGACACGATTTTAGGTGCTTGGCCTTTGTGCGAGCCTCGGGAAACGGCTCAAATTACTGTCAGGAAGGCTCAGGCCCAAGCTGTATGGTGTCCATTTTCCGGGCTTGATCGTTCGTGCCAAGCTGTATCGACCTTTAAACGACGGGCGCACGGAGCACAGCTAGGATGGGTGACCGCTCGGTGAAAAAGCCGGGGGTGGCCCATGTGCTGTTTTTCGTGTGTTGTTGACATATAGGTGGTTCGGAGTCCACCTTAATAAAAAGTAGGTCCAAAAATATAAAAAGTTGGAATGGGCCCGAACATCCGGTCGGCGCAACTGGTATGGCGAAAGCCGAGGTACAGTATTCCTCCCTAGAGGAGGATCGCCAAGAATTAATGTCCGGTCTGAAAGTCGATATAGGTGGTTGCCCGGATTGAAAGTCGAAACAGGTTCTTGTCCGGTCTGAAAGTCGATATAGGTGGTTGCCCGGATTGAAAGTCGAAACAGGTTCTTGTCCGGACTAAAGGATGATAGCAGCCAAAAGTGGCACGGGCAAAACCCGAGCGTGAGCACTCTCATATACTCTCTGTTTGAAGCATCTCGAATCCTTGCGATCCGCCTAGACACACGTACACGCTGCCCGAGCGGTGACTGTGTGAGTGCACCTTGCGGTACAGCTAGTCAAGCACCTGCTTGCAGAGCCTCCCGAACAGACATCTTGCTGCCGAATAATGAAAATTACGCTTCGAAAACGTAAAAGTCGACCACCTTGGGGTGCAAGCGCAATAGATTGATCTTTTATCTAGCGATTGAGACCACGTCGGGGGCCCAAATGTGCATTAGAGAGGCGGGATTCGAAAACAGACGAACCCTTGCAATCCGTCTAGGCACACGTACACGCTGCCCGAGTGGAGAGTGTGTGCCACACTCAGCGTCGAGTACACCCACACTGTGTGACGTCACGCTTGCTCCTGACTTACCGGCAACCTTTACTGATGCAGCGACTCTAGAAAATGTACCCAGCTCCCCTACTGGACAGAAATGTTATTACTTAGCTTCTTCTAGCGGCCGCTCGTTCCTTTCTGGCATGACCATCGAAAAGTTGTCAAGGTCAAATACGAACCGGCACCCTTAAGGGGGCCGATCCAACTCGAGCGAGAGTGTTGTGGCACACTCACACACCGCTAGATACTGTATACGTACACGAGGATTGCAAGGGTCCGGCATTAGTCTAATCGCGTCTCGCTAATGCACATTTGGGACCCCTACGTAGTCACAATCGCTAGATAAAAGATCAATCTAGTGCGGATGGTGTCTCATATAGCCTGTTTTTGCGTTTTTCAGGCATAATTTTCATTATTCGGCAGCATGTAGCGGAGCGGCGAGAAGCATTGGGTGGCGCGACAGTGCTGCCACTGTCAAGCCACATACATTTTCTTAAATATCGAGAGATTTAGGGTTTTTATAGAAACAGCAGACACCAGCCTCACCAGCTGGGACATACACAATGGCAATGCAACGTTTATTATGATAAACCATTATTGTTTAAACACACAATTCCACAAAAGCCGAAATGCACTCCAAAATGGACGCATGTGTGAAAGTATAGTTACGGCATTTTTCGCTACGAGCGCTAATGTCCGTGTCTGATCATTCAGTCACTGTATCGGTAAAACAGAGGACGAGAAAAAGCATATTGCCGGTAAGTTAGGCTTCATAAGCAAACGTGACGTCACTATACGGCTGACGTGATACTGCGTCGGTGTGCTCGAGGGAGAGTGTGTGGTACACACTACCGCTCTGGCAACGGGTACGTGTGCCTAGGCGGATCGCAAGGGTTCGGTAACTGTCTAACCATGACTGATACCACTGTCGTAGATTGTTCGTCCGAAACAACGCGACGTTTCGCGTGCCGAAACTTTTCACGGAAACCTCGTTGGCGCGCTGCATGAATTCCGCCTCCAACGTTACGTTAACTTTCAACGATGAATGCGTATTTAAAAATTCCGTAACGAGTCCCGTAATTATTCGTTTCGCGTGCTGTAAAAATTGTTTCGTATCGATATGTTCGACGTTGATAACGATGCCGGTCGATATGCGATTTTTAAACGCAGACTCCACGTTTTCCCAACGAAGCGTCGAGGCTCTCGCACCCCTGCGATCGTATAAACCTCTACCGGCGTGCCGCGAAGAAATATGATGATTCAACGAAACGTCCAAAGTTTTCATACGGCTGTTACGAGCCAGGGCCGCGAGTAGCAACGAGTGGCCGGCGAAGGGTTGTCACCCTAGGAATATGGTATCAATTTGTTAGTTAAGGTGCGCGGACGAACCCAATGCGAAATTGGGGAGCCGCTAGGATTATAGACAGCGAGGACGAACCTGATGCGAAATCAGGGAGCCTCTAGGAATGGAGTCAGACGCAGACGAACTTGATGCGAAATCGGGGAGCTGCTAGGAAGGTGAAACTTCGTGAACGAACCGAATGCGAAATTGGGGAGTCACTAGGAAAGACGCGCAGACGAACCCGATGCGAAATCGGGGAGCTGCTAGTAGGTTGTAGAACAGCGCGGACGAACCCAATGCGAACTCGGGGAGCCGCTGGGAGGTTGGATAAGAGCACAGACGAACCTGATGCGAAATCACGGAGCTGTTAGGATGCGGACGAACCTGATGCGAAATCAGGGAGCCGCTAGGATGGTATAGTTTTCGTGCACGAACCCAATGCGAAACTGTCGAGCCACTAGGTAGGAAAAATCTCTATTTGGACAATTGGTAAGTAGCGAACGAACCTGATGCGAAATCAGGGAGTCGTTAGGATAGTTAATAGGCCTCGTAACTAATATAATCTAATTGATACAACCCGAGCGGTAAGGTTGTATCATGTGGGAACGTTCAATTACTAGATTAGGATATGGAACGATAATAATGGGTTTAATAAACTTTGCTCTAATTACCAAAGAACACAAATATATTCTAATTATAAGTATCTGTGGTACAATTGTGTAATTGTCACGAATGAAGTGAACTAAATGAAATAGAAAGTTGAAAGAAGTATTACCTAACAATGATGCACGGTTTTGACGCACTGGCAATGTGGGGGACTCGGAAAGAACTTTAACATTGCCTAATAGATTTTACACCGTACTCGCGGAATCTATATGGTTATCTTTGATATGAAAGGTACTCTAGCCCGATCTCACTAACAGTTGACTTTCCGAAATACAGCACGACGTGACGCGATACGTGTCTACCGAAGTACTAGCCCCCGAGAGTGAGAATCTAAGGGTTTATATACCCCTACAATGAATGAAATGCTCTGTTCATAATCTAATCGTGCTTAGGGCTTAGGGTCAGACTAATAACTCTAGTTTTTGTCATTTTCAATTAAATCGGGCCAGAGCTCGGTCTTCGTTAAAAGGTTCAACTACTATATGAAAGGTTATCTAGGACGCTTCCTGCCAGAGACGATCTAGAAGAGATTCCTGTGAGAAACTGAACGGAATATATTCTCTATCCGTAACACGGCACATAGTCGATATTAAACTAAATTTCTCGCCTACCGACAATTCATTCTTTGCACAGGCTAGATGCTAGATAATTGATACAACACTGCAAAGACTCTATGTACGAGCGATGCCATTCGCGATACTCGTCCATAGTTTTCAGCAGCTTTGACATGCGTGTCAAACACGTCAACATTTTTTTCAACGTTTCAATCATCTTGCTACCGCACGGTTGTCAACAAAATATTTCTTTCAACTTCGATTTGATATCGTTCGTTAAATTTCCAGTTGTCAAAAATATAATTATACTTTGCATCCAACGATGCGACGTTCGCCCGTTTTGATAATGTCCAATATTGTGGATGGGGATTCGATCACCGGCCATCGCGCAACAACTGGACTAAATCTTTTCGCCTAAGCGAAACATACGCGATTCGTTGCATCATTCCGCATTAAACGTTCCACCAATGTTTTCCGCTCGATCGAGAAATGATCACTCAAGTACGAATTTATGACGTGAGCCCAAGCTAATCTTTTCAACGTTGGAGCAGTCACGTCACCTTTTTCCTCTGATATGTCCATTTCGCACACACACGCAACAAGCCCAGCGGACAGTACGCGAAGTCCGTCACGTATCAAAAAATGGCTGATCTTTAAATCTCACATGAAACATCAAAAATATCGTCCGCGCATCCGTTGATGCGCCACGGTATAATTGCGAATACCGAATTCGAATAACTTTACCACGACCAACGCTTGCAACGATGGAACGTTCGCGAATCGTATGGCAGCAATTCTCGTTCCATCGCGTCCTGTTCATTCATCCTTACTCTACTCAACCAACTACAATAACAAAGATAAAAGAAATTATTTGAAACGCTCCTCTTAATGAGCGTTTGTTTACGTTGGCTGGCTGCGCTCCTCTTACATCTTGCTGTAGGTAAGAAGACACCTGAATCGAAAAGATAAAGATGGATATATCGAAACACGTTCGGACACGTTCGGCAACAAGCCAGCCAGCGTAAACGCTCCTCTTACATCTTGCTGTAGATAAGAACACGCGTGTGAAAATTTGCCAGCCGAGAAAAATTTTCGACCGTTGGTGATGACAGATTTAAGTTTCGAACACGTTTGGACATGAGTGTTTACGCTGGCCGGCTTGCCTTGAACGCAATACCAGGAAACTGTCCTTGATAAGAGGGATCGCTGTATTATGGGTCCAGATATCTCTGTTTAGGCGACTCGATGCCAGCCGAGAAAAATTTTTGGCCGTTGGTGATGACGAGGGATCGCTGTATATCCCCACCCCTCCCCCTCGCCTACGAACTGGGCTTACGCAATACCAGGAAACTGACCCCGAAGGCAATACCAGGAACTGTCCTTGATAAGAGGGATCGCTGTATTACCCCCTACCCCCTCCCCCTCGCCCTCGAACGGGCTCGCGCAATACGCCTTCCAGCGTTTACCTAATTCCGCTTTTTTAGCCCCAAAAAAGTGAGATAGAACCCGCCTTTATACACTACTCCTCTCTCCCTCTTCGGTTTCGGGCAGGACGCTGCAAAGTGTCCCGTCTCGTTACAGTTATAACATCTCAGAGGATGATCTGGGTCTCGAACTGGGATACGACTGGCCAATGCGATTTTCTCGTGAAGATAATCCGCGAATGTTTCGTTTGCATTCCACCTCCTCACTTCCAGCTCACGTCGCAAAATTAGCGGATCGACACGTTGTCCATACATTTTCTTCAGCTGGCGCATAAGATCTTCCCTGGACAATTCGACACAGTCGTCCCGGGAGTGGTACCATCGTAACGCTCGTCCCGTTAGACGGCTACAGACGAAAGCCTTTGAACTGTGCTCATCCAGTTCGTACGCGTCGAACAATTTTTGCATTTGCTTCTCCCAGCGATGGAATTCCAAAACGTTTCCGTCAAATTCGCCTATCAGTTCTTTGAGCTCCTGCCATTTTTTAACCCTCGTCCGTGTTGTCCGGACTTCACCTTCTGAACGCGGCAGCATCGTTCTTGCAACATTAAGTTCTCTTCTTAAAAGCTCAATCTCGCGTGTGGCTAGATCTCTTTCTCGACGGAGAAACTCAAGCTTCACCTCCGCGAGAGAGCGATCTCCAGGTGTGACAGCGACTTGCGGGTGACTGTCTCGACCTGCATCACGTGACTCGTCATCCATGGGTGGAACAGTCACCACCAGTTCTTCAGGCGGAATCCCCGCTTCCAGAAGCCGCTTTAGCAATTTGTTTTTGGACCCGGTTGTAGGGAGATTCAACTCTTTCAATTTTTGTTTGAGTTCGGCCATCGTAAATAAACTCATCGTCGCACATAAAATAAAATTCACTCAGATAACTAATATAATACAACTCAGGTAAACCGTAAAACCATAACTGAATAACTGAGTTAATCCGTAAACCGTAACTGAATTCCCCCGAACGTAAAATCACTGAAGGGGATCTAGGAGTCAGTAGGTCCACGTGTTATCTTGATCCACTTCCTTGATTAAACTTTAGCACATATACACTACGAAGTAACGCGCGATGGAATGCACAAAGGAGATCGGTAGAACTAACGTTAAAGAACGCGGAGCGGAGTCGCACGAAGTTGACGTAAAGAGATTACAAAGTCAAAGAGGCCTTCGGAGGGCTATTTATTTGGTCCTCGACAAAGGGCCGCGTGCCCCGTGGAAGGGGGCGAGAGCTAGGCCGCGGACGACCTTCCAGATGCAGCAACGTTCCGCGGGAAATCCGTTGTTCG
This sequence comes from Lasioglossum calceatum, assembly GCA_963966675.1. Lineage (NCBI taxonomy): Eukaryota > Metazoa > Arthropoda > Insecta > Hymenoptera > Halictidae > Lasioglossum > Lasioglossum calceatum. The sequence goes on from CAXAAD010000356.1 coordinate 451,501, forward strand.
TGCGGGGGCACTGCCAGGTATGTGCCGTTGAGTGCTGACAAGAAGCTCCCCGGGGAAGCACAGAGGCAAGGGGGGTCTGTCGTTCTGCATAGCAGTAGTAGTGTGTGCGTGACCGCTTCGGCCAATAGAAGGCGCGCCCCTTCCAAGCCAACAAATCGGGCGCGCATTCTTGCCTACGTCACGGCATTCCTGCCAGGGAGCTTCTTGTCAGCACTCAACAGTACGTATACTTCTGTTCGCCAGACCCGTTACGAACCAAGGACTTTTTACAACCAGGGTAATTCCGGCCTGGGCGAATCTGGTTGCCAGATGTGTTGCAGACCTATCCTCAGCCGACCCGTATCGGACCCACGTAGAAATTACCGAAATTCTCAGGACATAGTAGCGATCGACTCGCTACAACACAAATCGATCCCACTTCTGAATTTGTAAGGAGGCTCGACACGTCACGATCCTTTGCTCGCTCGACGGGAACAAGGGTGCCGGCGCAGCCGTGCAAGAGTGTGGTGGCACACACATACATTGCTAAATCTGCATATACGTATATGAAATTACAAGGTTTTTTTGTACACAAAATGACGCTTTATTATTGCAATGAGGAGTTCAGAAACGGTCAATTGCGATTCCTAAAAGTCCAATTTTTTGGGATGCGGTGCCCAAAACGCATATTTTTACGTTATCGAGCAATAATTTGCAACATTCGGCAGATACCGCCTGTCACGAGGCATCCAAAGCATGCATGATATCACAAGATGGCCGTCACTGACAGAATTTCGTAAATATTGTGTGATTTATCGTTCGAATCAAAAAATCGCACCGCACCGATATAGCCAGAACATGTACAAAGGCGGTGGTGTGTATTTTTAGTTGATTAATTAATTATTTAAACACGAAAAATGGGTAGGAAAAAAATACAGCACCTCGAGGTTTCGAAATTTTGCACCAGTAGGCACCACTGTCTCTTTCCTAAACTGCACTTTACAAATTATATAACAGAATGCGGCTGATAATGCAGGTCGATATTATATTGTCCATCGATAATACAGTGTCCATCGTTCATGCAAAAACTAAATTTATTGATCGCAAACACTAGTACCACAGACGAGATATAGGAATAGACCTGGCACCTTATGGGACTTGGTGTCCATAGGAATCTGTAGTACCGGCACCTTAAAATGCCAGTGATTTCAGCGTCCTCTACGCATTGAGAACGGTGAATTCGAGAACTAGAACCAATCCGACTCGGGTTCGACTGGTAAAACTTCTACCGCCAGTGCCGGATTAATCCAGCGCGGGGCCCGTAGCAAATGTAGCCAGGAGGCCCTATGGTTTGCACTATAATATAATAAAACCCAATGAATGAGCTTTTTTGTAGCAAAAATATCTGCGAACGGTATGTCTACAGCGTTGTCAAGTCTAAAGTACGCAACGTTGTCCAATTACGAGTTTTCAACACATACGAAAATCATCGGAGAGTGCAATCGCGAAGAGGCTCTCTTCTGCCCGTTCGCCGTAAAGAGAGAGAATACGCTAATAAGAAAGAAATCTCCTTACGTTATGCCGAGAACTTGTGTATGTACTAATTGTAAGATACACGAGAGAATTTTGCATACGCAACAAATTAACCCTTCCGACCCGAAGGACGTACGGTGTAGGTCCTCACGATCTATCGTATGCGGAAGAACGACGTATGGCGTACGGTGTACGTCCTGATGCAATATGCACATTCCAGTAGTGGACAAAAATTTAAAGGCACTCTAAAGAAGACGATAACTATTTTAATATTGTACTATACGATTTGAACTTTTTGGGAAGCTAGAGCAATTAGTTTATTACAGGATGCGAAAAGAAATTTTTTCAAAAATTGCAGTTGATCGGAATTGTTGAAAAAATACTAAAAGTCGCATTTTCAACTTTTTATGTGGGCCTATATCGAAAATTTAAAAAGCAAATTTTGTAGATCTGTGTCAATTACATGCACTGTGAAAGTTTCATCGAAATCGGTAGATGCGGGAAAAAACGACAGGCATTGAAAGCAGTGTCGTTTAAATACACGTAATGCGAATGGAGTATAAAATTTTTTCTCTCTAATATTTCTAATACTTGCACTTTATTAGCTCTCCACAGCTCAGCTCTCGCAACTCGCAACTCGCAACTTCACTCTCTTTCGACTTTCACACTTCTGATCTGTCAGCCCTTGCGTTCGTTCCTTTTATTCAATTTCATTCTTCTCTCTCGCACTCTCATTCTCTCTCTATCAGTCTCGCATCCATTCGGAAAAGCTCACGTACGCCCTGCGTTTGGCACCCCTAGCCACTTGACGCTTGTCGCTAAGACCCAAACACTCTTCTTTCACACCTCGGCCTAATTGGCCCAAACAGACCTCCTTTCATGCAGGACCCAAACACGTTGGCGCCACGATGTCGCGTCCACAGTCACTCTAAACATTTACACCCCTACATACATATGTGTTATTCAATGAACCTATGAATAAATATCTTAATTTCATCTTTGAATTTTTATTTAAAAACGCTACGAACTTTCGTTCCAACCTAATAATTTATTGTTAAATTAATTGCTTCAATTTTTATAATATGCAGGATAATAATAATAACTTAATGAAGTGTTTCAGCGACGCTACAGCGTCTCTGACTGTAACACTGAAGGTCCCAATAATAATAACTTATAATGCGGCGGATGCACAGTGGGACGAACGAATAGCCGTTTTAGGTGGAAAAAAGTCATGTCAGAAAATAGATATAACATTCATATATACTTCTTTGGGAATGTTCACTGACCCTAATTATACCCATAATAATTCATTTAAAAGCGATATAAGCATAGAAATTAATACGTGAAAACTTCAAACCGTAATACGGCGAAATCGTACGTTTCGCCACAAAGAAAATTGTGTCAGAGCAATAAATAAGAATCTTTAAGCTTCTATGCACGATTTTCCGTATTAATATAAATAAATGTTTACATTAATGTTCACAAAGTACGTTAGTAAAGTCATTTACAATAATTCTTAGACATTGTTTAAGTACCAGTTTTCTACGTCATTTAGTTGACTTTAATAGAGCAGAACTAGCAGGTCTGGGTGGATCCGGTCTTGAAACTTTTTTTGTTTATAAGTTACTACACTAAAGAGATTCTAACAAAAAAAATCTGCGGAATGCTACAACTTTTTACATTTCTGTATCACCGTGCATACGGTGCGCCGCGCCGCAGTAGTGGACTGAATGGGCATGCTAGGCGGGAAATCGTCATATAAACACACGGAGAGATAACTCACACCTCCAACTCAGAAATGTTTATTTCTTCTAAGAGTCACAGAAGAAATTCATTTAGTGCCTTCAGAGACGTGAAGCTGAAAGTATCACTTCGTTAGACTGCAGCGAGCGAAATTCTTTTCTTCTGCAAGCTTGCTTAGAAAACTTACCTTTAGTTTTAATCAGTAATTTTTCATCATACATTTTTTCTAAGTGCCATGGAGAATGTCACTACCCGTAAGTACCTATTTCATCATAGATAAGTTATTTAAATAATGTTTTTTGTAAAGATTTTGATGGTTTTACAAATACCATTTTTGTATGCCATGGAACCCACTTGAAAATTGAATAACTAAAAAATTCTGAAAGATCTTGCCATAAAATTTGCATAGAAGTTACTTTAGACTGTTTAAAATAAATTCTCACAGAAATTACCTGCCGATATCTTCTACATTGATGGCATTTTATTTTTTAGATTCAACTTGTTATATTTTTTTGTAGTTATATTGTTATATTTAGATTTTATTGTCATACTTATTTAATATTACTGTTACATTTTTTATTTATTATTTAATATTATTATTGCATTTTTTATTTTTTTTATATTTGTTTATGTACTTTATATAATTTTGTTTACATAAATACTATTTTTAAAGGCTGTATATATATGTTAAATCTAATTTCTTGACCTAACACAAAATTTGAATCGGTTTCAAGAAGCGGTTTGAAGAATTCCAAATCTATGATTTTTTTCCACCAAGTTCAATTTTCTTAAAATTTCCTTTATATTAAAAATCGAGTGCTAAATTGATGATACTTTATCTATAAAAAATACACATACAATTAAAAAATTTTTCTCAGAAATTTTTTCCAAAATTTTTTTGCCATTAAAAAATTACCATAAACTTAAAGATTGAGATCTCCTCTTTACAACGACACCACGTACGTTAACATCACTAGCCGCATCTGATGCGTAGGATTCTTTTCCACCGAGAATAGCCATTCGTCCCACTGTGGGATGATACGGCGGAGGATGCGGCGAAGAATGAGAAATGGTTTGGAGCATCTTGAATCCTTGCGATCCGTCTAGACACACGTACACGCTGCCCGAGCGGTGACTGTGTGCCAGAGATGGGCAAAAATTTATCTAAAATTTTCAAATAAAAGATAAACGAAAGTTATCTTTTATTTGTACCGAGTTTCCTGAAATACATATTCAACACATACGTATTCAACGCCTCTAGCGGCGAGAGGTTATTCGAGAGGCATTATCCGTAAGATGACAGCTGACAATTTTCAGTTTATCTTTCACCGTTATTCGAGAGTCGAAGACAGCGGCTCCATTTATCTTACGGTTTATTCGTCAGATTTTGGCTACGCAAATGTATCTGTGGATTTCAGTGGAACGATTTTCATCGTAACCTCAAGATTTATTCGAAGCTCGATGTAGCAAGATGATTTATTCGATTGTTTTATTCGTGACGAGAATTGGAATAGATAAAAATCAGTTGTATCTTTATTCGTTATTTTTATTCGACATTCGAATAACTGAGATTTTGATCCGACGTTGCCAAGTCGCATTACTAAATATACAAATGAACGGTTTATAAACTGTGGAGCTCATAGAATGTGGAACAAGGGGAGTTTGTAGCTACTAGAAATTTCTTATTTTTGAAGGTTTAACAAATTTATTTAAAATGTAACGAAGTGGAACCTTTGAGAATAAGTAACCATTTATTTTGGAAAGTGTGGAAAGTGGCAGCATTCGAAAATAAAAAATATAAAAATGTGAAATAATATAAACATTGTCATTGTTACTACTATATCGCTTATTTACCACGGTTATGTACGAAATATTGTCAATGTTTGTGATGTATTGTCAATATTTAATTGTACCTCATACCATAGATGCATTAAACTAACAATAATTAAGTATAAGGGAATAAGGACTTGGTAATAGAAAGAAATAATATGTTATTAATAAAATAAATCGGTTTATTTCTTAGAAATTTTTAAAACAATTCTTGCTCATCAAATAACATGGTAATTGTAGTTTTTATTATAATTTGTGCAGGGTATATAAATCATTTCTACTGATTTGTATTAATAATTTTTATTTATTTGAATACATAATTTTTACATATTTGTATAAATAATTCTTATTTATATAAATAAGTTTTACTCTTGTTTGTATCAATAAAAGTTATATTTAGGTTCCACGTATCATTTAAATATTCAAGTTTTTTAAGCAGTCTTCTGTTTGTTTGTTGTTTTTGCTCTTCCTTTTCAAAGGTATCTCTTGAAATGATAAATTGTCTTCATCAGTACGAGCAGCAGATTCTAAACTATCATCTTCATCTGCAATTTCATTATTTAAGCTGAAAACAAATTATATGGAAATTATACAAATTTATCCTATTGCAGGCTGAGTTCAAGTATTGATTACAAAGAGATTTATACCTTGCACTTTCATTTTCTATTTTGATACATGGGACGTTCATTACTTTTACTGGTTGTATACGTGGCACGTCGGGTACTTCTGATTCACAAGGTATCATTACGCTTGGATCTCCAAGAGTTTCCAACAAAGCAATTACTTCCAAAGTGTTGAGAACAAAGATTTTAATGAGCAGAGGGCTCGAAATATTCACAATGAATTGCTTGTATCCATATTTTTCTTAATTGTGGATCTTTCGGAAATCTATAAATAATATCTATAATAATACATGAAACAAGAAAGTATTATTTACTTTTATAACATTAAATCACTTCTAATCTAATATATCACTTCTAAAATAAATTAGATAATACATCTTGTACTTACAAATTTTCCAATATCAATGATTACATCATTGATAGGTAACGTCAAAGTGCGAAACCATCATCTTCATCGGGCAATTTCATTTTTTAAGCTTGTTAAGGTATATTCAGTGGAATAAAACACAGTCTAGTGAAAAATGGTAACTAAACAACTTTATTATAAAAATGACTACTACCAGGTATGTCCTGCCTATACCGACGCTTTCGTCGAACTGAACTCTCGTCTCGCGACTCGATCGTCGCTTCGGCTGCTGATCGTCATTTCGACCACCGATCGTCTTTTCGACCGCCGATCGTCACTTCGAGGTGACGCGCACCACCATACACAATTCGCAACATTGTATGTACCGGCATTCTTGGATCCTGAGTTTTCATTTCAGGACTGTTTTATTTCAACACTCTCCCTAAAACTCAAAATCCAAAAATTTGCCGTTTCCGCAGTTCCTGGGTTTTTTCCCAAATCGTTTTGTTTGTACGAGCAAAGGCGACACCCTAACATTTTTGGGTTTGAGCTTTATTTCAACACTCTCCCTAAAGCCCAACATCCAAAAAGATTTCTTTACCAAATATACAAAACGCGGTTTACATAATGCTTTCGTAAAAATATCAGCTAACTGCTCATCAGTTTTAACATATTTTATATCAATTTCGCTTTTGTTATACAGATCACGTATGAAATGATATTTCACATCGATATGTTTGCTTCTCTGGTGAAACTCCGGATTTTTTATTAATTTGATCGCACTCATATTGTCTACCAATAATGTGTAATGTACATTAATTTCGCATTCACGGAACAATTTCTTTAACCAGACCGTCTCTTTAACAGCTGATGCTGCACTAACATATTCAGCTTCTGTTGTAGACAATGATACACATTGTTGCCTTTTACTCTGCCATGAGATGGCTGCATGCGCGTATTGACACACGATACCCGACGTTGATTTACGTGTCTCTTTGTCTCCCGCATAATCTGCGTCACTATACACCTTAAAATTACCGCCTTTAGTATAAAGTAATCCTAATTCTACAGTACCTTTGAGGTATCTTAGTATTCGCTTAACAAGTAGCCAATGCCCTTCGCTTGGTTTTTCTAGTGCTCTCGAAGCAATATTTACGGCATAGCTTATATCAGGCCGGCTAAATACCTGAAGATACATAAGGCTACCCACAGCCTCCCTATATGGCGCTTTAAAATTATTCCCTTCTAAATTACCAGCATCCCAACTTGCCTCTATTGGAGTACAGACACTATTTGCTTCCCATAAATTAAATTTTCGTAAAACACTTTCGATATATTTTGCCTGGTGTATAAAAATAGAACCATCCTTTAATCTAATAATTTCTCCGCCTAAGAAATTCGTTACTTCTTTCGTACTAGTTATTTTAAATTCTTTAGCTAATTCAGTAAGGAATTGATCTATTAAGCAATCCTGCGAAGTTGCTAAAAGCCCATCATCTACATAAATAACCAAATACATTTTTTGGTTACCTTCTTTGTAAATATAAAAACAAGGATCAGCTGAGCTTTGATGAAACCCGAACTTTTTGAGAAAACTTGAGAAGTGTTCAGTCCAACACCTTGGAGCTTGTTTTAACCCGTAAAGACTCTTGAATAGTTTACAAACCCGCACTGTCCCATCGTTAAACCCTTCCGGTTGCATCATATAGATATTTTCTTCTAAATCTCCATATAAAAATGCCGTTTTTATATCAAACTGTCCGAGATATAATCCATCATGAGCTGCAATGCTCAACAAAAATCTAACCGTATCAAAACGAGCAACAGGGCTAAATGTCTCTTTATAATCTATCCCTTCCTTTTGTGAATAACCTTTAATAACTAATCGCGCTTTGAAACGTATTGTGCTATCTTCATTAAATTTCTTTACGTAAACCCACCTACTACCAATAACCTTCTGCTTCTCCGGTTTTTCTACGAGTATCCAAGTTTTATTTTCATTCAAAGAGTTAATCTCATCCTGCATAGCTTCCATCCATTTATCTCTTTCATTAGAGTTAATTGCATCATTATAATTTTCAGGTAACACTTCTGCCATAAATGTAATCGGGCACCCATAAAAGTCAGTACGTTTAATAAGTCGTCTATCGCGTAGTTCTCTTACATCTTTTTGCTCGGTACTATTATTCACTCTTTCGTGATTATCTTCAACTGAACTACTAGCCTCATTATTTTCTTTTGAATTAGTAACAATCACTTCATTTGAGCATACCTTTTCTAATTTAAATATAACATCACGACTTAGAATTACATTTCTCAAGCCCGGAACAAAAATACGATAACCTTTGCAGTTCTCAATGTATCCAACAAGAAACCCTTTTAACGCCTTCTTATCCAACTTTCTCCTTTTCTCCACAGGTACGTGAACATAGCACTCAGTTCCAAAAACTTTTAAATTATTAATGTTCGCGACTTTTCCATACCATAACTCGTAAGGAGATTTATTCCCTTCTTTAGTCGGACCTGTTCTATTAATTACAAACACGGCGGTGTTCATTGCTTCCGCCCACAACGACAAAGAAATTCCCGACTTAGAGTAAATCATTGATCTCGCTGCTTCTACCACAATACGGTTTTCCCGCTCCGCGATACCATTCTGCTCAGGTGTATATGGAACATTTATCGTATGTTTTATGCCTTTACTGTCCAAAAAATCTTTGACCTCTCTATTCTTGAATTCTCTTCCACCGTCTGTGTGAAACACTTTTATATTCTCGTTAAATTGATTTTCAATCTCGTTACAATATATTTTTAATTTGTCAATTACTTCCGATTTATGTCGAATAAAATAAATTGTTCTAAATCTCGAAAAATCGTCCTTGAAAATTACAAAATATAATTTTCTACCCATCGACTCTTGTTCCATAGGCCCACACACATCAGCATGTACAATTTCGCGAGGATTTTTAGCGCGTTCAGAATTCTCATGAAAACTTAATCTATGTTGCTTCCCGTAAGCACAGCCTTCACACACATCATTCTCATTCGAAGCATTCACATTTATACCCACGTTTTGCAAAAAACTTTTCACGTGCCTTTTATTTTGATGACACAAACGCTCATGCCATAATTGCAATGAACCCGACTTATCCAACTTTAAATTTTTGTCGACCTTTTCTATTAAATTACATTTTTTCGGCAATATGACGCGCAAATTAATTTTATATAAATTACCACTATCAGTGCCTGTCGCTATGACTATTCCATTACGCGTGAACAGACAGTTCTTTCCACAATTAGTAATAGAGAAATTAACGCCTTTTTTCGCAACAACTTTAACAGAAAACAAATTTTGCTTTAATTCCGGTACAAACAATACCTCATGCATCATACCTTCAATCCATTCACCATTCACGTACGTTTCAATCTCTATCTTACCTTTACCATGCGCAGAAATATTTTCGCCGTTGCCTATTCTTACTTTTAATGGTACCTCGAACTCCTCTAATTCACAAAACAACCCTCGTTGGTACGTCATATGGTCCGTTGCTCCTGAGTCGATCAGCCAAAAATCATTGTCCTGCTCCATGTTGCAGCTCCCCAAAAACGCCTGTCCTTCTGTTGAATTGCGCCGTCCTTGATTCGAATTGGTCCTCTGCATATTTGGCCTCTCTCTGAAGTCATTTCTTCTTTTAAAGCAATTCCTGCTTAGATGATTTCTTGAACCGCACGTAAAACAGCCAACACAATCTTGCTTCTTGTGTCCTTTCCTGCCACAACCATAGCAAATCATATCTACATTTTTGTTCGTATGATTATTATCACTCGATTTAAACGGCTTCTTTTCAAATCTTGATTTTGTCACTAACGCTACCGTTTCTTTCTCAGCAGATTGTTCTTCTAGCCTCATCTCTTCAGACATCAATCTCGCTGTTAGGTTTTCAAGATTTTTCTTTGCTTCCTCAACAGAATCCCACGCACTATGAAAATGGTTAAATCTCTTCGGCAGTGTACATAAAATGCGTGTCACGAGCATTGAATCTGTCACTTGACTACCCAAACTCTTCATTTTTGAAGCCAACTGCTCGACTTTTGACAAGTTGTGTGTAACGTTCTCACTTTCTTCCCACTTAAAATCAAAAAACTGTTTTTGTACCAATGACAGATTTTCCTCCGACTTCATGTCGTACACAGCGTTCAGCTTCTTCCACATTTCCCTGGCAGTTGTGCAGCTTAACAACAAATCCAATGGTTTCTTCTCCACTGTCGTGACAATTAATTTTCTTGCAGCCTTGTCTGCCTTCAAAAAACTCTTCAGTTTTGCTTCGTAATTTTCAGCATTTATCGCCGGACGAACTAGCCTCTCTTCGCATACGTCAAGCATATTGTCATCCTCCTCCAACAATGTACGTATAATAAAACGCCATTGCTGCCAATTGTCCTTGTCCCTCAGCTTCTCGATTTTCAGATGTGTACCTTCCATTTTTCCTCACACACTCTGCACTATAACAGTTATATCACTTGCTTTCAACACCACTTTTTTCACTAGATTACACTGGGCCCATAAACTGTTAAGGTATATTCAGTGGAATAAAACACAGTCTAGTGAAAAATGGTGTGACGTTGCAAGCCTGCGACGTCACTTCTCCGTTTGAGAAACGGTCAAACAACCGCGTAATGAATGGACCGGACCGACCATTGGTAATAGCAAAGACCACCCGCAGAATAGAGCATTCCTTGAGGAAGAGATTTCCGTGCAAGATCGACACTAATGCCATCTGTTGCACGCGCCGAGAGTGGCGAATTGCAGGAGCGTGCCTGTAGGGCGACGATCACCGAAACGGCGCCCCGCATCGTAGGATCAACCGGAAGAGAAAATACTGGCCAAAAGGGAACAACCCTTCCAGATCTGGTGAGGTGCAAAAGGGCACCACCGCACACGGGCCGATCAACCCGGAGGCGACGACGTGGGACGATGGGGTCGCAATTTCCGAAGATCGAATATTTTGGTGGTCCCGCCGTCGTCTCATCCCGCCTACAATCGACCCCGGCACGGGTGGTGCGGGGGAGCACCTGGGAGGAAGTGTCCTCCCCGGTCGTCCGTGGCGATCGTGAATTAGTGATTAAAAGGTCGTGGGCCCGAAGACCTGTTCCGAAGGTTCGATCCTGCGACTACGTCTAGTTGCGTTGCGGGTGCGCCCATAGGGAATTTCGGTAGGACGAAAGGAGTGGGGAGACCGAGAATCGATACGATCCGTCGATGCGCACCGAAGGATCACTGTCGCGCTGGTTGTTGAAGGAGCAAGTCGCTATTTCCGAGTCTCGATTCTCTAATACCAATTCCGAGTTCCGAAGAACCGACTAGTAACGCGGCGCGGGTGGCTTAGCTTCGCGCTAAATTCCGGTAACGAAGGAATCCGGTCGAGGGCAAGAGTTCCGGCCTGACGGAAGAAAGACGACAGGCGAATTCCGGTCACGGTAAGTCGAACAGTGATTCTCGGTTCCCATTATTAGTGCTGGCTCGTTATTTCGTGCGAGGACGAGACGAACACGTGTCGTCCTCGATATTTTGGTGTGTGCCGAGGCGCGTGGCGCCTCGTGCCGTAATCTCGCGTTCCTTCCGAGGACGCTTTGAGTCTGATAGAGCAGTTTCCCCCTTCGAGTAGTCGGAAGTCTTCCTCAAGGAGCCGCGTCGGAAAAAGAGATAGTCTCGGCGTTAATAAATTCGGAAACGCATCGCGTACCGCGCTCGTCAATCTCGCGACGGTCCGTAGACGTCGCGCCGTCCATCTGCGCTTCGCGAAATTCCGTCTCTCGTGAGACTTGCTTTGTACCGTCGTACCGTACTCTCGTGATAGTTGGAAAATCGACTAACGCGCTCCGCGATCGACCATCAATCGCTAGCTTGTACTAGGAGCGCGGGCTCCCGGGTCGCGGCCACGTGGCCGCCCGCCTGTAATTTTACGATCGACACCGAATAAATTCATTCGAGCCCAAACTGTCGCATTTATTTCCGACCTGCGAGATCCGCCCTGCCGTGAGGGCTGTCCCCGTTATTTCCTGTGTCCGAACTCCTGGCTGTCCGCTTCGTCAAATTCCGCCTACGGTTACGGGACGATTCGAAGCTCGTGTTCGACTTCCGTGTACCTGGCGCCCGAACAATAATTTCGTGCTAAAATCGAGTCTTCTTGTCAATCGTTTGTCCCGAGAGGACCGTGTCCGCGCGGCCGCGCACGGCCCGTCCTCAGTGACTGTAAATTCTCGGGTGTTGACCGTTTTCGCCGGCCATACAACCGAGCGAAAAGGGGACAACGTCACAATGGTAACTAAACAACTTTATTATAAAAATGACTACTACCAGGTATGTCCTGCCTATACCGACGCTTTCGTCGAACTGAACTCTCGTCTCGCGACTCGATCGTCGCTTCGGCTGCTGATCGTCATTTCGACCACCGATCGTCTTTTCGACCGCCGATCGTCACTTCGAGGTGACGCGCACCACCATACACAATTCGCAACATTGTATGTACCGGCATTCTTGGATCCTGAGTTTTCATTTCAGGACTGTTTTATTTCAACAAAGCTGAAAACAAATTATATGAAAATTATACAAATTTCATCTATTGCAAACTAAGTTCAAGTTTTGATTATAAAAAGATTTATACCTTGCACTTTTATTACTGCTATTGGTTGTATACGTGACACTTCAGGTACATGAGGTATCATTACGCTTGGAACTCCAAGAATTTCCAACAAAGCCATCACTTCCAAAATGTTTAGAACAAACACACAATCAATTGCTTTCATCCATTTTTGTCCTAATTGTGGATCTTGCGGAAATCTATAAATAAATTTGTTTACATAGGTTATATAGGTTATGCGATATTAAGTATAAAATACTTACTTGTGAAAAAGATATATTTGTATTATGGTTCTGTCGTTCTTTACAATACTTTATGCAACCAGTTTGCACCGTTTTTCCAAATTTTTATGTCATGTATTTCACTATATATACCTGACAGTTCCATTTCGATAGAGTCCGCTATGCAATGTTTATAATACTGTCATCTAAAGATGGCGAAAGTGGTGAAACCCAATGACATTTCCATTTATTCTACAGACTTTTACTCATTGCAAAAACTGACGAAAATTGTTTACATAATACAAATTTGTTTGTTTAAACAATCGTTTAAGCAATAAGAAATTGTTGGTTTAAACATTTGTTTAAATAATAGAAATGTATTTGTTTAAACAATCGTTCAAATAATGAAAATCTATTTGTTTAAACATATGTTTAAATAATACAAATTTGTTTGTTTAAACAATAGTTTAAGCAACAAGAAATTGTTGGTTTAAACATTTGTTTAAATAATAGAAATGTATTTGTTTAAACAATCGTCCAAATAATAAAAATCTATTTCTTTAAACAATCGTCCAAATAATAAAAATCTATTTGTTTAAACAATCGTCCAAATAATAAAAATCTATTTGTTTAAACAATTGTTATCGTCCTTCTAAGAGTGTCCAAATATGAAATAATAATGAAAGTAAATACGTACCACGTATTACATTATGTATGTATGCAGTACGACGTGGCAACGTCGGATCAAAATCTCAGTTATTCGAATGTCGAATAAAAGTTACGAATAAAGATACATGTGATTTTCATCTCTACCCGTTACTCGTCACGAATAAAAGCGTCAAATAAATCGTCTCGCTAAATCGAGCTTCGAATAACGAATAAAGATGACAGATAAATCCCACGCGACATCTGGGGATTCGAATAATCCATAAGATTACGAATCTATTTCTTCAAATAAAATCTGACGGATACTCGGCGACCAATTTAACAACAGATACATCCGTAAGATAAATCGTGGCGCTGTATTCGACAGTCGAATAAAAGTCGGAAGATAATCAGAAAATCGTCGGAGAGACAGTCGAATAAATTCTCCAAACCGAGCGCTCGACAGATGAAGTTACAGATACATTGTGGCGCTGCAATCGACTTCGAATAAAAGGCAAAAGATACAGGTTATTTTATCTGGAACTTATTTGAATAATTTTTTATTTAGATACTGCCCATCTCTGCTGTGTGCCACACTCAGCGTCGAGTAAACCGACACTGTGTGACGTCACGCTTGCTCCTGACTTACCGGCAACATTTACTGATGCAGCGACTCCAGAAAATGTACCCAACTCCCCTACTGGACAGAAATGTTATTACTTAGCTTCTTCTAGCGGCCGCTCGTTTGTTTCTGGCATGACTTAAAAGCATCTCGTCGGTGGTCAAGTTTATTCCTATATCTCGTCTGTGCTAACATCCAATGTATTTTGGCACCGACGAGATACTATCGTCGGTGATTTTGGCGTCCATCTTTTGCTAAGGCCACTTGGCCTCTTTTTAACTTCCCGATTCATAGGGAAGTTACTGTAATTACCCCGAAAATCGAAAATCGATTTTTTAGCAGATCTTCACGTTTCATGGTCATTGCAGTCATTTTAGACTATTTTCAGCAAAATGTTCGTATGTGTGTGTGTGTGTGTGTGTGTGTGTGTGCGTATGGCCGTTTGTATGTTATCAAATTTTTCGTTAACGTTTTCTGAAAAAGTAACAACGCGATCAGAATGATGAATGATGCAATCGATGTGTCCTGCTGTAACTTAGAGCTGATCAGATTTTGGTCCACTTTGGACCAGTAGTTTTTTAGTTTTTTTAGTTTTTTTCGAAAGAAGTTCATTCAACAATGCAATTTATACGAGAGGATGGACATTTTCCACCGAATAAACAAACGTAATCATATATATTTCATTTTTAATTTTTTTTAATTAAAAAATTTTTTTTTCAATTATGCAACTAATGCTAACGAATCGGGAAGTTCTTTGTGTGACTCTCCAAGAGTCACACACCAAATATAAAACATTAATAGCTGTAGACCCTACTAGCCATGAGTACTAATAACCCTCTCGCAAGAGCAGTCGTATCCGCGAACTGCGAACTCGCGAAGCGAGTGAGCAACAACAACCCTATTCGCGAGCGAGCGAAGCGAGCGAGCAACAATAACCTCACTCGCGAGCGAGCGGAGCGAGCGAGCAACAATATCCCTCTAGTTCTTGTCATTTCCTGTATTACCAACACGGTTTTGGAGCCCCAGGCAGGATCTCGTCGAGGCTACTGACAGCTAAAATAGGCTGACAGCACAGATGGGATAGAAATAGGAAGCATTATATTTAAACAGAGATGAAATATTCAGGTTGAATTAATCATGTATTGACTGATTCGACTCGTTTCGTTTACTTTTCCAGAATTGTGACTGTAACGTGGAAAATAGCAAAAATACGCGCTGTGCGTTACACAGCAGTAACAGTAAATTGGCAACCATGCGACGAATATTTTCGAATGTGATTTGACAACTACGCCTTCGATATTTAATTATCGAACTAATTCCTAAACTCACTACTCTAAATCGTAGAGGCACCGACGAGATACTATTAAGGGGATCTCCTATCCAGTATACAGGGTGTTTAGCAGCAGGTGGGAGAAAATTTAAGGGTTTGTTCTCGATGATAATATAAGACGAAAATGAAGAATAAAAAAATTGCGATTTCGACTTCGTTATTTAGTTATTAACAGTTAAAAATCCGCCTAAAATGCTGAGTAGTAAAGCTATGCCGGTTCTGGACCAGGGTGGTTCCCCCCCCATGGTGGAGGGGGTATCCCCCCTCCACCAAGCCCGGGGGGGGCAATTGCCCCCCCCCTATAATTGCCCCCCAGGGTAATTGCTCGTAATTGCCCCCCCCCCAGGGTAATTGCTCGATTTTTTTACCCCCCCTTTTTTTGGGAGGTCATGAGGAAGTGACATCAGCTCGCGGGAAGTGACGTCACCAGAGACGTGTTGACACTTTGTCAACCATACCTACAATGGCGTTTCGTAGCCTACCGCCACCACATTCACTGGACCCCCCACCACTTCCGTGACGTCACGAGCTGTTGCGTGGCATACCACCACCTTCGCTGGAACCCCCACCACTTCCGTGACGTCACAAGCGGTTGCGATTTTTTTTTTAAAGAAAAAAAACTGAACAGGATTCGAACCCCGGTCTACCGCTTGGTAGTCCAACTCATTAGCCGCTTGGCCAACCGATGATCTCATAAACATAGCGAACATTTGGTATATATGTCAAAGAATAACTCTGGGCATGCAAATACTGCAGCGACAGCATATTTTCGTCCAAGACGCTATTGGTGCGACAGGAAGATACTGCGAAATATTATGTCGAACGTGTTATAACTAATTCGTGTTACTCGATCAACCTTGACATTTTTTTTCCTGTAACTGCAGCATTTTTTTTTTCGTTTATGACGTTATTTGGTCGGTCTTTGATCGACCATTTTTATGAAATATGATACCCCTTAGGAACGAACAGGAATCTCGGCGCATGCATGGTTGACCTTGATACTGCTTAGGAATTTCGCAAAACTGTGGCGACAGGAAGTCACTGCGAAATATTATACCGAGCGTGCGACTTTTTTTTTTCGTTTATGACGTTATTTGACTGGTCTTTGATCGACCATTTTATGAAATATGATATCTCTTAGGAACGAACAGGAATCTCGCAAAAAAACTGCAGCGTTAGCATTTTTGGTAGGAATCTTGGGACAGGAAATCACACATAAAATAT
Source organism: Lasioglossum calceatum (assembly GCA_963966675.1). Lineage (NCBI taxonomy): Eukaryota > Metazoa > Arthropoda > Insecta > Hymenoptera > Halictidae > Lasioglossum > Lasioglossum calceatum. The sequence continues at coordinate 468,238 of CAXAAD010000356.1, forward strand.
CATAGTTTGGAATAAACTTTTTGATTTATTTTATTAGCATTACATCTAAGCCCAAAGCTAACAATTCGGTGTCTATTAATGAATTGCGTTCAAAATCTTCATGTTCCACAATTGCTTTTGCAAAATCATCGGTAACATTAGAAATTATTTGCATAAACTTACAATATTTTGTTTGTACAGAATATAGGTTCTCAGATAGCCATGAGTACATGTGGTCGACACAATATTCCAAATCAAACAATCTTCTCATCGTTTTCTGAGTAATCTGTATGCACTTAGTTGAAGTCGATAATTTTGCAAGCTTCACATAATCGTTTAACTGATAGAATTCCACAGTTATATCACCAACATGCACAGCATTCCCTGAGTTGGCAATGTTCCGCAGAATGTCTTCTCTCTTTCGTAGAAAATCTTTCCACGTAGCCATAGAAAATTGAATTTCATTGCCGCGATTGTCTCCTATAGCCAACTCAACATGACAGCAACCACCAATTCGAACCCCAATGTCAAGATATTTGTAGCATGTATTCGTCAAGGGATATCTCCGGCCCAATATACGCACCGTGTGCGTGATACTCTGTTCCGAATTATCTGCACTGATATTAAATGAAACAATTAGGAAAGAATTTTTTTCAGTTGCAAAGAAACAATAATGCATTTTTAGCGGTTGCCGGAGTACTTACTGTGTGTGTAATTGCGGAGGATTAAACTCATTATTCTGCCGCGTTGCTCGAGAGTTGACGGTTGCGGACCACATAGTTGATACTTTGCCGATCGAACCAACAATGGCGTTTCATAGCCTCTCGCTAACCCCTCATTCTTTCCAGTTTTTGAAAGTGCAAACATAGCAAATTCATGTGGGGGGGGGGGCATCGCGCTAATTCTCACAGCTTTGGGACAACAGGCATGCAGAAACTGCAGTGTCAACATTTTTTGGAGACCACAGGATGTGTGATATTGTTTTTATGAAATATTATACCGAGCGTGCGACTTTTTTTTCGTTTATGACGTTATTTGACTGGTCTTTGATCGACCATTTTTTTTATGAAATATGATACCTCTTAGGAACGAACAGGAATCTCGGCACATGCATGGTTGACCTTGATACCCCTCAGCAACGAATAGGTGAAATATGATACCCCTTAGAAACGAACAGGAAACTCGCAAAAATTGTAGTGTCAGCATTTAAGGCGCTATTTGGTATATGGGAAGAAATAAGCGAAGTGCTAGTAAAAAAAAATTTGTTAAATAATACATTTTATTCAAAAACATGGTTCTTGTCGATCAGTATATAATTTACACAGTTTAAATACATTTTCCATGGCACATACGCCAGTATGGAATGCACATCTATGCAATCCCTTTTGCATTAACGATAATCTTGGCACATCCTCCAGATCCACATCAAGAGCTTCTATTCCAATTAATTTCCATAACCATTTTTTCTTTTCCAAACCCCTGACAATGACCTGCTGCGTATTTTCCAGAGCCAGTTTCAAACAACTTCCGGCTGTTTTGTATGGAACATATCCATCTGCCCAACCGATTCCATGATGTTTGTGCGTTAACCATCGAACCTGACATGCTTCAGTAGCAGTTAATCGATGGAATTCAAATGGTGGCTTGAATATCCAGTGCAATAGTTTATTTCCATCTCGTAAAATGGCTGCTTCTTTTACAATGAAACCGTTTGCCCCCGTCTTGAAACCTTGTAGATCGACGAACGTTACATGGGCCATCACCCACCGCTTGTTAAAGTATTCTGCGCACGACGTTGGTCAACGGGCTGTACTCGACTATACGATCGTGTATGATTAAACAGTAAGCAGCTGTATTCACAGGCACATTATCTCTGCACTCGAAATCTATGCGCACATCAATGGTTGCACTTTTGACAGACTCGTTTTGACGAGAGCAGTCTATGACCACAAATGGACCCTGTGATAAGAACTGTAATTCATCCAATAGCGGCTCACTGGATCGATTACCATAATATGAGTTTTGAAATCTTGTGTACATGTCATAAAGTATCGCATACTTATTCTTTTCAAAGTCCAAGTTTAGGTCGTCGTATGGGTACGATTCGGAATTTAGGTACAACCGTATGTTTAACAGTTTACAATCGTCGAATTGATTAGCACTCTTCTGCAATTGATTCTTCCTATCGTTCTGCAATGCGAATATGATGAAACGGGGTTTCTCCAATTGTGTTACAGTCTTTATCGCCCACGTATGCTTCGTAGTTGTTTGCAAATGTGGATATTCGTATAGATCCCAAGAGCGAAAACTCATAGGTATCATTTGTCCTCTCTCGAGAATGCGTAGTAATGACAATTTGGTTACTTCTTCCAGACTTATGTGTGGCATACGCCACTGAACTTTGAATAATTCGATTTTAGGTCTTAAAGTACTAGAACCATTCAACGCGTTTAGATCGTTTCGTGATCGAATTAAGACCAACTCTTGACGCACGTTAACGGTAATCTTGTTATAATCTTCACCGAAGCCAAATAGCATATTGAATGGTATGCAGAAATTGAAATCTGCGCCATCCAGTTTACGATGCCAGCCTGCGGTGGCCAATGCTTTACTTTTTCCAGGAGAGATGGATACATGTGTTTTTAATGAGGTCGTTACTCCAGGATTTCTACAGCGGTCTATTTCAACTCCATTTAGTTCATATCGAATTTCATCAAACATGAAAGCAGCACAATTGGTATCGAGAATAACATTGTTGCTTGTTCCTTGAGGTGGAGCCTCTGCTAAAATGATTTTTCCTTCAATGTACAAGAAACTCTCACACGGTAGCGTATACAGATCCTGCTGATGTATTGGTATCCTTATTTCATCACTATTTCCGAGAGTAGTATTTGCATAGGGATTATATGTGTGCACTTCTATCTTAGTTATACGATTATCAGAGGTTGGCGTATTGCCAATGGCCAAAATGTCGGACATTATTGCTTTACAATAAATCCCAACGATTGTAGAAAACGTATGTTCTGCAAGCTCAGGTTCTTCTTCCTCGACGATGGTGCTGTGTGATAATTTGTTCGACTTACTGTGTCGATGAACGTATTTTTTGTAGCGGCTGCGATTAGAGGTTCGTCTGTTTTGTTATACACAAGCATAATACAGCACTTATTCGTAGATGCGTGGATCTCGCCGTTTTACATGCAGTCTAACCGTGATTTCTTCTCCACGAAAATCAATCAGACGATTGTTTTGGTCCACCAAACGTATTTCTAAACCATCTATTCTTCGCACGACGATCGGAAGATAAATGATTCGAGGCGGAGTTTCTGAGATCTTATATCCAGGAGGAACCCTAGGTGAAAATTCATGAATAATGTGTACGGGTTTATCATTACTATATGATCCAGCTGTTATGCTACATTCCACTCTAATCACGTTGATGCTTATAATATTCACAGGAGCGTCAGACTCATACCACATTTTAGGTGGGAGAATACGGTTTGTAGAAAATCCAAGTAGTGATCCTATGTTATTGGGTTTTTCAAAATTAATCTTAGAGGAACAGTATATTTCACTCTTCATCGTATTATTGTTAGCACGTATGATGAGAGGGTATTCGTCGTTGTTCCCCGAATCATGTTTGGTGGGATATCGTCGCAATATTTCCCGTTTCAGGTACTTATTGATTGCATCTAGTTCGTAGGATCCTTCGGGAATTACAATTTCAGCATCATTTTCTCCGAAATGAAATTTATTATTGCGAACATCGACATTCGGTATCGTGTTAAACGTTTCAAAATCCACGAGGCCCAATTCATATTCATGACTGCTCAAATCTATCGGGGGAAAGTACTGCACTGCGAGCGTACTGCTCTTACCCGTTAACGTTAGTGTCAACGACGAGGGTGTCATGTTTATACGAAAGGTTTAAAGTACATAATGAAATTGTATGTATCGATAATGTGCATTTATAATGAGTTTTCCTCAAGAAATTTTACACACAGTTGCCCGCATATGGTTTGATTGAAATTTTGAAAACGTGTATGATTGTAAGTAATTTTTGCTGAGGATCCGAAGTATGCAATAAGTTCCGCAGGTGGTCGTAGATTACCAAACTATCAAAGTATTTTACACTATCATTGTGTTTCACGTATGCGACCCAATGTGTACCGGGACCGATGCTTTCATCCAAGTTTACTATGCCACTCTCATTTACATTTGCTCTTGTCGGAAGACTATCGCGCATGTATACTCCGCGAAAATGTGGTATATTTTTCCTTCCTATATCCTCAAGCTGCCCATTTGTCATTGGTTGTATCCCTAGTTTTTCATAGAGTGAATTTTTTTGTTTTTTTTTTTTCTTTAAACCGGTACCCTTCTTATAAGGTGTGAGATAAAGTCCATGACCTTCTATAGCATGATTATGACGCTGCATTTCCTCCAACTGTTTTCGTGCAGCCTTAGCGTCATTCACAACCTTCGCGATGCCGGCAGCACCACCAGTTAACGACTCTATAGCAGCCAATGCAGGTAAGAGGAACGGGAGGAAACCGCCCCGCTTTGCTATAGGTAGAGTTCGCCTCTTCTTACCACCGTTACCAGTGTTGTTTTTTTTCTTGATCCCCATCCCAAGCATCGTCTTAGCTTTCATCGCAGCCCAAACAGTTGACGCAGCTATCTTCTCACCTAACGTAGCGTCCTTCGCAAATATGCGACGATGTGCTCGATCAGCTAAAATGTGATCTACCTTGTGACGATTTGTCAAATCTTTGTTGCGAGAGTATGTGATGTCGTGTTCTCTACAGGCCGAGTCTAATGGATTTATACCGCGATCACCGCGAGCCAAGTGTTTGCGCAACCGTGTGCCAGGTCCACAAAATTGATATCCGGATATATGTAACTCAAATGGCAATTTATTTATCAGGGTATTTAGAAGTCCTGCTCCACGTCGGCGTATGCATGAGTAACAATCTTTTTTTTTCATATGTTGTCTATGGATGAGCATATGTATGTGTTACAAGTATGGAAGTCATTTCTAGACTGATTGATATCTCTGGGCAACGTTTGTATAAATATTCCCCATACCCACACTTATCTGTTATTATTACAACAGTCGCGATGCAGATCATTAGGCAACCTGTGAAAATTCGAGTAATCTCAGACAGAAAGTTTGATAATACTACCAAAAATGTTCTACGACATGGACCGCTATTACCTAACACTGTACGCGGTATAGTGTGCGGTCCTTCCAATTGCGGGAAGACTAATGTAGTCATTAGCATGTTGGAAAGTCCCAACGGTATGCGATTTGAGAACGTATACGTATATTCAAAGTCGTTGCAACAGCCAAAATATCAGTATTTGGAAAAGCTGCTATCATCCGTAGAAAATATTGGCTACTTTCCTTTTTCACACAATACCGATGTCGTTCCACCTAACGAAGCTCTACCGAATTCTATATTTATATTTGATGATGTAGCATGTGACAAGCAAGATGTGATTAGAGAGTACTTTTCCATGGGTCGACATTCAAAAGTGGACAGTCTGTATCTTTGTCAATCATATGCAAGAATTCCAAAGCACCTGATTCGCGATAATACCAATCTCCTACTACTATTCAAACAGGATAGTATGAATTTGCGCCATGTGTATAATGATCATGTAAATACCGATATGACGTTTGGACAATTTAACGAACTGTGTGCAAAATGTTGGCAGCAAAACTATGGATTTGTCGTTATAGACAAGGATAGTCCTATGCACAGAGGTCGTTATCGACATGGATTTAATGACTATGTCATAGTATAATGGTATCATTTGGCCACAAACCCGCGTTGTGAACGGAACATTGAACAGTTATCGAACGGTGTATCGAACAGGTGTCGAACAGGTGTCGAACGGGTTGTCGAACGGCATCAAACGGCTATTGAACGGGTGTCGAACAGGTGTTGAACGGATTGTCGAACGTACACGTTCGACGTTGAACGGCATCAAACGGCTATTGAACGGGTGTCGAACAGGTGTTGAACGGATTGTCGAACGTACACGTTCGACGTTGAACGGCATCAAACGGCTATTGAACGGGTGTCGAACAGGTGTTGAACGGATTGTCGAACGTACACGTTCGACGTTGAACGGCATCAAACGGCTATTGAACGGGTGTCGAACAGGTGTTGAACGGATTGTCGAACGTACACGTTCGACGTTGAACGGCTGAACGGCTATTGAACGGGTGTCGAACAGGTGTTGAACGGATTGTCGAACGTACACGTTCGACGTTGAACGGCATCAAACGGCTATTGAACGGGTGTCGAACAGGTGTTGAACGGATTGTCGAACGTACACGTTCGACGTTGAACGGCTGAACGGCTATTGAACGACATTGAAAACGCTTCCAATTGAACATGGGGCAAAATTCTGCTGAAAAAAAACAGGAAAAGAGGAAAAAAGAAGTGTTAACGAAAGAGATTGCCAATACGAGTGAAGCTATACGAAAAAAATATTTGGCAATAAAAGCTGGAAAAATGGATACCGATGCGGCGTTGGAACATAGCTTGCAACCTGTGATAAGACCCCTGAAAGAATTGATTGAAAACACAAAACCGATTCCCAATCCAATTCTTCAAGAGACATCTTCGGAGTCAACATCCTCATTGTATCAGCAGCAATCACCTGTCTTTAATGCTACACCTGGATATCATGGAGGACCATCTTCAACATCACCTATGCCTAACGCTGCACCCCAATATTGTGGATTGAAGCCGCCTGTGCTAAACGCTACACCTCGGTATCGCGGATTGAAAAGAGTACGTGCGGAAACACCTTTAAGACCAACACCTCATCGATTACCGAAACGACTTTGTCCAGATTCCGAACCTCCTGCAGAAGAAGTATGGACAGACGAAACAGAACCACTTGACCAAAATATTCTCGAAACGACAATGCGTGAGATTGTGGAGAATCCTGAACAGCATGAAGAAGCCACTACATATTTGACTCAGAATCTCGGACCGCTGTCACAGGAATATTTGAACTTCTTTTTCACAGATAAGAAAAAACAGGTTGACCATGTGTATGGTGTGTACTATGATAAAAATGCAATGATGCTTGGGGATAAGAATTTCGACATAGACATGGAGGATAATATAATTATCAATAATATAAAATACAAAGGAACACCTGGTCTTTTCGAACTAATTTTCAAGAGAATCCCCGACGATACGATATACACCGATGCAGACAAACAGAAATATAAGAGTATTCTGTTGACAACAAATGCGCACAGGCGCAACCATAATGCTGCAAATCCCCTATTGAGTAACAGAGGATACAAGTATAAACATATAATTGCACCGCTGCTTGAAATACGACCTCGCACTGGAAGAGGGTTTGCCTCCAAGTCATTTTTGATGAATACATTACCGGAGAACATGGCGGTTACCGATAATGCGATTGATTATGTACATTGGGATGATCCGAATGAATTAGTGGATAGAATAAGATTACTGGTGTCGTCGCGAGCTGCTGGGCATACCGGACATGATAATGAAATTGTTTCAATAATCGAGGAGCTCCGAGAAGCGGGTTTGATTATAAATTAAAGACTGTTCTGATCATGTTCATCAGTACCTTTTCATGATGCCTATCAACAAGTTCGGTGCTATGCTCCGAAACGAGTCAAATAAAGATGGTGAAACATGCAAGAATTACGTGCGATCGAGCGCACTTTGCCTCGATGGCGATGCTTTCGACGCGAGAGATCGAAAGATAAGACGTTTAGCAAGCCCGACGAATGATGCCGATGCTGTGAATAAGGTATACATGGACAAAAAAATGACACATATTTTGAAAGCATGTGATGCCAAGAGTTCCAAGCTGCGGGAAGAAATACTAACCAAACTCAAATTCTTACGTGAACACATACTCGAGATGATGCATGATACAATTGAAAGAATGACATCATTGAACAGAAATGAGGGACCAATTTTTTCTGAAAGCTTTGAAAGAAATAATGGTTAAAGTTCATACATTACGTCGAATGATATAAATATATTTACATATTTTTAAAGATGTCAGTTTCCAGCGAGAATGCATTCGCAAGATACCAATCGCAATGTCAATGTAAAGTTCATGGATCGGATCATGCGATTGCCGCGCCTATTTTCAAGGAATTTTTTGTCTTTGATATTAGTTTTGTGATGCTAATATTTTAAACCTAAAAAATGAACACCATAACCACAGACGAGATATAGGAATAGACCTGACACCCAATGCATTTTGGTGTCCGTCGGTATTGGTGCGCTTTTTTTTCGTTTATGACGTTATTTGACTGGTCTTTGATCGACCATTTTTATGAAATATGATACCTCTTAGGAACGAACAGGAATCTCGGCGCATGCATGGTTGACCTTGATACTGCTTAGGAATTTCGCAAAACTGTGGCGACAGGAAGTCACTGCGAAATATTATATCGAGCGTGAGAAAAAAATGCTATGTAAATATTTCGAGATATGGATGTATCGCGAGCGAATGAGACACTGAAAAATTAGCGGTTTCTGGACTATGTTTTTTTTTCAACATCGATTGGCTTTTTGCTGAGCTGTTGTTTTCGGAAGGCTATATAAGAACCGATTATGTCTACGTGGAACACATTTGATTCCACCCTTTTTACCGTTGCAAAGTCGCGCGTTATTTGTATCAGATGACGACGAATATTGATGGAAAAATGACTGTGCCAACGTTACAAAGTTTGGCTTGGGTTCATATTATAAATTCATATTTGAACGATCGTTTCCCCATCGAGCAGAGAACGGTAATAGAGCGTTTAATGCGAAACGACGTAACGAGTCGCGTATGTTTCACATATACGAAAAGATTTAGCCAAGTCGTGGCGCGATGGCCTGCGGTCGATTCACCATCCGGGATATTGGCCATTGTCGAAACGGGTGAACGTCGCATCGTTGAATGCGAAGTATAATTACGTTTCTGACAATTGGATCGTCAAATTAAAGTTAAAAAAAAAATATTTTGTTAGCGTGCAACCGACGGCGTCAAAATGATTGTTGAAAAATATGCTAAAGTGTTTGAAAGTGAAATATTATATCAAGCGTGCAAAAATGCAATGCTGTGTAAGTGTTTCAAGATATTGATGCATCGCGAGCGAATGAGACACCGAAAAATTAGCGGTCGTTTCTGGACTATGTTTTTTTTTCAACACCGATTGGCTTTTTTTTTGCTGAGTCTGCTGTTTTGGGAGGCTATATATGCACTCCACCAAATTAGTTTTGTTCAGCCACTGATTGTGAGGCAAAGAAAAAACCATGGGAGGAATTCAGAAAATTGAACACGATTTGTGGGACCAATCTGATCGCTTAAGATTGCAGGAAGAATACCTTGTCTGGGAGGAAAGATGCAACGAATGCCTCGAGTTGCTTAAAGAACATAATCGAGCAAAACGTCCTCGATTATCGATCGGTATTCAACAATCATTGATCGCCCGTATCGCCGCTCTTGAGAGTTTAAAATATTCTTTACGAAGACGTTTCATACATGAAGGTGCTGGACATACAAGCACAGGACTCATATGGCGTGACATAGACTCGGCTTTCAAGGGTCGCATATTAACAGGTGCCGTTATCAATTCCAATTACATTGAACCTCTCAGCTTCCTCCAGGACGCGAGGGAAATTGTGCTTGAAAAAATACGGAACGCTTTGGGAAAACATAAGTCTTTAAAAGTGAACGCTATGTTTAATGGTGAATTTGTGACAGGTGATCAACGCTCGCGCAAAAGTGTTGGCACAAAGAACTGTGAAATCGTTTACGCAACCGACCTCGAAGAGATGTACGAGCTATGCATCGTAGGACCGATCCTAACATCGTTGGAAGAATTTCAGGAACGTGATAGCGGATGGGCATTGTCGCGAATACTCAATCTTACAGTTGGTATCAACAAATTTAACTCGCTGCATGCAGGGTGTCAGATCAACATACCGAGAGAAATAGCGTTGAAGAAAGCTACAATTAATGTTCACTCCAAAGACAATGCATGCTTTGCATGGTCGGTGATGGCAGCTCTGTATCCAGCGACTGCTCACAGTAACCGTCAAAGTTCGTACCCAGAATACACAAATGTTTTAAACTTTGAAGACATCGAGTTTCCCATGCTGTTGAATCAAATTACCCGGTTCGAAAAGTTGAATGATATTTCGATGAATGTGTATGGTTTTGAAGACATCTTCGAGAAGAAAAAAAGGGTAAAATCATTTTTTCCACTTCGTATCACCAATCAGAAGAGGAATCGACATGTCAACTTGCTGTACATACAAGACCAGACCGATAGTATTGTGGGACATTATGTGTGGATTAAGAACCTATCACGACTCGTTAGCTCACAGTTGAGCAAAAACGCTCATATGAAATTCATCTGTGATCGGTATGTACACATTTACAAAAGTATGATGGTCTATTATAACACATGAAAATAAATTTTTTTTTTCTTTTTTTTCAGGTGTTTGCATTACTTTCCTTCCAACGAAAGATTGCGGGCCCATGAACGAGACTGTGGAGAACTGAATCGCTGCGCCATTGTATTACCTACCGAGGACGACAAATGGCTCTCTTTCGGTAACTATATGTGGAAAGAACCGCTTCCATTTGTGGTGTACGCAGACCTAGAATGTACTCTGGAGAAGATGGAAGATTGCGGGGAGGGGAAACTTCAATCACATAGAGTATTTAGCATCGCATACTATGTGCATTGTTCATATGATGCATCTCTATCGGTATATCGATGTCGTCGCGATGCGAAGTGCGTCTCATGGTTCGTTGGAGAATTGGAAAATTTAGCATATTTTGTTAAATGTGCTTTATCTAGTAATGTACCCATGAAGCAGCTAACAAATGAACAGTGCGAGGCATTTATCAACGCAGCGCATTGCCACATTTGTGAAAAGCCATTTGAGGGAAACGATATACGGGTGCGCGATCATTGCCATCTAACAGGACGATATAGAGGCCCCGCACATCAAGATTGCAATTTAAATTACAAAAATTCGTTTTGTATTCCAATAGTTTTCCATAATTTATCCGGGTACGATTCGCATTTTATTATTGAAGAAATCGCTAATGCATTTGAGGGTAATATAACATTTTTGCAAACGAAAATGTTGCTTCAAATGATCTCAGGAACTTCCCATTTCCGGGTGTTGAAGGAATTTTGGGACACCCTGTATATATGTGGCGTCTTAGCGACATCCTATTTAAATTTCATGTGATATTTTTGCAAATTTGCTTATTTCCCAATTGATCGAACCAGTGCGCCGATAACATTAATTGTAATGTAATGTTTGTCGATTTTTCTAATACATTTTTGAAGACACTTCTTCTAGTTCTACTAGTCTTTCTGTTGCATTAGGCCGTCGCATATGAAGTTTTATTTAGAGAAAAGTTACGTTTGTTCAAAGTTACAGTCACGAACATTATGCATTTATAACAGTTCTCTGAATCTCGATCGACAATCGTTTAAACTACAATTAATGTTATCGGCGCACTGGTTCGATCAATTGGGAAATAAGCAAATTTGCAAAAATATCACATGAAATTTAAATAGGATGTCGCTAAGACGCCACATATATACAGGGTGTCCCAAAATTCCTTCAACACCCGGAAATGGGAAGTTCCTGAGATCATTTGAAGCAACATTTTCGTTTGCAAAAATGTTATATTACCCTCAAATGCATTAGCGATTTCTTCAATAATAAAATGCGAATCGTACCCGGATAAATTATGGAAAACTATTGGAATACAAAACGAATTTTTGTAATTTAAATTGCAATCTTGATGTGCGGGGCCTCTATATCGTCCTGTTAGATGGCAATGATCGCGCACCCGTATATCGTTTCCCTCAAATGGCTTTTCACAAATGTGGCAATGCGCTGCGTTGATAAATGCCTCGCACTGTTCATTTGTTAGCTGCTTCATGGGTACATTACTAGATAAAGCACATTTAACAAAATATGCTAAATTTTCCAATTCTCCAACGAACCATGAGACGCACTTCGCATCGCGACGACATCGATATACCGATAGAGATGCATCATATGAACAATGCACATAGTATGCGATGCTAAATACTCTATGTGATTGAAGTTTCCCCTCCCCGCAATCTTCCATCTTCTCCAGAGTACATTCTAGGTCTGCGTACACCACAAATGGAAGCGGTTCTTTCCACATATAGTTACCGAAAGAGAGCCATTTGTCGTCCTCGGTAGGTAATACAATGGCGCAGCGATTCAGTTCTCCACAGTCTCGTTCATGGGCCCGCAATCTTTCGTTGGAAGGAAAGTAATGCAAACACCTGAAAAAAAAGAAAAAAAAAATTTATTTTCATGTGTTATAATAGACCATCATACTTTTGTAAATGTGTACATACCGATCACAGATGAATTTCATATGAGCGTTTTTGCTCAACTGTGAGCTAACGAGTCGTGATAGGTTCTTAATCCACACATAATGTCCCACAATACTATCGGTCTGGTCTTGTATGTACAGCAAGTTGACATGTCGATTCCTCTTCTGATTGGTGATACGAAGTGGAAAAAATGATTTTACCCTTTTTTTCTTCTCGAAGATGTCTTCAAAACCATACACATTCATCGAAATATCATTCAACTTTTCGAACCGGGTAATTTGATTCAACAGCATGGGAAACTCGATGTCTTCAAAGTTTAAAACATTTGTGTATTCTGGGTACGAACTTTGACGGTTACTGTGAGCAGTCGCTGGATACAGAGCTGCCATCACCGACCATGCAAAGCATGCATTGTCTTTGGAGTGAACATTAATTGTAGCTTTCTTCAACGCTATTTCTCTCGGTATGTTGATCTGACACCCTGCATGCAGCGAGTTAAATTTGTTGATACCAACTGTAAGATTGAGTATTCGCGACAATGCCCATCCGCTATCACGTTCCTGAAATTCTTCCAACGATGTTAGGATCGGTCCTACGATGCATAGCTCGTACATCTCTTCGAGGTCGGTTGCGTAAACGATTTCACAGTTCTTTGTGCCAACACTTTTGCGCGAGCGTTGATCACCTGTCACAAATTCACCATTAAACATAGCGTTCACTTTTAAAGACTTATGTTTTCCCAAAGCGTTCCGTATTTTTTCAAGCACAATTTCCCTCGCGTCCTGGAGGAAGCTGAGAGGTTCAATGTAATTGGAATTGATAACGGCACCTGTTAATATGCGACCCTTGAAAGCCGAGTCTATGTCACGCCATATGAGTCCTGTGCTTGTATGTCCAGCACCTTCATGTATGAAACGTCTTCGTAAAGAATATTTTAAACTCTCAAGAGCGGCGATACGGGCGATCAATGATTGTTGAATACCGATCGATAATCGAGGACGTTTTGCTCGATTATGTTCTTTAAGCAACTCGAGGCATTCGTTGCATCTTTCCTCCCAGACAAGGTATTCTTCCTGCAATCTTAAGCGATCAGATTGGTCCCACAAATCGTGTTCAATTTTCTGAATTCCTCCCATGGTTTTTTCTTTGCCTCACAATCAGTGGCTGAACAAAACTAATTTGGTGGAGTGCATATATAGCCTCCCAAAACAGCAGACTCAGCAAAAAAAAAGCCAATCGGTGTTGAAAAAAAAACATAGTCCAGAAACGACCGCTAATTTTTCGGTGTCTCATTCGCTCGCGATGCATCAATATCTTGAAACACTTACACAGCATTGCATTTTTGCACGCTTGATATAATATTTCACTTTCAAACACTTTAGCATATTTTTCAACAATCATTTTGACGCCGTCGGTTGCACGCTAACAAAATATTTTTTTTTTAACTTTAATTTGACGATCCAATTGTCAGAAACGTAATTATACTTCGCATTCAACGATGCGACGTTCACCCGTTTCGACAATGGCCAATATCCCGGATGGTGAATCGACCGCAGGCCATCGCGCCACGACTTGGCTAAATCTTTTCGTATATGTGAAACATACGCGACTCGTTACGTCGTTTCGCATTAAACGCTCTATTACCGTTCTCTGCTCGATGGGGAAACGATCGTTCAAATATGAATTTATAATATGAACCCAAGCCAAACTTTGTAACGTTGGCACAGTCATTTTTCCATCAATATTCGTCGTCATCTGATACAAATAACGCGCGACTTTGCAACGGTAAAAAGGGTGGAATCAAATGTGTTCCACGTAGACATAATCGGTTCTTATATAGCCTTCCGAAAACAACAGCTCAGCAAAAAGCCAATCGATGTTGAAAAAAAAACATAGTCCAGAAACCGCTAATTTTTCAGTGTCTCATTCGCTCGCGATACATCCATATCTCGAAATATTTACATAGCATTTTTTTCTCACGCTCGATATAATATTTCGCAGTGACTTCCTGTCGCCACAGTTTTGCGAAATTCCTAAGCAGTATCAAGGTCAACCATGCATGCGCCGAGATTCCTGTTCGTTCCTAAGAGGTATCATATTTCATAAAAATGGTCGATCAAAGACCAGTCAAATAACGTCATAAACGAAAAAAAAAAGTCGCACGCTCGGTATAATATTTCGCAGTGACTTCCTGTCGCCACAGTTTTGCGAAATTCCTAAGCAGTATCAAGGTCAACCATGCATGCGCCGAGATTCCTGTTCGTTCCTAAGGGGTATCATATTTCATAAAAATGGTCGATCAAAGACCGACCAAATAACGTCATAAACGAAAAAAAAAATGCTGCAGTTACAGGAAAAAAAATGTCAAGGTTGATCGAGTAACACGAATTAGTTATAACACGTTCGACATAATATTTCGCAGTATCTTCCTGTCGCACCAATAGCGTCTTGGACGAAAATATGCTGTCGCTGCAGTATTTGCATGCCCAGAGTTATTCTTTGACATATATACCAAATGTTCGCTATGTTTATGAGATCATCGGTTGGCCAAGCGGCTAATGAGTTGGACTACCAAGCGGTAGACCGGGGTTCGAATCCTGTTCAGTTTTTTTTCTTTAAAAAAAAAATCGCAACCGCTTGTGACGTCACGGAAGTGGTGGGGGTTCCAGCGAAGGTGGTGGTATGCCACGCAACAGCTCGTGACGTCACGGAAGTGGTGGGGGGTCCAGTGAATGTGGTGGCGGTAGGCTACGAAACGCCATTGTAGGTATGGTTGACAAAGTGTCAACACGTCTCTGGTGACGTCACTTCCCGCGAGCTGATGTCACTTCCTCATGACCTCCCAAAAAAAGGGGGGGTAAAAAAATCGAGCAATTACCCTGGGGGGGGGGGCAATTACGAGCAATTACCCTGGGGGGGGCAATTACAGGGGGGTCAATTACAGGGGGGGGCAATTATATGGGGGGGCAATTGCCCCCCCCAGGCTTGGTGGAGGGGGGATACCCCCTCCACCATGGGGGGGAACCACCCTGGTCCAGAACCGGCATAGCTTTACTACTATGCTGCAACACTTCTAACAAAAGTGTACGTTGCGTACGTCACACAGGCGCGCGACAGACTCGTATCAAGTGACAAACGCATCATACCTTGGTTCTCATTTGGGGCCCCAGCGAGGTGAAAATGTTTAAAAGATCATTGGACGACATTGAACCTACCTACTCGTTAAAATCCACAAGAGCATTTATAATATCCGCTCTATGGAATTATCGAGCAGAAGGGGTCAATGCTCGTTGACTTTTAAACTGTTTTCACGCATATCCACAAATTCTTAATCTGCACTGTTCATAACACCGTACATAATACACTGGAACAAACCACACGTATGCTGTAGCACTATTTTCAATATCATACACACGCACTACGAGTTTACAGAGAGTTTACTGAGGGGAATGAGGAGAATGTAAAGAACACACTGGTAATCCTTTAATGTTGAAACACTGCACTTTATTGAACTTGATTTACGTTGCGAGACTCGCTTACAGACGAAACGGACATCTTGAGGTCGTGTGATTTCTGCGAACGGAAATCTTCAACGCATTTTTCAACTTCGAACAAATATTGTGATGTTATTATAAAAGATATTGAATTGATCTTTACAGCAAAAGATTCCTTAGACTTTCCCGAATACAGTGATATATAATATTAATACATTATGATTGTTTAAACATGTTTAAACGATCATTAAAGACGGAGAGACACCACTTTTACACCAATTTTTTACGATATTTTTCAGTTTATCTCAAAAAGTAAGGGTCCAGCGGAAAATCGAACTATACCACGCGATAGAGCAGACTTTTATCTTGAAAAACCCCCCGTTGGAAGTTTGCAGCATCGACGTTTTTACCGAATCAGAAAGCAAAATATCTTCGCCCGACATGCGTTGACGCCGGTCACATTGTTCGTTGTCGTGGCAAAAATTCTTGGCGGTTCGTTCATGGTGAATTTGTCATCGACCTTGCAATTTCTCCTACATAAGTTACGAACATCGCTGTTCGGAACAAACGAGTTTTCTTCAAAACCACATTTCCGCCATTTTATTACAAAGCATTTATTGATACTCTGATATCTCAACACAGACGAATGCTTCAAAAACTATAATTTATGAGAGCAAACATCATACATCAAACGAGCATAGCTTGATGAAATCAAAAATAATTGGCAGATCTTTGACATCTGGAATAAGTATTGTATATTAATGTATACCTATCTTTTAAAAATCAATAAAATTTCACAATTACTTATGCAGGCAAATTCTCTCATTACATTTTGCACTAAAAACGAATGGGGTGCAATTACCCTCCTGTACACGGTAAACGTTGGAATAGTATTATCTGATCAATTACTACACATTTACGTATTGTACGAGGTATTATATAAATTTCATATCCATATCATGAAAAAAATATAATTTTGCGCTAATTTTACGCGACGCGAATTAGGAGTATTATACTGACTCTTACAAAGTAGGCACAATTACTTGAATTTATGGAACGAAGAAAAAGAATTCAATTTGTCCACGTTTCTATAGACGTATTTCAGTCTTTTTCTTCGTTCCATAAATTCAAGTAATTATGCTAACGACACCATTCACACATGGAAGAAGGCAGAGATTTGATCTCCATGAAATAGAAAGTAAGGCATATCGACGACTCGTGTCTTGAAATTGAAACTCGATGCGTAAAAATAAACTTTTTTAAACTTAATTGCACCGCTCTTCGAACATGAAAACTAACACGGTCACACTTAAACATGAACTATGAATATTTACAGTGCTTCATCCTATAAATATTTCCACTCTATAAAATATAAACCCACTGCACTACATGAAAAGTTAAGTGAAGAAATTAGAGACACGCTTGTTAAAAAATCAGGAGAGAATTAATCACCAATATAGCTGATCAGGATAGAATAAATAGCACAGCATGCAGGCTACCATGACATCGTTGTTATTAAATAATATTCAATTATATTCTTTATTTAAAACGAACTCATCTGTTAATCTGTCATTCCGTCTGGCTACTTAAATAATTCATTACATAGTATTTTGCATAAAAATCCGCAGTCTAGAAATAATGATACTATTACATATTTAACGTATTACTGAACATAGCAGTAAGGTCCTATAACAAAAGCAACATTTTAATTTGTCTGGAATACTTGTTCTAGATCCACGAAAATGGCGACGAACCTGTTCAGTAGACCGGCAACACTCAACTTAGAAGCTGCACAGCAAGGTGTTCGTAAGGAGAAATCAGCGGCAGAAAAAGCGAGCCCGCAAAAGTTGGCTGCACAGAATTCATCGACGAGCCCAGCACAAAAGTATAAATGGAACATCGTCTGGAGAAATGTTATCTCTTTCTCGTACCTTCACGTTGCCACGGTGTACGGAATATACCTTGCATTCACCGCAATTAAACTCTCTACGATATTGTGGAGTAAGTTGACTTTCTGAAGTATATTTTACTACGTTTTTATTAGCTTGCTTTCTTGTCCGTCTGTCTGTCTGTCTGTCTGTTCGATACAAATTTTGCAATTGATTTTAAACTAACTTCCCGATGAGCTAGAGACTCAAAATTTTAAACATAGCTCAGAACCGGATGTCAATGCAATATTTAAAAAATAAAATCTTTCAAAATTTTAAACAAGCCTATGCGTTTAGGAGGTGTAAATTATTAAAAAAAAATTTAACCGTTACACCTTCTCGCGCGACGCTCAGTAGTACCCACTCGGTTCCCACTCTGACTTGTCCCCACTCCACTGACTCGCTTCGCACCGAAGGAGCTCAGTGTGCGTTCGAGCTCCGTGCGGTGTTTACTAAGTTACTACGTATTATTATACTATAATGTTTGTTTACCAAGCGAAAGAACAGTTACACCGAGATTCTCCGTCGAACCTTTATCTCCGACATTTCACCACGGAGCGGCGCGGCCCTTGTTTTCGATAGGACGCGGTCGCAATACCGTCTGGAATTTACTACATGTCTCTGCTATAATCTCATAAAAATGTTTAAAATCGATTGAAAAATTTGACACACACACACAAGACTAAAAAGCAGAAAATAATTATTTAAATAAAAATAAATTTTTACAAATACCACATTTTTAAAACGGACTAAAAAGTATAAAATAATTTAAATAAAAATAAATTTTTAAAAACGGACTAAAAAGTATATAAAATAATTTTTCCTAGCCTCATACAGTTTCCTAAGCCCATACAGATTGCGAATTTTTAATAGCTATGGAAATAC
Organism: Lasioglossum calceatum; assembly: GCA_963966675.1. Taxonomy (NCBI): domain Eukaryota; kingdom Metazoa; phylum Arthropoda; class Insecta; order Hymenoptera; family Halictidae; genus Lasioglossum; species Lasioglossum calceatum. Next base: position 486,933 of record CAXAAD010000356.1, read on the forward strand.
TTGTAAGATTTAAAACGAAAAACGTGGGTCGCATGCAATAGATAATTGATGCATGGATAGTTCACCTAAATCACTAACAATTTTATTGAACTGCAAATAATATGAACTGTTGTGTGAGTTTTTTCAACGGCAGCTACTCTCTACACTCCTTACTATTATCTTGCGCCACACGTTTTTCGTTTTAAATCTTACAAGTATTTTCATAGCTATTAAAAATTCACAATCTGTATGTGGTTAGGAACCTGTATGGTGCTAGGAAAAATTATTTTATACTTTTTAGTCCGTTTTTAAAAATTTATTTTTATTTAAATAATTTTCAAAAAAAGTAGCAACAATACAACAAAGTGAAATATTTACGGAGACGTTGACTTGTATTATTTGGGGGGTATATAATTTTATTAATTATACTATATTATAAAAAGTAATTAATAGGACGATTGTAATATTTTTTTAGTGTTCATCATAACAGTGTGTGCGGAACTTGGTGTAACAGCTGGCGCTCACAGATTGTGGTCTCATCGAGCGTATAAAGCAAAGTGGCCGATGCGATTTATATTAATGATTTTTCAAACGATCGCTCATCAAGTAAGATCTGACCTCCACCACTTTTCTTTCACATCATCGTCACACGATATTTTCCATTATAACAAGAATAGTCAAATAAATATCGGCATTAAAAGATAAAATTAAAAGTAAAATACATAACAGTAGCTGTACAACAGTTTTATTCATTGAGATTATACAGATTTAAAATTTGTTTAAAACGTAAACAATTGTACGTTTGTATATACATATACTCAACCCTCTTGTAGCTCGATTGCGGATCTTTATCAAAAATAAACATTTTCTGCATCGATTACAACAACTAGAAGCCACTTTGGATTCTTCTTCTTTTTTTAAAATAAATTTAGAAGGTAATGTACAAATCAATAGATTTCAATTCTTTTAAACTATTTACTGTTTCGAATTACAGTTAGTCATTTTTGTCATAAATTTATAATGCAATGCATACATTAACATAACACGATGCAAAAATTACGACAAGCCTCCTATAACATGGTTTGCTTACAACACGTATTTTCCATATAGCACGACTTGATAAATAATCTGCATGCAAACCCTCCGATAGACTAGGTACTTCAAAGATTTTCTTGACACACAGTTTCGACGCGACACGGAACGAATTAAGGTGCCTTTATACCGAGATCAGCGGCGGACTTGAGTCCGCGGCCCCGGCCATAAATTTCCAGCGCGTTGACGGGGCCCGCAGTGCCCCGCTGTGCGTGGCACAAACAAAAGGTCTCTCTGGGCTCCACGGCTTCACGGTACGTTAAGTTTAGGGAAACGATAGCTTCCCTCTAAAGCGGTAGGATACCTTCAGATTGTAATTAGCAAATAACTAGAATATGTTGCTAGAAAACTTGGGTTTGCGAATTTTGGCTTTTTGTCCTTATACGAGCAAACACACCATGTAAAAATTTCATACGGCACACCTAGAGATCGCGATTTTAGACGTGTACTAAAATACACGTGTACACGGATCCACAAACCGTTCACTACACGGATCTGCGAATACGAATCCGTGTACACGGATCTACGAACACGGATTCGTATTCGCACAGATTTATTTTTATATTTTTGTATTTAAGGATCCTTAAATTCGTACTACATACATGGTTCACGTGCCACGTGTACACGTGTATTTTAGTTCACGTCTAAAACCGCGATCTCTAGTACACGGTGAGCAATTTGGACGAAATCTGTGGCTAAATGAAAGAACTTTTTCTCCCTATTTTTTCTATATTCTTTGGTATGCTTTCATTATAATTTGGTATGAGGAAGTCCCTTCCAACACGGCGTTGGCCACGCGCAACAATCAAAAATCAAAAAACAAACGATCAATCTCTTTTCCTTTCCGCTCTTTCTGTTTCTAAACAATTGCCAATCGGCGCTCCAACAACAATACCACAATACCAGGCATTCTTTGCCCATGATTGCCTTATTATCAGACTACGAATCTTTATGTATTTATAGCAACATTGAGAAGATGAAATTCAAAATTGTTGGAAAAGTTTTAAAATTGAAGATGTCAATCTAAAAATTACTACAAAATTTGGCTGGTTTTCTTTTGGAAATGGCTTTCCTCTTTGAATGCCGAAAGACATTATACTGACTACCTAAACGGCGCAACCGTGCATTCTCTCGCGTCATCGTTTTTGTGAGACAGTACACACATCTGCAGCTATTTGTGCCTGAAACCTTTTTAGTTTCATTGTACACATGTCTACCAATAACGTGTATAAATTTGTAATGCACCGATCGACACCGATCGGTTTATAACTCAATTTAAGTGGAAAAAAGGCTAGAAAATTACTCTTTGTTTCATCAATGTTTATAGGTGCTATATACAACAAAAACAAATAAAATCCATGCTTATTATTTTCGTCTTGAAACACGCTTTCAGTTAAGTACATGCAAAAAATCCTTACTCATACGTGTATTAAGTTATAACGTACTAAATGAAACGATATTCTAAAAAATTCAGGAGAAGCTAAGCTTATGAATTTTTATGGAACTTCAGCATTTAATTGTGGAATATAGATATGAAATTTTGGAAAATGAAATGCAGAAAATGATGCCTCATTTATCTACTAACAAGTTCATAATACAATTTTACATTTTTCGTTTAGTCAGAAAAATGATTTTTGTAAGCGTTTTTCGCGTTTCAACCCACTGTGCGCTGTGCCGTTGCAGGTATAGTGGGCGCACTCCCATTGAAATACACAGAAGGCAATCCAAAACGACGCGTCGCTCCGCCGCGCCGCGCCGAGGCTACGGTCTAGTGGGCAACGACCTTTAACCGTGTTATAGGAGGGTCGACTGTATTTCCTAGATTTTTCCTTGGCAGTAATCTGCATTTCAATTGCTATTCATGCAGAACAGCATCTTCGAGTGGGCCAGAGATCACAGAGTGCACCACAAATTTACTGACACCGATGCAGATCCACATAACGCGCAAAGAGGATTCTTCTTCTCGCATATGGGCTGGTTGTTGGTTTGCAAGCATCCAGAGGTATTGAAGAAAGGCGCTACCATTGACATTAGCGATCTAAAAAATGATCCCATCGTGGTCTGGCAGAAAAGGTAATGAGATGATTGAATTTCTTTCAAAATTATTCTCGGATAAATGTTAAAAATGTTCACAATTTTGGTTGTACATAAGTATACGGTGCCCCAAAATTGCCGTACTTTCTTGGAAAGGGTAATTCTTGACGTCATTTGAAGCAACTTTTTCTTTGCAAAAATGTTCTCCGTCGCTTTGTTCAAAAGTTATTAATGAAAAACTCGGTCCAATCAAAACAGGGTTACGGCGGACGGATTCCGAATCGGCCAATGCCAACGCCCATGTCTGCTGTAGCCGCGTTCTGATTGATCCGTGTTTTTCGTGAATTACTCTTTAACAAAAGTATGGAGAACATTTTCGTAAAGGAAAAGTTTACCTTTAATAGCCTTGGGAAAATGATCCCTTTCAAGGAAGTACATTTTTGGGACATCCTTTAGAGTTTATTAAAAGGTTCCCTCCTAACTCTTCCGATGCCCAGTCGAAGAAGAAAAGAAAGTGAAAAATTTGTTTTACGGTATTATTTATAGGGGTGGGCGGGTACCCGAAGTCGGTTCGGCGCGGGAACCCGAAAATATATAATATATACAAGGTATCTCAAAATTCCTTCAACATGCAGAAATGGGAGGTTCCTTAGGTCATTTGAAGCGACATTTTCCTTTGCAAAAATGGCGTCCGCGGCTTTGTTTAGAAGTTATTAACGAAAAACACGGACCAATCAGATCGCGGCTACAGCGGTCTGATTCTGGCTCGGCCAACGGCGACGCCACGCTAAGCGGGACCTGCCGCCGAGTCGGACTTCGTTCGCTGTAGCCGTGCTCTGATTGATCCATGTTTTTCGTTAATAACTCCTTCACAAAGCCGCAGACGCCATTTTTGTAAAGGAAAATGTCGCTTCAAATGATCTCAGGAACCTTCCATTTCCGGATGTTGAAGGAATTTTGAGACACCTTGTATATTGTTTGGAGACTCGAATGTCATAGATTTTCGGGTTCCCGATCCGACTCGACTATTAATGACCCGATTCGATTTCAATAAATACCCGACCCAACCCGAACCCGAATTTTCGGGTACCCGCCCACCCCTAGTGATTTACCACACGAGGCGTTGATTCGGTTCTAGAACCCGAATGGTAACAGGTTCCGTTGACACATTCAGTACCTCAATCCTCCTATTCCGACAGGTTGTACGTCATATTGATGCCGCTGATCACCTTCATCATCCCGATGTTGGTACCTTGCTACTTCTTCGGCGAGAGACCATTATATTCCTGGTATGCAACCGTCGCGAGATATACTGTGTCCTTGCACCTAACCTGGTTGGTGAACTCCGCCGCTCATATGTGGGGAATGAAGCCATATGACATGTGAGTATACTTTCTTTCGTAATTAAGTATTATATTGTAGTAACACAATTTATCACGATTACTATCATGTCACGTGAAAACAAGAATACAGTAGTAATACTGGGTGTATAAAAAGTATAGGTCATTCGTCATAGGAGTGAATCTACACCTCTGGATCGCTGGACACTTGTAAAAGAAACTTGCCGCAAAATTGTTTATACCAAAGAAAATTTTTGTAAAAGTTTGTGTTTACATCAGCACAAAATTTTAGATCAACAAAAACAAAATTAAGAATTTGTAAGTATACTTTACATCAGTATTTAATAATGTGGCATTAGTATTCGTATGTATAACAATGAGTATAAAGTGTTCTTTCATATTTTGCAACTTCAAATCCATTAGTTCAAACCATTACTTTTTATAAACCCTTGTGCATACATACAGTGGGTGCATAAAGATTGAGTTTTTGACAGCTTGAGTTTTTTTGAGACGTTACAAGGTTTAGTTTATCAGCTAATGTGTAAATAATATTTTATTTAATCGTCACGATTTTTAAATTTGTGATTTACCGCTTAAATGCTCCCAAGGAAAATCCCCTAATGGCGGCGATAAAATTGTATCAGCTATGGTAACAGGAGACCTTCGCGACAATTATAGAAGTGGACGTTGTGTAAACGTTTAACACTAAACCTACAGAAAACTAAAAACATACAAAAATATAAAACCGGTGATTTGACCAGCAGTGAGTTTAGTGTTAATCACCACCACAGACTTAAGATAGGTACAGACTGTGCATGCAATACATTTTTCACGCCGTGGTTCTGAATTACCGACCCTGTAGAAAATGCCCTAGTACGACAGCGGACTCTATCGAAATAGAACGGTCAGCTAGTGAACTACATGACGTTACAACACGTTAGATTTTACAGCGTTGTCAGCTTTAAAAGTGCAATGTTGCCGCATTATATTCATACAGTAATCGTCGATGCCCGCATCGAAAGCGTTCGAGTGGTTTCTTTTCTGCTTTTCGGAGCTGTCGAAATTCAGAGTCATATTGCTTCTTAATTTAAAGTATAGAATTTTCATTCGTAAATAATTTTAT